>JAWWMK010000032.1:11922089-12059128 GCA_035047105.1 Galeopsomyia nigrocyanea | reverse complement strand
CCTAACGAAACTAATAATCAAGAGTGGAAAGGGGAAGACTTCCATTTGGCAAAGCAACTGGCTTTGAACTGCGCGCATGAAATCGATTTCACGGTATGTCGTGAAGTCTAATTCGGAAACTTCAGCAGAGGCAAGCTAACTTCTTCTTACGTGTACGTAAAGTCAGTCGTTTCGGTAATATACTGAAACTTCACACTCGCTGCAACCAACAGAACAAAAGGGAATAAAAAAACAATGGGCGCGCGACTCGATCGTTGTTCCATGTACTCGGCATAATTGGGACGAGGAGTACACTCGACAGAGCCTCGAGTGCGTGGCAACATTTCGAACTTTTTCGCTGTTGAATCAGCAAGCGAACGCAAGAAAAAACAAATTAATAAAAATAAACTTCTTTCCGAGCAAATCAATTATTTACCATCATGCGTGAATTGTTGAATAGACGTCGGACGAAATTAATCGCTAGCTCCCGGTAGATTCATTCATCTTAATTCTTCCTGCTTTTTTTTTTTTGCTACATCGAAGCGTCTTGCTACGCTCGGGCATTATCTCGTCTTTCGCGGCTAATCGATCACGTGAAAAATGGATGGAGCGAAATTCGAAGCTCGCCAATTGACCTTTCAGCGGCACAAAGGGCCACCAGGCCACCCACCCACAGCAGCTGTATACCTGCTGACGATAACAGAAGCCACCGAGGAAAACACGTAGAGCAAAAGGAAAAGAGAGAGAAAAAGAGGGAGAAAAAAAGAATTTATTTGGAGCTACCCCCAGAGTAATCTAGTTATTACTGGGGAATTTTAATTAATTCCGTTGTGATTATCTACGTTTCAGAGCAAAAAAAAAATTCTTTTCATTATGCGCCACTGTTGCGCGTTATGTTGATGAATCTCGGTGTAATTACGAGATTCTTTTTTCTGCGCGATGCATTGTTTCATCTTAATGAATAATGAGCTGATGTAAAAATATTTTTTGCAATTTGAAATACTCTTAATTAATTTTCCGCATAATTTGCGCCGAGATATTATTCGAAATACTCCAAATATCGCATATTCCGAAGTTATTCATTATACTATTATTATCAGCATGCAATTCTCACTTCAAACTGATAAATATCGATCAACTGAATTTTATAAAACTATCGAACGGATTTTCAAAGAACTCGTGCAATTCTCTATCCTCTATCAAATTGGCTTTGCGACTCTATCTGATTTCCCAATCGTTCATCACCAACAAACTCCCGCAAAGTCTCTCCTTTTAAATTATTCGCGTAACAGCCGTGTGAGAGAGGAAAAAAATTGCGCGACTCAAGAGTTGAATCTTGAAGAAGAAAGAAGGAAAAGAAAAAGGTATAGAAGTGGGCGGGGCAAGGAAAACAGAAACACGGCAGTAACTTTTGAAAACGACTGGATCCGACTGGTACACACAGGGGGATAGCCCTGTGAGCGACTAAGAGGCTTATTTATTTGCAAATGGCCGGTTCGGGAGCGAAAGAGAGAGAGAGAGAGAGAGAGAGAGAGAGAGAGGGAGAGAGAGAGAGAGAGAGAGAGAGCAAAAAAAAGGTCCCCATGGGTCGTCGGCCGATGCATTTATTAACGCGGCTGGCGCGCATAAAATTCAAATGAGAGTGAAATCGAGCGCTACTTGCGTTGGCTTGTTAACCGCCCGGAATAACGTCTTTGGCCGTGGCTCGATCGAGCGGAACCTTCGGGCTCTATTGACTCGCTCTGGCTAAACAATGACGATTGGACTTTTATTGGGCCTCGTTTGCTTTGATGTTTATTTTTCTCATGACTATGCAGCCGCGTGACCCACTCACCTTTGTTCCTGTTGTATATTGTTTCGAATGTTATACTATATTAATTTTCAGGGTCTTCTAACACACATTCTACTGTTTCTCATTATAAAAGAAATTGTCATTTTTCCAACCTAACCATTCCATAACCTACTGTTCTTGTACAAACACGCTCTAACTATTGTACTTTCCATCAGTTTATTATTAAAGTTCTTTTACATAAATACTGCCCGTACTTATTGCAATTCAAATACGCAATAGTCCCATTATTCCATCTGAATAATTTGCCTGACTAATTTCGGATATCATCTACTTAAAACACGCAACAATTCATTTTTTCTGTAATCCGATAGAATTCTTTACGATTCAATTGGATTTCAAATCAACATTCTGCAAGTTGCTAATCAATTACAGTTCAGAAAATGTAAACCAGATTTTGAGTCTAGACATTTACTTCATTTTTAAGCATCACGTTCCTCGAAAATACAAATTTACTGTATAAACACAATCACCGCAGTATCAAAACTACAGAGCTTGTAGAAATTCCAACATGAGTTTTGATACGAAACTAAATAATAACATTGCTGGCAAAACACAAACCGAGCAATGCTTTTCGAACTCTCGTGTGTGTGTGCGTGTGTATGTGTGTAGCAGAACGATAATTTTCGCGTGCTCTCAATATTGCATTTCTGTTTCGTAAAATGATTTACCGCTTCAACGCATAGAGTTTCTCTCTCGCGTAAGCAACGTTTGTAGCGTAAATAGTAAACTTGGCATAAATTCCGATTTTTTCTTGGGAATTTACTATGAAAAAAAAAACAAACCTCGCTGTAAGAAGCCCGAAATAGCAGTTCATAAATTAGCAATTTAAAAAGGTCCTTGGGCCAAAAACAAGAAAAAGAAGAAGAAGAAAGAAAAAGATGAACGTTGGACGTTGCGTGGAAGGCCGTAGGGCAAAAACTTTGAAATTCCAAAAGCGTCCGAAAATTCCATGCAGAAAAGTGGCCTGCACATATATACACATATATACAGCACTCGAAAACGTCGTTAGCATCATAAACGCTAACTAAAGCTTGAATAATTCATGGCTGGTGGGTGGTGCGAGGTTGGTGCGCGAGAGAGGCACGGCAGGCAGGCTAGGAAGAAAAAAAACGGAACGAGAGAGAGAGAGAGAGAGAGGGAGAGAAGAGTCTCTGAAAACGCGCTAAACGATAATGAAGCCGCGAATGCATATGCAGCAGTGCGATGCAAATGAAGGCTGCGTACTGCGCGCGGCGGTGCGGCTGTGGCGGCCAATCTAAGGCTTTGTTATTTTTGCAATAGCTCAGATAGTCGCACCACCGCCGCGAGTTTATCATTAGCTCTCTGCTTTTGACGTTTCATGTAATCGACCGTTAAGCGTCCGCGGAATGTATTAGTCCGAGGAAATCCTGCCGCTGCTGCAGCCCATTGTGTATTAATTAGCTGCCGATTCCTGGCGCCGCCACCGCCGCTCGGCCCTCATTATTAATGCTGTTTTAGCTTTCGAATTACACTGCTCGTTGAACAATTTATCCCTGCACGCCTCTTTTTCTAAATTGCCATTAGACCCGTTAGACCTGCAGCTATGTTATGATCGATGTTCTACCTTCCTACATACATAACACACACTCGCACGCATCGTTGATTCCGCGCTGATAATACGCATTTGACGGATTAGTATACCAAATCGTTGGCATTGTGTGGTTGGTTATTCGCTACATTCTCGAATAGCCGGAGAATTGCATTGGCTAGCCGACGCGATTTTCAAACAATAGCTGATAAAAAGTGAGTAATTACCAACCTATGATCAATCGATATTCCAATAAGAATAAGTAAAATGCAAAACTAATTGACAGGTGAGTTTCTCGCTTACAGCGGAGAGAAAAAAAGTATATCGACAAATCGACACACGCATTTACTGTTTTTCAAAAAAAAACGAGCCGTATCTGCAGAATAAACCGGTACTAGAAACTCGAAAAAAGGCCAGAGTAAAGAGAGAGAGAAGGGGGGGGGGGGGGGGGAGAAAGAGCGTAGCCCGAAAAGTAGCTCGGCCTAGATTCGCCTCTGGAATTTCAATAGTCAAAAAAGCGCGTTACTGCAGCCAATATCATCGAACGCCGAGCGGCGAGTACATCGAAGAATGGAACTCTCTCTCTCTCTCTCTATCGTTTTTTTTTCGTGTACCAGTGGCGCGCCAAATGCCCCGCGGCCGTTGATATATAACAGTGAGTAGAGGGCCTCTCTCGCACTGGACATTAGCACTGGCCAAGTTTTGCGGTCGTTTCCTCGGAACTAAAAAAAAAAGAACACACATACACAGAGAGAAAGAAAGAACGAACGAACGAAATCCGATCGTCGACGCTTGTTTTCCATTTTGCTATTGGAAGTAAATGGATAGCCCTTTTTTCGCCCTCGCGTCGAGGCCGATCACACCTCGAGCTAAATGCTTCGAGCTACACAACTACGTGCGTAGACTGATACATTTTTTTTCTCGATCTTTTATCTGAGTAATCTTTTCACAAATAACTTTCTATTTGTATAGATGAAACTTCAATTACTTCACATCAAATATCAAGAGAAATGACGGTAGAAAAGTTTCTACGTCAACACAATTTTTATTGCAGTTTTCTTACACTCGAGGGGTAACAACGTTGACGTTTACTGGGAGTATAACTCAAAAATCCAATATTGTATAAAGTCTATTACAGCCACAATGGATTCGCTCCAGTATTTTATGACATCGTTAAAAGACTTACTTAAAAGATTTTATTGAGGAGTCTCAAATTTGCAATGCAAAAATGGCAAAGACTTTAAACTCGGATCCATTGAAACTTCACTTGTGGAATCTCCATAACAATTGATTTTCAAAAAGCCCCCGGAGCAACATTTGTCTAAACAGAAAAGAAATTCATTTTCTACAGCAGTGAAAAGCGGTGGCACTTCGTAATCCGCTAGGCTGACAGCTCGGGCATTTTTTTCCAAATAGCGCGGGTTGACCATGTGTATGTGCCAGGCGACTCGAAATCGAGATTATCCTCGACGCGGTCGCGCGGTCACGTATACGCGTGCAAGCGCTGCTGCTATCCGTTCATTATCTTTTAATTATCTTGTTTATCTTGGCCGGACGCCCGCGTGAAATTAGCCCCCACGAGCGATATATATGCGTAGCAGCCGACGTTGTCTCGGAAATTTAAAGAGCCCTCTCGCGCACCGTGCCCAGCCCCATAGTCGCGGCACAAGCGGCGAAAAACGTTTTGTTTAATCAGCAAGAACAATTTTGCCAGCCGGCAGCCGCAGCATGTAGCAAATAAAACTAAAAGTTTGATTTGCTACACAGAGCACACTGATAGCCACGCCAGAGAGTCGTGAGAGAGATTGCGAGGATGAACTTGCACACCTAAGTTTTCTCATTAGTATACCCATCCAAAGCAACGAAAAGACATTCAATCGAACTTCTCCTCCTTTGACGAGCGAGCAACTAACTCTCTCGCTCTACGATTAGGTACGACGCGGAAAAATAAATGACCTAATTGCGATGGGCGTGTGCGGCTTGTGACTAACAAATAGGCCGAACCAATCTCTCTCTCACTCTCGCACGATTTATTCTTCCTTCTCGAGCAAATTGAAAATCTCCCCTCCATACTCGCTCCTGCGATGTATGGATTTTTCGATGGTACAGATTAGACACGAGTTTGAACGGCGAGCGTGGGTGCGCGCGCGACCCACGATCGAAGATTGATCATTCGATTTATACTCGCTTTTAATTGCTCGTTTGTCATTTTTATTTTGCCTGAGATATACACGCGCAGGTAAATTTTTGTCAATTTATAGACTTTTGCACCAAAGTGATTTTTACTTGATGTGTATTTTTCAATACTGGCTGCTGGGCGTTATTTTTTTTTTTTTTTCAACTTATCTCGAGAGATTAGAGTTTGTTGGATCGTCGTCCTTCGCGATGGAGATTTATTGATCACGGGCTCTCTCAGTATAGATGGGGCAATAAAAATTTTTCAATTTCTGTGGAAATTGGAAAGCTCTCTCTCTCTCTCCCACTGCTCTTTCTATTGACTTTTCGCAAATCCAATTTGACGGCTGCTTATCGGCTTGGAAAATTAGTTCAAGAAGATATTTTTTTGCACATCACCTCTTGCAGCAATGGTCGTCCGTCTTTATTAAGAAATTCGACATCATTTGCATCGATCGACCCACAAATGTCAAAATAACTACATATATTGTTCGGTAACGTTCGACAATGCCAAATATCTGCTGCTATTATAAGCTGCGACATTAATATGCTACAAAGTTCTCAATAGTCCTCAATCAATATCGAAGCTCGGTTCGATGAGAAACAAAGCGAGAAGCTCGCATGCCCTTAATTTTCCGTCAAATTTTCGCCTTTGTCAGTTCGCTTCCGCTTGGCCTACAAGGGAAAAAAATCTTGTCCATTCATCTCTTAGTCCTACGCCTCTCCACTGGCCTTTTCCCCCTCTTTTTTTTTTTTTTTTGCGGAGGTGGGTTTGCTCGGCTCGCGCCCGCGATCATCCCGGAGAAGAGAAAAAAAGAATCAGCCAGGCGAACGTCGTATTAATGTGACAAGCCGGAGAGCACGTAGCCGTTTGGATTTGGCACACAGCGAGGATAGGAGAGAGGAGATAGAGCAAAGCGTAGTAGTAGTAGGTAGCTAGTCGGTTCGCGTGATTTAAGACGAGAGGCCGCACACGACGCGCGCGGCGGCCCGAGCATCGATCGACTCACCGCACCGCGGCTATCGGCGCGCCGCTGCCTGCTGCAACGACTCGCCCAACGAATAGAGCCGTCCACCGGATTTCCTCGCGAATGGCTCCTCTAATAGCCGCAAAGGGTCCACGAATTTTCGCTTTTTCTTCCATTCCCTTCCTCGCACTCTCATCTCCTCCTTCTCACACATTTTCCTTCTTTTTTCTGCCAATTTTATCGCCGAAATCACGAACTATTTCAATCTATCTCCTGGAATATTTTCCAACTCCCTACTTGACGTACTTATACTCTTTTTATTTAACTTTTATTGTTTTTTAATGTTTCAGGTGAGTTAAAAGTCCAAACAACATTAGCCAAAAAAAAAAAGAAAAGTCTTCTATGAAAGTAAGTGCAACCACTCAATGACGATAAAATCCAACGAGTTCATTCTTGAAACTGACTGGCCGCATTTATGTGGGGCGGCGGCTGGTTCTTGCTCCTGCCGCAAATGGGACAGAGCTCGGAGGCCTCTGGTCCTTCCCAGACCTCGTAGTGACAGACCGGCCCCTCGTACATCACTAGAGGTTCCCAAAACTCGTCCTCCTCGTCGTCATTCTCCTGGTAATCATCGTCGAAATTCACATCATCATCATCATCTTGCCGCGAGTAACGCTAAAAGGCACCGCGCGTTTGTCTTTTCAAGGTTATTATCACTGACAAATACTTGACAACTCGAGAGACTTACGAGTAAGTAAGTTCCATTCTCGGACTCGACGATATCCCTAAATTTGATCCAAGTCATAACGATACAGGCACAATTTAAAAGTGTATAAGTGAATAAGTGCAACATGAACGGAGAAATTTGGTGGGAATTTAGGTTAGCTTATTTGGCGAGGACCGAAAACAAACAAACGCGAACGGCGAAAGCAAGCGTTTCCGTGTTCCTGCGGCGGATAGCAGCAGTAGTAGCGGTAGT
This sequence comes from Galeopsomyia nigrocyanea, assembly GCA_035047105.1. Lineage (NCBI taxonomy): Eukaryota > Metazoa > Arthropoda > Insecta > Hymenoptera > Eulophidae > Galeopsomyia > Galeopsomyia nigrocyanea. The sequence continues at coordinate 12,051,626 of JAWWMK010000032.1, read as the reverse complement.
AGCAGTAGTAGTAGAATAGGTATATATAGGCGATAATCGTGGAAAGCTTCGGGGAGCTTGGGGGCTGCTCGGGCAAAGTGGAGAAGACTTAGAGTTACAAATCTCCCGCACGTCCGAAGAAGAAGTGTAGCTAACACCCCTCGTCGTGTCGGTGTGCGCCGCTACGGAGCTGGGCGATAACGTACGACCTAATATAATATTCTTAGACGGAATGTGGTTGCCGGGTTTAATAGCCGAGCAAGCCAACTCCCCGAGATGAATAATAATGCAAGGCGGCCGCGGCGCGCACTTACCCCATTACGGATTCCATACCTCAATCTCTCTCCGACGCACTGCTATAGTCAGCTATCTCCCGCAGTGTCTTTTCGGCAGCTTTCACGATCTACGCCCGGCTCGGCGCCAACACACCCCCCTACTTCAACTGCCACGCTGATGGATGGCGCAGAGCAGCGAATTATCGGCTTCTATTTCTTTGACTCGTTAACATAAACCCACACCTGCTGAGTTCTGGCTTCCTGCTCGTACATTGTAAAGTTCATTCGTGGCACTACGCTGAAACTTTGATTCTGCTGTTTTATTACGTCGTCGTGGTAAATCCGAAAATCAACCCAACTGGTTTCGACAAATCGTATCAAAGTGCGTAATGTTTCTCTTTGAAAGTGAAAGAAACAAAAGTCATTACATGTTGCAGTTTTTTTTTGTGAAATATTTTTTTTTATGCAAAAGGTACACAAATAAAATGCATTTGTAATTTTTCAAACAAAGTTCGCTGAGCGCGCAAGTTTCTCTCCCGTTAAAATACACCGTTGCATGGCAGAGCAAAAAAAAACGAACGAGAAAAAAAAACAGAAGTTTAAACTCCCGCACAATAATTCAGCAGTACGTTTTTCACGTGGCAAAAATGTTGCGCGCAGCCTCTTAAAAATGCATACACATACAGACACACAAGAAAAAAAGAAAGTTAGTAACTATCTTCTTCTCGTTGAGACACTCGAATGCTGTGGGGAAGGGGGCGCGAGACAGTATAAAACACCTGAACTTTCGGATTCAAGCGAGCGCGAATATATCGTCTCGGTGGCGGCGTATATATAGCTTTGCGCTTGCAGTCTCTCTCAAGGGGGCGATAATGCTCGCGAGAAAAAGCGACATCACGGAGCCTTACTTGGGTGCCCCGCGGCGGCACGCGGCTTAGCGCAGATAGAACCCAGACGTATCTAGCAGAAGAGAGCTTGCTTTAATTTGGACCCTCGCTCTTAAGTGAAAACATCAACTCTGATGGGATCAGCCCTTTTTTCGGCTAAGCGCTCTTTTTTTTCGAGAATTACGACCGAGCGCGTTCGAGTTATAGGGGGTTGCGAATGAAGATGAAAATAAAATTTTATGAGCCACTTTCTTATAGAGAAAGTTTACGGTATACGACTTATTAATTCCATATAGAATCTTCCAGCGTATATAAATATATATGGAGAGGAATTTGTGCGTCATCATTTATTGGGCTTTGCGTTGCAAAATCTTTCCAAGCACGCGGCACGTGTGAATTTATTCGCCGCGTGAAATGTGTCACGAAAGGTATAATAACTGTAATTATACGGAGTGGTACGTTAAACGAAAGGCACATTAAACAGTTGTTAGCCCGGACAGTTATGACTCATTAACATGACACAAATAATTTATCTAATAAACTCCAAGGATACCCGAAAAATAAATTTCACGCAATTTCGTCGACAAACACATACACAAGCGATTGCAGAATCTAATTTTACAAGCGAAATAACGAGATCACGTCCGTTTTCACTCGATCCTCGAAGCGATTGTGAATACAAATTGAAAAACTCGAAGGATGCTCGACAAACGTACAATCAACTAATAGACACTAGTAGTAGTCGGGGCGGGATGGGCGAAGAGAGGGAGGGAGAGTGAGAGAGAGAGAGAGAGAGAAAAAAAAAGGCTCGTTCAGCACAAGTGGCAGAGAGGAAATCTCGGGGCCGGCAATAGCGCGCGCCGACAAATTTGGCTTTCCGCTATTACTGCTGCTGCTCCTCGGCGATTGTCGTCTCTTCTTTGGCGTCTCTACTCCCCCCCTCGGCAATTGCCGGCGACGCTATAGCTCCTCTCGTCGCTGAATTATCTTACCTTTGTCTGGAGATGCGCGATAAGATAACGACGATTTGCCGCTTGCTCCCGAGCCCCCATACTCCCCCTTCCCTCCCCTATCTTACTTCACCAGATAAGAAATTGATTTTTAAGGGCTGCCGGATTAACTGTAATTTTCCAAAATTATTTGTTTGCTCGACGATGCGTTTAACCGCGAACTTTCAAGATTTTCCTTGCGATACAGAACGTTGAATTTTATTATTTTGAAGAAAAATATGAAGTTATTTTGTTATGTAAGTTACTAGTAGCAACTGAAATCACTTTGCCAACTGCTGGCCGTTGCCGCAGGATTACTTTAACTAAATGATTTTAACGCGAATACACCAAATATTGCTAGCTGAAATGTTACAGCGCGCGCTAAAAAGATTTGAATAAATAATAAAGCTTTTTGGTTCGCTTTGAAAGCTCTTAATCACATATCCAAATATATAATTTAAAAATTCCGTGTGCCTTTTGATTCGAGGTTTCATTTCATTATCACGATAATAAAAACAGGGCAATTTTATATCGCAGCAGAGAAAAAAAAATAACGAGCACCCTCATTAATTCCACATTTTTATATTTTTGTAAAGTACGCGGCGAAAAAGGAAAAACACAGAGCGAGAGTGAGAGAGAGACATATAGTGTATCCGAACGCGCGTCAAAAGCCCGAGCGCCGCGAGATAAATTAAACAAACGATATATAAATCAAGAGGGGTAGAATTTGAGCTCGTTTGAAAGTCGGACGTAGAGAGTAGGTATATATCCGTTAAATCCGCGGGCTATGTATTCTCGCGCTTCTTTGTAGCGTAAAATCCTAAATAAACTAGATTTCTATTCGCGCGCGGCCGTAGTCCACATAATAAAATGCACTGCACGGCATATATATATACATACCTACACACAGACACACGTGCGGCTCGGCTTTTTCGGCGAAAAGATTATGTAAAGCCTTTGTTCGTACGTTCAGCCCGGTTAAACGCATTGTTTTCCTGCGCGATTCATTCGGCCCGCTTTTCCGGCGCCAAATTCTTTTCCTGCGAACACTTCCTTCCTCCCTCCAAAATTTTTATCTCTCACGCCCTGTTTTATACTCTGTGTGTGTGTATATACTGTATATGCAAATGTTAATTTCATGCGCGTACTCGCACGTCCAATTACCGACGTGTGTGTGATGTAGCTATACGTATATAGCCAGAAGCTCCAAAACTTTTTCGAGCGTGTAATTGTGCCTCAGCTCTTTGACCTCTCTTTCTCTCGAATATCCGCGTGGTTGGCTGAAATTAAACGTCCGCGAATCGATCTTCTCCCACTCTCTCTGCAGCCCGTGTAGTCTTCATGAATTTCAACGTCCCACTTCCGTCCACGGCACGTTGCAGGCATTGTCTCGGCTTCCTTTTGTCGGACGCAGCGCTTCCTTTTTTCCTCTCTCTCTCTCTCTCTCTCTCACTCACTCTTTCTCTCTGTCTCCGTCGGCAGTGTCTCTTGCTCGTCCTCTTGCGAGCTTTTTTTTTCAGCAGCAGGCCACGGCTCGTCGCCGTTATACCTTTATTTCGCGCTCGACTCGCCCGTTTACCTAGCAAATCTTCAACCTCGCACCGCTATTTTCGTGGTAAATACCGCGGGGCGTCTGTTTTTTAAGGATTTTTACCCAGAGAATACTCTTGTTTCCTGAAGCTTTACAGCTCGTTTTACATTATTTTTCGACCTTTTTTATTCCCTCGTGAAATTTATTTTACAGTTCACAAATTCTAGATCATTATTTAAAAATTACATGTAAGTTATCAGAGCATTAAAATAGCAGTTGAATGCGAATTTCTCTAACTGAAGCTTTAATAGAAATTCGAAAAATGAAACGGACAACGTTTATCAATTCAATCATTCCTGAGTAAAAACTTTTGAAAGTTACATATCGAAAGTCTTATACAATATTCGTGAGCTGTATAAATTCACCACATTATTAAATATTGATAAAGTTGTGTGGAATTAATTTTATAAAATTTAATTACTCAAATATAGAATAAATGCTGTGTACAGTAAGTCTTCATTAATTATTAAATCTGATTAATGGATTCATTGAGCTGATTCGATTGAAACGTATTAATTCATGAATGAATATGACGAAATCTATTAAAAAATGCACTTTTTTGAAGCCCAAAATGGAATAAAAAATTTTGAACGCTAGCGCTTCCGGAGTTCTGTCCTCTTCTATTTGAAGGTATATAGTGACGGAAAATGCTCGCGAACATTGGAAAAGTTCACATGAACTACGTTTTCCGAATTTTGCTTCCTTGGAGAGGAAGCTTTGTTTTCGCTTTTTTCAAATTTTTCATTTTTTCGCTATAAATTTTTTGTTTTTAATATTTCACGTTTCAATTTTATCATATATTTTGCAGCAGAAATTATGGGAAGCCTACAAAGTCGTTTTTTTATGAAATCCGTATGTGTGTATGTGTGTGACTGTATTGTCAACTGGTATGGCTCTCCTATTCGATGGATTCCTATGAAACTTTTTTCATGTGTTGTAAAATCCGTCAAGGTAGGTGGGAAAATAATTTTTAAGTAGATTTATCGAATAGAAAAAATTTTATAGCTATTTTTCAAAAATTGAAAAATATAGGTATTTTTTTAAGGGTTTTCAGGTGTATACTGTTGTAACTTTGGATGTATAATGAATTTCTGAACGCGCGAGGGCTCATTTTAAAGCTTATTTAAGCAGCTTTAAAATAAGCTGTTGCTCGTAAAATTTGGACATAAGTAGCCTGAGTTATTTCATTTCTAAATAACCCATCTTTTTAGGTGTGAATCATTGTCATGCGCAAAATGCTGTTAATTTGTTTTATTTTAGAATTCCTTAATGCTTGAGAGCCGTTTTTTGTAAATATTTTGCCCGAGAGATTTTTATTACTTAAAAAATAAGTAAACTAAAAATATCTAGTGCCTCCAAGGAAGCATTCCGCCAGAGCGACTGGCAGCGTATTCACATTATAATCAAATGGGTTTATTTCAGTGAAAACAGGCAAAACACGTCATTTTGTTCAAATGCTAATTTCTCGGCTTCTAAACCGCTAGAAACATTTTTGACCAGTCAAAATTGTAGCAAAAAAGAAGAACTTTCCCTAAGGAATAGTTTTATTTCAAAATAATTATGCGGTAAAAAGTTATCAACAAAATAACAAAAAAATTCAATCTTCGGTTAGTTAAAAATATGGAAAATACGCTGCCAGCTGCTTTGGCGGAATGCTTCCTTGGAAGTACCAGATATTTTTAGTTTATTTATTTTTTAAGTAATAAAAATCTCTCGGGCAAAATGTTTAGACAAAATGGCTCTCAAGTGTTAACGAATTCGAAAATAAAACAAATTAACAGCATTTTGCGCATGACAATGATTCACATACCTCACACCTAAAAAGATGGATTGTTTAGAAATGAAATAACTCAGGCTACTTTTATCCAAATTTTGCATGCAACAGCTCATTTTAAAGCTGCTTTAATAAGCTTTAAAATGAGTCCTCGCATGTTACGAAATCCATTATACATCCAATGTTACAACAGTATACACCTAAAATCCTTAACAAATACCTATATTTTTTAATTTTTGAAAAATAGCTATAAAATTTTTTCTATTCCATAAATATACTTGAAAATTATTTTCCCACCTACCTTGACGGATTCTACGACATATGAAAAAAGATTCATAGGAATCCATCGAATAGGAAAGTCATACCAGTTGACAATACAGTCACGCACATACACACATACGGATTCCATAAAAAACAACTTTGTAGGCTTCCCATAGTTTCTGCTGCAAAATATATGGTAAAATTCTTCAATGATGACACGCAAAAAGTTAACTCTTTCAAAAAAACCAATTCCGAAACGTGAAATATCAAAAACAAAAAAGTTATAGCGAAAAAACGGAAAATTTGAGAAAAACCGAAAACAAAGCTTCCTCTCCAAGGAAGCAAAATACTGAAAAAAGTAGTTCTTGGGGACTTTTCTAATGTTCACGAGCATTTCCCGTCACTACATACCTTTAAAAAGAAGCGGAAAAAACTCCGGAAGCTCTAGCTTCAAAAAAGTGCATTTTTTGTAGATTGCGTCATATACTTCAACGTTTTAATAACGGTTCAACGATCTCAATATTCGTTGGTCACTAATTGAATTTCGCATTAAATGAAAAGCTATCAATAAGTCGAATTACCGACTATAATTTATTCAACAAGTATTTAGCATCTGGCTTTATAATGAGGTAAAGCAGGAAGAGAAAAAAAAAGAAAAAAAAATTTTTCATCACTCTCAAGAACAAGGCATCTTGCGTAATTCGAATCACGTACAGAGCATGAATGATAATTCGTCGAGGTTGGATGCGAGAACGGCATGGAAAAACTTACGCGCGTTAAAAGTGAAATTGCGCGGCAGACGAAAACTCGATTCCGCGCGGGCGGAAAATTTTTACCGGGCAAATCGGCGAAGCTTGGGGTTCGTTAAACGCGCTCCTCTCTCTCTCTCTCTCTCTCTCTCTTCCTCGCGTTATTTATGAGGTAGATATGGTTTATTCAACGTTTCGCGCTCGTCTAGAGCTATACATATATATTTTTTTTTCTTCCCGAGAATTTTTCAGTTGAAGGACTTCGTGTATAACGACGCGGTTTCTCCCTCCGTCGTCCACTGAAATTTCCCAAGTTTTACTGAAAATAAACATTCGGCGCATAATCTCGCTTTCATAGGTGGCACACGTGTCCGCAATCGCGTCATTGATTGATGTACAGCAGCAGCGCCGCGTATTGTAATTTCGAAATCAATCAATGGAATTTTTGGAAAATGCTCGCGCAAATGCAACGAGACGATAAATCATCGGGCTCGGTATGGTAAAATAGGGTATCTATCAAGACGCACTTAGGCAAATCAGTGTCTCGTTACGGTGGCAGCGGTAGCGCTGGATATATAGGCTTTGCTTGCTTGCTGTGCTGTGCCTGCCTGGGAAATTAGTAATCGGATAATGCTCTCCTTCGCGCTCGCGCTCAACCTCTCGGTTAATTGATCGGAGAGCTCTCTCTCTCTCTCTCTCTCTCTCTCTCTCTCTCTCTCTCTCTCTCTCTCCCTCTCTCACAGTTAGGCGGCTACTCGTTAAAGCCTCAGCTAAGTACAGTGTGGCTGTGCGACTATGTGTATGTGTACGTGTATTAGCCTCTCAGCTGTCCGGTGCGCGCAAGCGGGCGAGCGGGCAATCGGGCGGGGACTCTGAGACGTTAGAACCCCTGGCAAATTGAAAGTTAACGCGATGGGACATCGAGACTCTGTGTACCCGCCTGCACTTCCTCTTTAATTACGTCTCAACGCTTCATTATCATCTCTCGGTCGAGTTTCGCGTTTAATCGAAAGATTGCAATGCGATTATAAACTGATTTTGCAGCAAATTCTCAATTCAATTCTCGCCTCGACGTGTATGTCCATTCCGCCAATGAGTTCGCCAACCTGCGCGTCGTCGCACTACGTGTTTCAATCAATCATCCTATAGCATTCGCACACCACTCGCCGCTCTCTCTTTCGTATTAATTAATTTACAAATAAATCTCCGGCGCTCGCTGACCAATCGACGTTAATTATAAAAAATATCGGATTCACGAGTGATTGTTATGACCAACGCTTCCTACCTATATTTCATTATTATCACACATCTCCAACGACACTTGATATATCCGACATCCATCAAACTGCAATTTGTTTGATTTTCGCCACGAAATCAATTATATTGGCGCGTCCAAGATCGTTCCTCGAATAACAATTTATGTTTAATAAGCGTGCGAGTCTGTAACAATGCAATTGGTACACACACATACACGCAGTTAAGAACCGAATATTCGTGCGCGACTCTATACTAGTATCTCTCTCTCTCTCTCTCTCTCTCTCTCTCGTGCGCGCGCTCGCGAAAATTCTATTACCCGACATAACTCCGGCTAACAAGCATAAACACGCGATTAATGTGAGAGCATCCGCATGCACGCTTGCGCGCTTATGTAGGTATGTAGCCGAGCGACAAGCTTGCCAAGTATTCGTTCGAAAACCAAAAAAAGAAAGTTCCTACGCTATGTTGAGCATGGAAGGGTTACGTCGCGCAGCTAGGCATATCACTTTGAGGAGGCGCAAAATTGATTAGCTTGAATTTTCTGAACGACACCCACACGTACACACGTACACTGAGTACAGGGAGAACGGATCCGTGTAACTTTGGTGGTTAGAGAGAGGGAGGGAGATGCTTGTATGCCGCTGCCGCCGAAACTTGACTAATATGCAGGAGAGGATTACTCGCGCAGTTGCCCGATATAATTAGCGAATTTATAAGCGCCTTGCTCTACTGCCAATCGATTTAGCTTGCACGCTCTTCGTTATGAGTTCGCGTGCTGTTATTAACGGAACAGTATTATATCCGCCTGCCACATTTTTTTTTTCTTCTTCTTGTCGTTGCGGTTACGGATTCACGATATAAAATCATTCAGCTCGATGAGTATACGTTTATTCTCTGATAAGCGTGTTTATTTTCCGAGCGCACCTGCTGCTGCTTTGTGTACAAAAAAAAAAATCTTTTCCGTCCAATCGTCATCATCGTCGCTCGATAGTCCAACGGAATTTTGCGTCGATCTTTAGAAAACGCTCCGTTAACTGTCGTTCGTTTGTGACGCAATCGGTAAACGGCGCTTGGCGTGGAATCAATAAATCCACGAGGCCGTGATAAAGTAATTTAACTACGCGGCAATACATAACATCATGATTTATCGTACAAACATTTTTACGATTTGTGTGCACGTCTTTAAGTATTCATTGCTCCTCGATAAAATGTACTTGTCAAGGGTAAAGTGTAATGAAATTTGGTTATAAAAATCACGAAACGTCCTCGTAAAAGGAAAATTCATTTAGGTCAGCCGAATTCTATTTGGTGTTAACACAGCAAAGCCAAAATAATAGCAAAACACGCAACAGTGATCATAGGTATGTAAGGATAATTTGATAACGAAATAACCAATGCTATAACAAGGCCTAAACGCGTGCATTCAGGCAAAACCACTTCAATCACACTGTTGGGGGGGCTGGTGCTGCGTAAAATCGAACGTCTGGCAGTATTAATAACCCAATTAAGGATGGACTAGCACGCATTTACACACACACATACAAACTCATCCACACAGAGGGCGAGTTTTGGAGGGAGGCTTTATTTCGGTGAGTTTATTGGGGCCGACACTCGATAGCGCGTCATAGATCGCGCGCGCGCCGCCGCCGCTCGTTTATGGCTTCGAAACGCGAAATACGAGCCTCCGATAGACACGTGTATACATGTGCGCGATCGTTCTTTGCGCTCGCGCGCGCCAGTGCAGTAGCGCTCGCGCGTCAAGTCGAGCGGACTGAGCCGTTATTGATTCGATAGATAAAGCGATGCTTTATCTCGCACCCAAACGCCACCGAGAAAGACTATATCGAGTACGTTAAATATTGGGACACACACACGACTTGATGGCACACAGAGAGAGCGGCAAAGTTTTTTTTTTTTCTTCTTTCTCCCTCTCTGTTATTGCGACATTCGAGCAATCCAATGCTTTCTGTATTATATTTTTCATGCGCACGGTTGTTCACTTTTAAAAGCAAATTCTAAAGTTTGACAATGATTTTGATAACTCGTGAAAATGAAGAATTAGTGCATGAAATTGGTGCATATTGTGCATGATTGGTTGACTGGAATATATTGTCAATTTGTTTTATAGTAAAAAGATCGCATATAATTAGAGAAAAGGTTTAATGGAGCTGAATTACTGGAACGTTGCAAATTGTTTTTTTGATATGCAAATTCAGATCGCGCAATCAATCATTATCGTTACAAATTGCGTAACAAAGTTGGATTGATTTTCTAGTCAATGTAAATCTAGTAGCAAAACAAAATGCTACTGAAGAAATTTAAGAAAAAAATTATTGTGCTTTGTTCCTTTGTACTCATTTGTTATAGTCCATCAGTAGGGAATATGGACAAGACGTATGCGTTGAAGTCCATCAGCGTGGTAATTATAACAAATAAAGATTTTAAAAAATCAAATTATAAAACTCTTGTCATTTTAAAAAGTTTAAATATTCCGTCACAATGATCGAAAGCCCGAACCGCAACGTTTTTACCCGAATGATCCTCACAAAGGTAATCTAATGGAGCCAATGGGCTACGGAGCTCTAACAAACGTTCGCATGCAGAATGACAATATTGAAGTTACTTCGGCAAGTCGATTCCTCAAAGTTTAACATCACGTTCGCTCAACTATTCGCAGGAAAGCAAGAAACGAAAGCACCGAATAGGTCTGAAGTTGCGTGAACGTTACAATGAGTTCTTTGGTGAAACGTATCGATCATCCGACATCAACGTCACTAACACACGCACACCCAACATACCAAAATGAGCTTGTTACTTGTGCTGGCAGGTCTATATCCTTCTAACAACGAACAAGTCTGCAATGAGAAGCTTGATTGGTAGCCTATACCCTTCAACTCAAACTCCCAAATGAAACGAGAACTTTTATGCATCCTCTTGGCTGTTCCAAGTAAGCTACGATTTCCTTTAATTCATTTGATTGAAAGGAAAGGGTAGACGCTTAAAATTGTTCGTCGGTATGCGAAAAAAACTAAACAGCGTCAAAGAATCAGAAGAGTGCAAGAAAGATGTATCTCGTTTCGAAGGGCTTATGAAAAATCTCACTGTTTTCACCAGCCGCGAAACCCATGACATGCACATGATTTACCACACGTTTCATACTCTGACGGCAGAAAGAAATATCGGTCTGCAGCTGCCAGAGTGGACGAGACTTTATTTTCCAAATGGGCTCATGCTCAATGCAACTTTTGTTTGAATACGAAACTCAAAGTTACAATACCGAACTGAAAAGACTGAATGGAGGTATGTAAATACAGCGGAGAGTGCATTGATGTAACCATGTGTTTGAATACTAAATCACACTGTGTGATATATTGAAGAGCTGCTTATCCGAAAAATCCTCAATGACAATATCGATGTGCTCGATAGCAAAAAAAATCAACAAAGGTGCTATACATACAGCGCTCACGAGGACAATGTAGCCGCGGTTTTGTTTGCTCTCGATGTATGGAAAAATGCCGCTGCACAATATGGAAGTGCTGTCGTTATCGAGCTTTATCAAAGCAATTCGAAATTTCTTATCAGAGTAATTGAACACGATAACTTATCCATTTAATTCATTCTCTTTTTTAAAAACGTTCGTCGTCGTTTTCAACCAGTATACTACAAAAGTTTTCCTGTTGAATTCGAAGTCAGGGAAATTTCGGAATGTGCAGACTGCAGACTTTTGTCCACGTGAGAATTTTTTGAAAATTTTCAAAGGCTTCTACTTCCGACGATGGTGTGGAAACGTGTTTCGGTCCTCCTAACGAGTCTCTCTTAGTACTAAAATTAGCGCATCCCATCGAATGGATTTACAAAAAAATCGAAGAATGATTTAATTTGTGATTGTATTTGTGATTTCATTCGAACCGAAAAATTTCTTTCAACAAAACTTATAAGAAATGTCAACTAGAAATGATAAGAAAATGTTTAAAAAAAATGATGATTATTATCTACTTAAATCGATATTAAAAAAATAAATAAAAGACTTTGATTACAACGAATCAGATAATGGTATTCACGTGGATGATACATATATATATACTTACATCGGCAGTCACGCGGAGGGCCTAGTGGACTCTATATACATTGTGATTGTAGTTTCCTTATGATTTCATGTACCACGTTCATTTTGATAAATATTAATCAGAATCACAAGTTTGAACAAATCTTCATCGAAATGTTCCGTCATTTTTTCCCCAATAAAAATAAATTATTCAGAGCATTAGAATAACGTGATATGACGCTTGCCTCTATTTCTGTTTGATTATGGATTCTTTTGGAAGTTATTGTTATATCAGCAAATCGAATCCAAACAGAATGTTTGATAAACATTGAATAGTGCGTACAGATATTATAGATCGAATACCTACATACCAACAGACACATGGAAACACTCACAGCACAGGTATCTTATCGAAAAGTTTATTGTTATTAAGAGGCCTTTAACTTACCTCACCTGCTATGACCGCAGTTTGAATGCGGACGTTGCAGAGCAACATATCATGGAATTGAATGTTTCTTCATTCACTTATTTGTACGACAGTTTACTAATTATTCGTTAAAATATTCAAATTTTGTGACGATCTACGTGGGATCCTGAAGCTCATGGCTCTGATTGAATAAGTTTCTGTTAATCAAGTCGTGTTAATTACCGATTTATGCAACTTTTCAATTGCTTAATCTATTAAACAAGATAAATGATGGAGAGCACCATTTTTGTATTTCATCTGTTGATTGCGTGTAGTGCATATGCTATACCTCACAAAAGTTTTACATTACAGTCAGTCAGTGTGGTGAGTTATGGAAAAATAAAATTGATTGTTCCACTCTGTAATTATGAAATTTTACTGTGAAAACTAAAAAAACGCAAACATTTGAACTAAATTCTTCTGACAGGCCTTTCGACATGGCGATCGAACTCCTGAGGTGTATCCTACGGAATCATATCCAAACGACCCATATTTGAACGAAACATTTGACCCTGATGGACGCGGAGGTTTAACTAATGTATGCGTACGTTATATTTTGATCGACTGCTGAAAAGTTATTTTAAACGTTTTACTAACAATTAGGCTGGTAAAAGACGAGAGTACGAGCTTGGCACCAAACTGAGAGAAATTTATCACGATTTTTTGAGTGAAGAATACAAATTATCCGAAATCTCCGTTCTCAGTACTCCTGTGCCACGGACCAAGATGAGTTTACTGCTTGTTTTAGCAAGTTTATATGTCCCTACAGATAGACAAAAATGGAATGAAGATCTCGATTGGCAACCTCTCCCTATAGACTCACTTGTTGATGGATTGCCAAATTTTATGCGCCCTGAAATTTGTCCAACGTGAGTAAGTCAATTACTGTGTAAAAAATTTATAAAATGAGTTGTTTGCCTTTGTTAGATACACAAATGAATTAGAACGGGTGAAGAATACAGATGAATATAAAAAAGATGCAGCTCGTCTCAATGAGCTTAAGAAAAAATTGACAATTTTGACTGGACGCAATATGAGTGATTTATACAATGTTTATAAATTATATCTCACTCTAATGGCAGAAAGTAGTATGAATCTCACCTTGCCAAAATGGACAAAACCTTATTTTCCCAAAGGCCCGATACACGATGCGGCTTTGTTTGAATATAAAACTCAAAGTTACACGTCAACCTTAAAAAGATTGAATGGAGGTACTCACGATGATATTTTATAATTGACACTAAAACATCATCACGCACATACTAATCCCTCATTTCATACAAAAGGTCTCTTCCTTCGAAAAGTTCTAAATGACAACGTATACGAGAAAAAAGAAGAGTCAACAAAGCTTTTTCTCTACAGTATGCATGAAAACAATATTGCTGGAATTTTATATACACTTAATTTATGGAACTACAACACTCCTCCTTTTGGAAGCGCACTCATCTTTGAATTTTACAAAGACAAATCTAAACACTTCATCAGGGTAAATATGCAAAGTGAATAATGTAGATAATGTCAAAGACTCCTGGTTGAATATTCAATATTTTGCTTGTAGACGCTGTGGTACAAAGGTATTCCTGCAAAAGTTACGTTGCAAATTATTCCAGGTTGTTCGGAATTCTGTCCGCTTGAAGACTTTCTTCGTATTTTGGCAGACGTACTTCCTGTTGACACTATCAACGCATGCCTTGGGCCACCAGAAGACTCTCTTTACGTACCGCAATCGAGTAATCCTGTCGTATGGATCTATGCCCAAATAAGGAAATGGTTTAATATATAACATCTGTCAATAACCAAAAGTAATTTTTAATCTGTATATTTTTATAACATGTTATATTTCAAATGTAATAGAAAGTAAAATATATATTTTTGTATTTTTACCACTTTTCTTAAATACTAACCAGTTTTTTAATTTTCGAGATACTTCAATAGAGCACTGTTTCATAGACTTCCATCTACGATTTTATATGTTTATACTATATCACTTATAAGTTTTCTTCTTCCGATGAAAATCCACTGCTAACTTAAATCTAAAAATCATAATAAAATTAATATTTATTGCAAATGTTTTAAAAAATAATCTTATCTTTTATACAAAATTATATGAAACCTTTTATTGGTTCAATTGAAATGCTTTATATACACGCCGGTTTAACAAACAGCTTTACAATCAAATTTATCTTGCTGCGATAAATGAAACTTGATGGAAGCATTTCAATTCATTTACGATCTTTGTACGGGAGCATAATAAATCCGGCCTTGATTTGTTCAATAAAAGACATACCAAAATATTTCGTTCCTTATAATGTATTCAATATTCTTACATTCTTGAACGCGTTTAAATTAAAAATACATGTTAACTTTTTAAATTTTATGAAATATCTCAAGTTTGAAACAAATGTTCGTGTTTGAATCGCTTGATAAAATATTGCAATATTTTTATCTGCAAAAATAAGAAATAATGTAGAGAAAAACAAAGAAAGAAACTATCTATGCAAATAGCTTGACGAAAACTTCAAATTGCTTGGTAAAGAAAAATTCCACCAATCATAGTACGCACTGATCGACTTATTACGGAAAAATTACTTAAGCGTTATGCATATTGTGCGTATCGCAAGATAAATAATGATATCTAAAGTAAACTGCCTATCATTGGTATATATTCCACGATGCTTCCATTTATCTTCTTTACGAAGTTGTTTAGATTCAGTCAGATAGTTGGTCGAAGAGGAAATCAATCTCGAGCGTTTGAATCAGTGTTCAAAATTTTCAATTCATTTTTTGCTGCGGAAAATTCAAAATTTAAATTGTGGTATGGCAAATTTAAATTTTTTTATTACCTTACTGTTGGCGTGCAGTCCGTCAGTATTTAGATCTGATGAAATTTACTCACTGAAAGCTGTCAGCCTGGTAATTAAAATTTTTTATGAAAACCTTTCAAGTTGAAACCGAAAAAATATTTTCCAATATTATCATTTTTAGGCTTTCCGACATGGAGACCGAACACCTCAAGAATATCCAATTGGATTTTATCCGAATGACCCATATCTAAATGATTCATTCGAACCATACGGGCATAGTGCTTTAACAAATGTATGTGAAGTGCTTTAAAATTTTAGAGTTCCTTTAACTTTTCTCATAGCAGCAACCTTATTTTGATAATAATTTTAGGAAGGTAAAAGAAGAGAGCATCAAATCGGAATGAAATTAAGAGAACGATACAATGCATTTTTGGGAGAAAATTTCAAATCGTCTGAAGTTTCGGTTGTCAGTACGAGCACGGAGCGTACGAAGATGAGTTTATTGCTTGTATTGGCTGGACTATATCCCCCCAAAGACAAACAAGTTTGGAAGGACGGACTCAATTGGCAACCTATCCCTATCGATTCTATTCCGTACGATCTTCAAAGTTATATGCACCCTCCCAAGTGTCCGATGTGAGTATCGTTTTCGTTCTACGAAGTGCAATCAACAATGAGTTATCATAAATCGATATGAAATATTTTTGAAGTTACGTGAACGAATTACAACGAGTGAAAAATTCAACGGAGTATAAAAAAGATCTGTCTCGTTTCGAAGAACTCATGAAAAATTTGACGGTTTTGACGGGCCGTGAAATAGATGACATAAAAATTGTTTACCACCTCTACCATACTTTGAGTGCAGAAACTGGTTTGGGCTTGTCACTTCCTGAATGGACAAAGTTATATTACCCAAATGGGCCCATTATAAATGCAACTTTATTTGAATACAAAACTGAAAGTTATACGCCTAAATTGATAAGGCTAAATGGAGGTATTTTTAGAGTTACGAATGAAAGCTAAGGTCGATAAAACGATATTCATTTTCTGAATCACACATCTCTTATTTAAAGGTACGTTCATTCGGAAAATCATGAATGACTTGATTTTTGAAAAACGATTAAATTCGACAAAACTCAACCTATACAGTGCGCACGAGGACAACATTGCTGGTCTTTTGTATGCGCTTGGCGCATGGAAAAATGAAATTCCTGCTTACGGAAGTGGTGTAGTTTTCGAACACCATGAGAGAAATTCAAGAAATTATATACGGGTAAGGAAACTCTCAGAAATCAAAGCAATCTATTTTCTAGAAATGTGACCACAAAAAGTATAAATTTTCAGATTCTACATTATAAAGGCATTCCCGCTGAATTCGATATACATCGTATTCCTGGTTGTGCTGAATTCTGCGCTCTTGAAGATTTTATGAGCATTTTAAAAGACGTTATACCAGACGATGTTTTAGTGACATGCTTTGGCCCGCCGGGAAACTCTCTACTCGTACCTAAACTAGTCAATCCAATTGTATGGTTTTATGAAAAGATAAAGTCGTGGTTCAATTTATAAGTTAAGTTTGTAAATAAATTATTTATTTTATAGAAAAATAGCTGAGCAGTTTTCTATTTTACCAGATTTTCACGAGTCACTGTTATGTCAGATATTCGCTGTTAGTTGTTTGCTTCAAAAAGTTTGCTGTTTTCAAATCCGAGTCACGCGGTTCACTTTTATTGCTTTTTGAAGGACTCGTAAAATATGTCAATAGTGCAAAACGCACATCCATGAGAGAATTCCTAAAAAGTTTAATAAACACGCAAAACTGGCCTGGTTTTATTAGAGAGGGTAGAATCTTTGGTGATAAATTAATGCTCGGCGACACGAGCACCCGAAAGAAGTGCAAACCATGTAGAAACGTGGCGCAAGCGAAGTGAGATGAACGCAACCGCGATGGCGCGAACTCGAGCGCGCGACCGACGCACAAGTCAAAGTTCGTTGAGCTCGAAGGGGAACTTTTGGCGACGCGTAATTCTCGCACGCGAAGCTATAATTTTGGTAATTGCAAGAAGTGGAGCTGTTGAGCTGATTGCGTACTCGCGATGCAAAATGCGCGAGTCGAGACGCCCTAGAGTAAGAAGCGCGCGTTTAGCAATGAAATTCACTAGTCGGTGATTTTCTCTCGCAGAGTAAACACAGAACTGGCGAAGAAGGGCGTCAATGAAAAATTTTGGATTTCCAGCGCAGTGCAAGACGCGCGTCGAGCGTGCAAACATTTCCCTCCCATAGTCGCAGTCAGCATTTTCCGCAGCGGCATCGTCGCAGAAAATTCCAAATGTGTGCATACAGCAGCGAGTGTGCGCAAGTATGTGTGCGTGCTAGCTGCAGGCGGAGAAAAGAGCCACTCCGGCGGCGCGCACATGCATAACCTTCCAGTGCGAGAAGTAGCAGGCAGCTGCGAATAGACGTGCACCTTAACAAGGTCTCGCGCGCATAGCTTGCGCTCTCTCTCTCTCTCTCGCTCTGGCTTATGGTTCCTCCCATCTCGAGTACCCTATGAAATTTATGCTCACCGAGAGCGCAATCGATCAGCCTCGCGAGCGAGCGAGCGAGTTTATTTCATTCGTCGCAAGCCCAAGCCCATATATAGCAGCTCGCGATCGCGAGATTTTTCTTTTTACGCGTACACACACCGACGCACCTCCTTTTTTTTCTACCGCTGCTATATTGCACTGGCATGCATACACGTACGCGAGCCGAGGACGCGGCGCGGGCTCCAATCAAAAAATGCTTCTCCCAATAGGTCCGCGAATTCGGATTTATTTGATACGACGTGTATACTTCTCTATGCAAATCATCGTGCGCGCCTTTTGTCAATTCAGTTTCTATTTGTATACGTGGATAGGCCGTAACTCACAATGAGATATTTATTTGAAATGACGTGGGCTTTCGATGACTACAGATATGCTATTCAAACTTAAATGTTTTTTCGTCGACGACTTTTAAAGTATTTTTTATTTTTTCTTGTAGAAAAATGTGGCGATAGGATTTTTCACTGCTGCGAAATCCCAAGACACCGCAACCAATTATTTCGATGTTCTTTGTTCTGCTTTTTTTTCTCTGTTCCTCTCGAGAAGCAAAGAGTATCCGTAGGAATCAAAGAGAACAATGCGCAGCATCGCGCGCGCAGCAGCAGCAGATATTTAATAAGAAAGCTGACATTTCCCAAGGGAGGATGTTCCTTCCGAAAGGAGTCTTTCTGCGGCTGACCGAAAAAGAGCGCAGTTGGCTGTCGCTCGGCGTGCACGCGCACTCGCGCGACCCACTCGGACCGTGCAATTTTCATGGAGAGAGCGCCGCTCGCCGCTTCTATTTCCCAGGAAATCTCTTGGGTGAAGTGAGCATTTTAGAGTGTTCCTTTTGAGCTTTCGCTCTCTCACTGTGCCACTGCAGCGTCGGTATCTCCAATTCTACGGATTTTTAGATATTTATCATTTTTCACCTTTTTTAATATTTTCTTGCCGTATGCATAAAATTACATATTCATACTGTAGCGTGACATATGTGTAGAAACATTTTTCACACTTGAAAATATTTAATATTCCGTGGGTGCTATTCATACATTTTAATATATCATTCGAAATCGTTGCTATTCATATCTGTGTAATTCTCTTTTTCAATAGAAAGATACACAAATAATAAAAAGGTAACAATAAAATCGTAAAGATTTGAATAAAATATCTCATGATAATAAATCTACAACGACCGATCCTGTCTTTCAGAACCTATGGTGATTATTCTACTCCAATAAATGTTGAGAATGATGAATGATCTTTTTCGGGGAAACACGCCAAGGCATTTTAAAATAGCGTTTAAACGGATATAATGAAAATTTATTGGCGTGGAAAATGAGCAGACTTCAATATTGCAAAAACGGAAAGTGCCTTTGCGAAATGGTAAAGAACAATATTGCCTTTGCAAGGGATTTACGTTTTTTTTCCTCTTTTTCTTCAAGGAAAAAAAATATAAATTGCCTCTTGACCGAAAAAGGGGGGGATTTCGTATCGAGTTTATGCTGCCAAGGTAATTCAAACTTTGCCAGAGACTGCAAAATTTTTAATGCGGGACCCTTGCCTTTTTCTACCTCAGTTCAAGGTATAATGTATTATATCCCGGCCTCTTTCATCTCATGCTGAATATTAAAGGCTGTATAAAATATTTAGAAGCAGAATTTTCAAATCCACATTATAATCCGTCGAGTCGGTAAATTCAGCATTACAGAATTTTTTCCGGAAAATAGCGTCAAACATCCCGCTGCTATTTCAATGCGTATGAATGACCATTATTTCATAATGCATACACGTCCCTTATTTTCCTAGAGAACTCGTAACAACAATTCCTCGCGGACGTCGCGTCGCGGCTCGACTCGCGGCAAAACCCGCTCCGCCCCGTAAATACAGAGCTCGAAACTGCATGCGGGTAATGAGGCACCTTATTAAGCTCGCAACGTATTGCGTCTCTAGCGTGAAAAAGCCAAAGGTCCAGCGCTATAGTAAATCCTCGTGGACTCGCATTGGCAAAACCCCGCACGAATATGCAGCTTCGCTATCTCCGATTATACGTATTTACATTTCGCTCGTAGCGAACTTCCGACGAGTTAAGGAGGGGAGAGAAAGATAATCCGACAAAAAAGAAATTTTCAAGCAGAAGTATGAACGTCTCAGTGGGCGCGTCAAAGTTAGCGAAAGCAGCTGCGGGGCGACGACGACGACCAAACTTTCGGTCCATATGCGCGCCTCTACCTAAGAGACGTATTTCCAGAGGAACTCGCCCTCGGGACATCACCCTCATGCATAACATTGTGTGCCCCGGCGAAAAGTGAAGATACGCTTGAATTGAGGACAATGCAACACTAAATTAATCACCAGTACTTTCACGCATACTTACTCTGCTCTGCTTTATCTGACTTACTCTGCTGCAGCTCTCCTGTAGCTGCAGTCTACATTCTTCCAGAAAAGTACTTGCTTTGATATGTTATCTGCTCTTATCTTAGCTGCATAAAGTCTTGTGAAATTGGCTGTTTAACGTGCGATATAAATAGTACGTAAAAATACTGAGAATATAATTTTTCAAATATAACTGGAATTGAAATATCAATTGAAAAAAAAGTGAAACTGTTATTAGATTCAGAATAAAACATCATACCGAAGTGAGTCGTAATTTCGGTATTGAATGAAAGATATATGGAATGTTACTACTGAGAAACAATAATATCTGAAGATGATAACTATTACGCACACGCGGGAAAATACACTTCAACGTTCAAATACAAGAATAAAATATCATGCCGAAGTGAGTCGTAATTTCGGTATTGAATGAAAGATATATGGAATGTTACTACTGTGAAACAATAATATCTGAAGATGATAACTATTACGCACACGCGGGAAAATACACTTCAACGTTCAAGTACAAAAACAATGACGTAAAGCGAGTTTGACGTAAAGCCTCGTTCAAAGTGTAATCTTTTAAAATCTCAAACATCGCTCGAAAACATTTTGTGAAAATTACTTTTTGTTGAAAGTCATTCTCTCGCGAAATATTTGGCCACTGAAAAAAAGACCATCAAATGAAATAAAATTTGTGCGTGTGTCAACCAAGCGAACGCAAAAAAAAAAACAAAAAAATTAATAAAAGCCCGAGAGCGAGCGATATTTCAAACGGAAAGCGGAGATAACAGAGCTGCGGAATAATACTCGTCGTGGCCCCGTAAAAACAGTGGCGCGTATATAAAGAAACGCACGAGAGAGAGAGAGAGAGAGATAACGATCTGTCGATTTTTCATGCAACAGTAGCGAGGAGAGGAGCGGGGGTCGAAGTTCTTCTCCGCCAGAGAGATGATTTGCAATTCGCCGTCGAGCGGAAAATGCGCGCTTGTTTGCCGCGCTCTAATTGGGGAGCTGCTTGAATTTTTTTTTTTTTTTTGACAGTGCCTCTTCGGGAGCACGAACGTATGACTGCATGATTGATTGAACATCGCTGGCAAATGACACATCTTTCACTGCGACTTTTTTTGTCCCACTGCGTGTGGTCTAGTTTCTTGTCGAGTCAATTTATAATCGAAATTTTTTTTTCTCCGTGATAAGGTTTGATTTATACTCGTAATCAAAATAATTCGACGCACGCAACTACGTTATTGTTTCTCCCGCACTAATCTATCAAAAATAATGAACTCGATGTGGTATCATGCGTGAGATTAGCTATTTTATGTAGCCAGATATATAGTAAACAATCGAAATCGCCATGACTCATAAAATGTTCTGTTGTATTCATGCTTTACGCGGTTCGTCATCAAAAGAGAGAGAGAGAGAGAGAGAGAGAGAGAGAGAGAGAGAGAGAGAGAGAGATCTCAACATCCGAATTTTCAATATCATCGAAACACACAACCGACTTTCAAAAAAAATTTCCACGCAAGGCTACGCATCACGGAATTTCAAATGCAGGTGTTATTCAATCGAGTGAACTGGTCGCCGCAAGCGGCTCTCTTTTGAAAGTATTTTATTGAAATGCAGCGAATGAACATTAAATGATAATGACCGCAGTTAAATGGTATTTCAGCGGTGCGTTATGCTCGCGGTATTAACTTTTCAGTATATATCCCTCGCGAGCGCACGGCACGTATATATAACGTTGATCGAGCGAAATATAACAAGTTTTATGTACATATTCGTTTGTGCACACGCGAGATTTTGCCGAGTTTATTATTCATTTGAATCGCTGGCTCTCGGGGCTCAATAGTGTTCTCAGGATTTCCATTAGAGTAAACATCAACGTAGCGACGCTTGCAATAAATGAAAAAAAAAAAGAAAGAAAAAGACGCAGAGCTTTCGTTATCAAGGACGCGCGCTCGAATTAGTGTGCGAACTCTTCGATGCATACGTAAAATAGCAAGTGTTTACAGACGCGAGAGAGCGACGCGGCTAGCGAACTCTGAACTGAGTCTGTGAAAAAGAATTGGCGGCGAAAATTCGTATACATGTATATAAGCGTCGACACAGATACAGGCAGCGCAAAGCTGTGAGAGGGTGGCGAGCTGGCATATAACTCTGCGGGCTCGTTTTTCAGTGGTCGCTGTGTGCGTGTGACAGTGCGCCGCGCCAATAACTCGCTCATTGTCAAGCGGCGGCGGCGGCGGGCGGCCAGCTGGCGCAGGATATCCGCGGAATTAATATTCGCTTAGAAACCGGGTCAAGAATCCGTCCGCACGCGCGCGCACTACTCTCATCTCTAGCCAGCTCTCTCGCTCTCTGCTATCGATTTCTTTTTTCCTTTTTTCATCAATGCATAACTGCCGCGAGCGCGCGCGCAGCCACGATGCCACAGCTATTTAGAATATAGACAGGATATACGTGCGGATGCTGCTGCTGCTGCTGCTCGGCGATCCTCCCTTTTTACGAGGAGAATCAAATTTTCATTGCGCTTTGAGCGCGCCCTTCTATATATACCAACGATCTTTGCATTCAGATCAAGCTTTACTTTATTGCCTCGTTCGCTTTACATTGTCCGCGGCGATACTTTCAGTTCTTTCATGTTGCTGTCTGTACTAACAGCTACTACAATGTCGATGCGTGTATTAACAAACTGCGCGATTCTGCATCGATTCTAAATCAACATTTTAACTCGTCATTTCTCCTGGCAGTATTAATTTTGCCATTTTTGCCGATTGGCAATCATGTTATAACAGTATGTTATTTTATGAATTTTATCGATGAAATTAAATGACATGGTAAACATTTCGGGTTCGCGAAAAAAGTGCTACGCGCACCAATCGAGGAAAATTGAAAAAAAATACAGATTTGTCGAACATTTTTTTAAAGAAGTGTTATTAAAAATTTTCAGCGAAGTTATTCGGGAACAGACATTATTGCAATAAAAATGAAAATGCAATAAAAAGGATCGATTATTAAAAATTCCTAGTAGAATTTTTAAAAATAGATATTTGGCTAACGAATTTACGAAATATTTTTCAAGCGTTAGTATATGAATAAAATTTCGATCGAAAAACTGAATTGCCATATTCATTCTACATCTGGCATGGTCGTAAAAAAAGAGCAATTGACTTTCCATAATTTTCAAAAGAGCAACAAATCAAATACGAAAAAACACTGTCGATAGCAAAGCAAAACTTGCGTTTAATCTAAACGAGTGGCTCATGGTTTGGCCGCGAGGGTCGAAAGTTAATCCTCTCTCTTGGGTTGAAGGCCATTAGATTATAGCAAGGCCTCGTCGTCTTTTGCCGATCATTCTTGGCTAAGCCCCGAGAGTGATAATAAGGTCGTTACGCTTCTATCGAGATTGATGTGCCGAATTTACGCGCCCTTTTGGCAATTTGCTCGCGAGCGATCCCTCCCCATATACCATCCGACAAGCATGCGGGTATAAGGCAACTGCTGCTCTTTTTTTGTTTTTGTGTAGCGCGCGTTGGCTTTTTGATTGAATAGGCTACGATGGGCCCAAGGGAAGGGGGCAAAAAAGCGAGGAGTGTTATTGGATTGGAAGAAGAACTTTTCGATTGACATGCGCTTGTTCTCGGTGGTGTGGCTTTTTCTGCTGAAACGTTTGACGGACGGATGGTTATGGCGTCTATGACGATGTGGTTCTCTCTCTCTCTCTCTCTCTCTCTCTCTCGGTTTTCGATCCTGCACGAACTGGGAGATTTGATTATCCTTCTACGCCAGAATAACAATGCTCCAGGATAAGATATATGGAAATGCGGAGATGGAGATAGGATGTGTATGTGGCTTTGTGGGCTATCAAACCATGTATTGACAACGTGAATTCTATCTGCCAGCTCATAACAAGATATCAGCCAGAAATAGTTTCTGTATAAATATATTGCAACTGCGTTACTTCGAGATTATATTAAACATTATAAAGTCCAGTAAAAAGGATAAATTTATTGAAAATTTTCATCAGACTCTTCAGTGAGTAGCCCCTCCCCCTGTCTCATTTTTTATATTTTTTCACATTCGTTGCTTCATTTTTTTTACATGCTGAGTATTGTAAAATTTCAAGAGGTATTCAAATTGAACTTTCTACGAATTTTTCTAATGATCCCCATCAAATTACATCGGATTTTTAACTTTGTTTTCATCAAAGTCAATAGAATTCCAAAATTCCTCTTCGGCTAAATTATCGACGGTTTTCATTTGAAAATCATTCGGTCCAGATATGTGCAAGTAATTCAATGCTTTCATTGGATCTACCCTATCCCATTTGACATTTATATCTGGTTTTCTAAAATGCAAATGCAAGTTTCATTCCAACTTTGTCATGCCAATAGTTTAAATACTACTAGTATACGTACCCATCGTATGCAAATGAAATTATAAGTTTGATCAAATCCTTCTGCATGGCCATATCACTCGGTGACTTTGTCGGTGTCACAACATTATTTTTCACGAACAAGCTAATGTCATCACCATGGCTCACACCTCGAAAAAAAAATCAATATTATTCTGTTTTATTTTTAGCACAGCTATAAAGACTTATAAAGAGTTACCATAATTTGTGGTGTCATTGCTAAGTTCATAACTCATACTATCAGTTGCTTGATAACTGTAATAATAGTACCAAACTGGATTCTGGCTTGCTCGTGCTTGTGCTCGAACGGCCTTTTCAGCATCAACTGTGAACCATCTGTCGCCTACTAAATACACTACATCCATAAAAGTCATCTTGTCAATAGGTCTATCATCAAGGTAATGTTTACGAATTTTCCGAGAAAGATTAGTATGATTGTCTTTGGGTATGGTATAGTTGAAATCCAGCAGCAAAGGAGCTAATATATCCCAGTTGTCGTTTAGTTCTTTTAAATCAGTACCATGAGTGTATTCTGCAAGGCCAAGCGAGGAATATAATTATTCGATTTTGACTATATAAATATCATGTTATTCATAGCATACCTGCCATTGGATATAATCCTTCTTCGCTGACGTCACCAGCGATCCAGGGCGCGTCATAAAATTTACCGCTACTTATTATGTCAATTGGAGAGCTGTCGATAAAAGTAGCATCATCGGAGAATTTTTCGACCACGGGTGCGAAAGAAACCGACGGATTGTTTCTCCACAGCTGAAAAATAAAAATTTACCAACCATCCGCGTGTTGCATTAAACAAATCAATGGAAACGTTGTACCTTGAATGCGCCCTGAGCTGCAGTTAAATCACGAGCCGATCGTGTTTTGAGACATCGAACCATCGATCGCACGTCGCTCGTTGAACAATTCATGATCGCAGCCAATTGGAGAGCCTTGTCTCGTGAATTTTCAGCTTGCGCCCAGCAATTGAAAGCGGTTCCGCTGATCGAGATTCCATTATTAAAGAGGCCAGCGCTCATTGGCGACAGGTAGTGGTACTGCACACTGGCGCCGCCGGCACTCTCGCCGAAAAGAGTAATCCGCGCGGGATCACCGCCGAAATACGCGATATTCCCGTGGATCCATCGCAGAGCCAATGATTGATCCTTTAAACCCATGTTTCCCCTCACTACATCATCCTCGCTGCTCAAAAATCCCAGTATTCCAAGTCGATATTGTATCGTCACCACGAGCACGTCGTAGTCCATCAAGTAGTACTCTTCTCCATCGCTATTGCCACCATAGTGAAAACCTCCACCGTGAATGTAAAGTAAAACTGGAACTGAACTATTGCCGCTACTCGCGCGAGTGTAAACGTTCAGATACAAGCAATCTTCGCTGCCTTGTACTAAACTACCCGAGGGAAAGGCTTTTCGCCCAAATTGCAAGCATGTATCTCGTAAACGATTTGCCCGAAGTTCCCTCGACCACGGTTCTACTGGTTCAGGAGGCTAGTTGTAACAAATCTAATGTCAATCATTCTTATCGATTAGTTTAAGAAACAAGAAAAGTTCGTTCGTACCTCGAATCTTCTATTGCCAACAGGCGGTTGCGCGTATGGAATACCTTGATATGCTTCATATTCGTGACCTTTGAAAGAAGTCAAATAGTGGCCTACGATTCTACCTGAATTGGTTAACACTGATGGCTCATTATTGGACGAACACCTTTGAGCAGCAACAATGAGTATTAATAAGTATCGAAACATGTTGGCTCTCTAACATATGCAGACTAGTGGCTTTTATAACGCTTTCAGTAATATCAAAAAAACATTCTTATCAATCATGTGACACAATTAAGCCGCTGAAGCTTAAATAAGCAGCTCAAATAATACGCACAAATAATTTTACGAAAAAAGTTTCGTCAGATTTCTAGGAAAAAAAGTTCTTAATTCAAAAACCAAATTTCTTATTTTAAGTAAAATATTCTAATTTTAAGAATTTTTGAATGCAGCAAAACTAAAACACTTATTCAAATGTGTAAATACGAATCATTCTACAATTTTTATTTGTAATTTTAATAGTTTTTTCAATTTTCATTTGACTTTATGACGAAATACATTGATTCACTCGGTTAGGCAAATCCAATTTAGATCTAATTATGACCTGAAAAGATAATAATTACTATCACTATCGAACTTACAATCATTAAAAATTAAATTTCAATCTAATCTCTATTCGACAAGTCATTCAGAACACGCGATCAATTTGTCTTACAAATCAATTTCAACTGAAAATCACGGATATTTGCAGGTAAAATTAAAAGTTGAGCTTGTGAGCACAGAGCAAAGAAAGGGGAGTAGTAGTAGTAGTATAGTAGTCGAATCACTCCAGCGAGATGGAACCTTATGTTTGAACAATATAATACGCAGTGAGTTCGCCTGGGCGAAGCGAAGTAAAAAAGTAAAATCTCTCAATTTCCGCGCGCGCTTGCGAAGAAAGAGAGAGAGAGAGAGAGAGAGAGAAAATGGAAGATAGTTGGAGCGTGAGAGTACAGCTTTCGCCTCTTTCAATTTTCATAAAAAAAAAGAAAGAAGGAAAGAAGGAGCGAGAAAGCTCTCTCTCTCTCTCTCTCTCTCTCTCTCTCTCTCTCTCTCTCTCTCTCTCTCGCTTGCGAGTAATCTTTCATGGCGCTATAGCGTATAATTTCCGGACTTGGAAGAACAAAAAAAAAAGGTGAATTCGATAATGCAATCAATATAGCTATGTGTAAAGATAAAATTGCAGTGTGACGCGCTGGACCGAATCGGACAAATCAATACACACATCTGGCACTTCTCACTAGCGTCAAAGGATAAACTGCAGCAAAATATAATTTAATTATCATTTGGCGTATATACTGGGGGAGGAAGGAGGGGGAGGGGGGGGCGAAATGTTTGCGGCAGAGCCGCGCCACGCCACGCGCTTGGGCTAATTGAATTAGCCGCCCGAGTTTACACGAGGCGGCGGCGGCAGTGGCAGCGGCCGCGTTGCCACGCCGAGGCCGGTAATTAGTATAGGACACACCGAATCGTTTCCGCGATTGCGAATTGCCGGGATCGCTAAGGTATCCCCCCTTCCCCTATGTATATATGTAAACCTGTGTTTACCTTCTCGCACGACGAACATTCTCGCCTCCGCGCGCACCAGAGAAATCCCGACACACACACACACACACACACACACACACACACACACACACACACACAGAGGTGTTTGTTAAGATATGGAGATACCAAACTGATAGGGGCTCACCGGGGCCTGTTTTCGCTCTCACTTGCCCCCTCCTTTACTGCAACACAAGGGATATCGAGGAAATTGGTTGAGCAAGTAGCGCCGAAGCTTTTTTTTTCTTCTCGCTTGGCTTGCTCGATCGTTTATCGGACAACCTTATAGCTGTTTGTTTTCTATCATGTTGGTTTAACGAGGAACGCAATTTCGAAGAAAAAGACAAGCTTGCGCAGTTTGAGCATATTTTTTTACACAAAAGATTATAAAGCGTTTGCGATAAAACTTTCCTGTACATTAATAGCGATGTACTGTTAGTGTTCAAACAATTTGCAGACATCAGATACGTAACATGAGCAAGCTGTTGGCGTTCCCCTGAATATGTATGAAACTCAACGAAACGACCTATAAATATTACAAGCTGTTTATAGACATTGCTGTAATTTTCCAATTGTAATTAAATTTTGTATTGCGATTCGCCGCAAATATTAAAGTTTCAACACATACAGTGAGTCCATATAAGATAATGAGTCATCAACCACCCTAATACATATTGCACTTAGGATCCCATAACAATCATAGACATTGACTTTGAGCACAAAGTCATATCAGTGTAGTAATTAGCGTAGTAGTTTGTGGCAATCAAGCAAGTTGAGGCAGAGAGAGAGAGAGAGAGAGAGAGAGAGTTGATTGAGGCTGCGAGATGTAGTATAATGACGATGTGGCGTTGTTGTTGTTGCAGCTGGTGCGAGAAGCGGTAGCGGCAAGAGTTACCCGGTTATCGTCTTCCTGCACGGCGAGAGCTACGAGTGGAACAGCGGAAATCCGTACGACGGCAGCGTCCTCGCCAGCTACGGTGGCCTCGTCGTCGTCACCGTCAACTACAGGCTTGGCATTTTAGGTAAAACTTCTCTTTTTCAACTTCTCAATACTTTCTTCTTCTTCTTCGACTGGAAAGGAAAAAAAAATAACACTCGCGTCGTTAAAAATTTACAGATAAACTTTACTAATGAGCTTCGTTAACGACACCAGCTTTTATATTAGTGACGTTCCTGACAGAATCGATTAAGCCGGTTTTTCGTAATTTCGAGATATTCAAGTTTAAAGTTTCAACGAATACTTAAGATCGGTAAATTACTTTTGATAATTGATATTCGGATAAAATTATCTATGTTTAACACACTTTTGAATGATGGTTTATTCAACTTTTTTATGCCGGGAACGAGTTTTACAAAATATATACTAATTTTATTATACATCATGATTTTATAGGTTCTAGAATTTTTCAACCTTCTACATTTTTAAAATATATAATATTACAAATATTCACTTTATCATTAGCAAATACAGACTTTGAATCGAGTTGACCGATTATGCATGGTGAACTTTAGCGGTTTTTATTGAATTTTCATCCTGCTGCATATGATACCTTTAAAAAGAAATTTAAACAGTAAGAATTTAAACAGTAGGACATTTAAACAGTAAGAATCCAGCGTTGACTCAATTTTTATAAAATTTGAACTTATCCGGTTCTTCCAAGACCCCACTGATATATTTTTTTCAAAAACTTCTTGACCTGTTTTTTTTTTCTATTCTCGCGTAACTTGAAGAAAAAGCCATCGAAATAAACAAAACTACCCGTCGAGTGCGCTCGTTTGCCGTATGTATAGGAAATGAACGTGCGGTGAGCTTACCTACGTTAAATACGCAAAGTACCGTCGTACGTGCGACGACACGTTTACCACACGGCGAAAGCTTGAGTTTGTCTTTATTTGATTCCTAATAGCCTGCTCCGGCTTCTCCCTCAAAGCTATTCGCAGCCAACGCGAACGACGAGATACATTTTGAGATGACTTTTTTTTGGTGGCAATTTGCACGAAATCTGACGATATAACCAGACGTTTTTTTATTGGTGATTTGAGAATCGGATAAAACCATTTGAAAAGTTTTAGATTTGGTCGAGATAAATGAAAACGCAATGCTTTCAAAGAGCTAGAGATGTAAGTTTGATTAATTTTTGGTTGTACTTCGTGCTTCATTGATTCCTGTGAATCCAATATCATCAAAGTAACATCAAGTTTATGTGGGCGAATATTAGCAAAAACAATTACAATGGCCAGCGGAATGAGAAATGACAGGGCATTAGGTTTAGCCGCGACTATCGGTTAAATAGCCGCGTTTAAGCTAATGTTAGTGGGGTAGCAAGGTTCATCGATTTGGTGTGCTTGCAAGCCTTTGAAACAAAACGAAGCATGACAATTAATTAACCGTTCTCTCGGAATTGGATAGCAGTCGGCCCCCGGTTAGCTATACAATTGGCGGAAATAGATCCTACACTTCTAAAACCGTGTCATGATCATTTGCTTCAATTTGCGGCGGCGACGGCGGGCAGCTTTCGCTCGACGAATAAAACTTGAAAACTTTAACCGCGACGACGAGCTGCGGCTGCGGCAGATAGTTTTCTGCTGTTTTCTCGACAATGAGTCCGAAAACGGCGGTTCGCGATTCCACAAGATTAGATCTGTTTTTAGCCATCGTCCGGGGCGTTGTATTTACGATTTGTCGTTGCTGTTCGGCTGGCGTAGCACGCCTCGATGGTTATTCCAGTCCGAATAAAACTACCGCGCTGGCTTTTGCCGCTGCTGCTGCGCGACGTTTAATCGTCAGTCATCCGACTTTACGTCCCTCCGAATTTCTGATGCGACTCGTAAAGATAAGCGCTCTACGCCACCGTCGTCGTCGTCGTTGCGTTTTCTGTAAGTCAAGCGAAACTCGTTACGTTTTGCGTTGCGCGACAAAACGTAAGAGAGAGAGAGAGAGAGAGTGAGATAAGGAGGGATTGAAAGTTCGCCTTGGTCGTCATGGCAACGCGAGCCCAAGTAAATCTAATAGGAAACTCATTACGGTTCTCTCTCTCTCTCTCTCTCTCTCTCTCTATCTCTACCGTCTCCTCCAAACTAAATTCTTGTGTCGTAGAGCGCGTCTAAATGTTGCGGATTTGACCTGGTGATTGATAGCGCGTTCTTAATTAATCATCGCTGCTGCAGCTACTGCTGCTCTGGCTTGCGAGTACAGAAAGAAAAAATTATTTCTTTCTTTTTTTTCTCCCCCCCCCCACCCTTTCTCCTACCGAGGTCGTTACATATCTTTGGTACACGCAGCGCGCAAGCAAGAGAACGAGATGTCGATCAATCGCTCGACGTTCCGTTAATGAGACTCGAGCGTAACAATCGACCATTTCAATAAGATATTCGCTCGCGAGCTGGAGAGCAATCGAATTTTCTTTCCAATTAATGCACCGAGAAATGGATTTTGCCCGCGGCAAACCTCCTACCCCTCCTCCCGGATATCTATGCAAATGGGACCAGCTCAAGGAAATAATCATTTTTCCAGCGTTGCTCCCTCTGCTCTCCCTGATTTACTATGTTCTTCTGATTATAAATATTTATAGCGTGAGATTCTGTTGCTTCCATTTTTTTCTACTAACGTACGATTATTTTTCAACGTTATTCTTACAATTTTTTGTTGCATTATAAAACAAAATAATAAAATAGTGTTGAAGCCGTATAGAAGTTTCGTCGATATATGTCCAAAAATGGTTCAATGCCTATTTGACGTTCGTATTGACAGAAAAATTGGCACGATAAAAGTCGAACTTTTCAAAGGAAAATAGAGAACGTTTGCCGAAAGAAAAACTCGGTCCGCATGAAAAATTCGAAATACGGCATCGAAAAAAAAAGTTCTCTTTCAAGTTCTTTTTTCGCCTATTTTTGCACAGAATGCTATAGCAGAGTGAAAAACGAAGAAGCTTTAGAAATGTCATAAATATTCTGTGCGCTTGGTTCGCCACTGTGTTTCGATGGAAAAACTTCTGTAAAAAAATAATATACATTATCTTCAAAAACTGGGGAATAATGAAAATGAATATTCATCGCGAGCATAGCCTGACTCGAGAGAACAGTAACAATTAACGAAAAGTTTGCTAATCTGAAAAGAAAAACAGAAACTAGCGCGCAAAAGTGGGTATAGCGACAAAATCAACACAAGCACACACACACAGCGTGAAGAATAATTTCTGCGGGGCTGTGTTGGCCTCGGGGAAAAGTTTTCTATTGGGCGCCGGCTGCTGCTGCTCCTGCTGCTGCTGCGGCGCCATTGACAAAATACTTCCAGCTCGCGCTCTCTCGGGCAACTGAACGAAAGATTGAAAGATCGTCCGATACGCGAGCGCGCGCTCGCGGCAAAGGCCACTTTCACGGGATATTGTGTTTTTCGAGAGTTTGACGGCCGATGCTTACTTTCAAGTAGTTTGCTCGAGCTATTGAAAATATTTCCTCCACTTTCTCCTTACAGTCGAATCAAACAGATATATAAGATGTCTTATAATTGATTAATCTTATTGTAATTGTATGTTTTCATCCATATTATTTTAATTCAACAAGAAATCCAAATCCCCTTTTTATACAGTGAAAAACAACAATATAATCTCATCGGTTTTTGTATGTCCATCACGTTAAGAAGAAAAAGCTTTTTTTCGGATTTGCATACAGTATGTATTTTAACTTTATGTTTTAACAAACGGATATAAAATATTGAATGTGACACAAGATAAGTATATTTCACAAAATAAATCGAAATAAAATATTACAATAAAAAGTATAAAACTGTAAAATTACTTTGTTGTAACTTTTATCCATTAAATTCAGAGATACAATCATCAGAAATACACTTTTAAAAAAATCATCTGCAACATTTTTCAAATCCGCAAAAAAAAGCTGTAGTATTTACCAAAACGAACAAAAAAAATGCTAAACATACTAGACACCAGGAACAAACGCACAAACTAACCCAGCGAGAGCAAAAAAAAACAGGGCCAATAAATATAGATTACACAGATAGGCAGTTAGCGCTTGAAAACGAGCCACTTTATCCGGCGTGTCTCTGGCGGAGCATGAAGCTCTCTCGCGCTCTCTCTCTCTCTCTCTCTCTCTCTCTCTCTCGCACAATAATATACACCTAGATTAGCGTTGTAGCGTCGCGCGTCCGGTATTTTACGATATACACACAGACATAGAGAAATAGAGTTGCTAGCCGCGCGCGCGCCAGTGTCTGCGATTGTGTCGAAGCGAACAATGGACAAAATTTGAATGAACGGAAGACGTATATTCCAGACACACATCCGTCGCCTTTACTTTTTTTTTTTGTTTGCTCGTGTAAAAATACGAGAGCTTTTGTTACCGAAAAGGTACGGAAAAAGCGATAACTCACGTCTAACGCGCGCGACAACGCTTCATTAGAGGCTGTACGTTCATCAGTAAAGTCTCGGCGTGGCGAACAATCAACGCGAAAAAGAGATAAAAAATTAACGTCTTCGGAGGCGAAAGTTGCAAGAAAAGGTAGTAGGTAGGATGCAGCGGTGGGGAAAGTGAGATTGCTACTTTTGGCCTGCTTCGAGCTGCCGCTGCGCGAGCGAGTGCCGAAAAACGAGAAAACTGAAAAACCTCCCTTAAGCCCTGGCTGCTGTCGCTTCTTCTTCTGCTTCTTCTTCTTCTTCTTCTTCTTCTTCTTTTCATCCCCATCCTCCTCGCGCGCTTTTTTCCAGGACATATTTACTTGGCTCTTGCTTCTGCTGCTGTAGCTATAACTTTTTACCTCGTTCTTGAAATCATACATCGGCTACTATTGTCAGGTAAACATCAACGATGAAAATGCCACGTTAAAAGGAGAATAGCATGTACCTATATTTTCGTTAGGATCTCTAGTTGCTAGTTATCATTAAAGCCTGCTTTTAATGCTTCTACAATATGCAGTTGAGTGGTATCAGAATCACATGAATGCGCAGTCGGATAATCGTTGTTGTATATAGAGCAGTGCAATAGGGACGACCAAAACTCTGCAAATAAGCGCATTATTACAACTATTGCTAAATCAGCTCAGCCTATTGAAGTTGCAATATGCGAGATCCATGAAATTGAAACGTTTTCGTAATATACCATTTAGTAGATAATTATATGAAACAGAAACATTACAAAAATTATTTGTTGTTAATTGAATAATGCAAGATTGAAATGCGCAACAAAAATGGAAAAAAAATTGAATAAATAGTCAGTTCTGTGAAGTTAAACGAAACATCAAAAGCCTTTGTGTACCTTCGAGTAGTACAAATCGTTTTTTGTCAGCCAAGGGCTCACGACTCATACGTGTCAAACAGCCATGGCTGTCAATGTATAACAAGCCAATCAATCACCGCCACTGGGATGGTTGGGCTGGCAGAGCAGAGCTCTCTCTCTACCTCTACCAGCTGCTTCCTTCCGAAAATCCCACGTCTCTCTCGTCATGCAAAGCAAATCGCGAGAGCAGCAGCAGCAACGACGTCGCGACGCAGAGCTACATTTTTGCCTCCTTTTGAAAACCCAAGGGGGGAGGGGAGACCTCTTTTGTGTCGCCCGCTCTCAAAGGCACTTGCAGTCGCATTTATTTGTAATTACGCTACCAAGAGATTTTTTGGCTATTGTTGCATGCACCACCGAGGGAAGAATATCGTCGGGGCCGGACAATTGAATATGAGAAGGATTTCGCGAACAAAAAATGAGAAAAGCTCTGTGCTGTAAAACGAGGTAGTTGTCGGAATTATAATCTTGATAGTATAATACACTTTGGCTTCGCTCGTAGTTATCTGGAAAATTCAGTTTATTAAAGCAACGGCGGTTGCTAGCTTCGTCTCTCTCGGGGTATAATGAACTTAATAAAATTCAGCGTCAAAGAAAATCCAGCCGAGACTCAAAGGAATTCAACGCAATGAAATTTACATGATCTCTTTCTCTTTCTCTCTCTCCGGGAGCATGTAACTTACCAGCGAAAGCTCCCTTTGGCAGAAATTCCCTGGCATCGTAAATTGCAAGGTATATAGCTCGGCTAGGCGAGCTTTTTGCGATATATCGGCGAAAAATATTTTTCAATTAAAATGAAAAGAGAGCGAGGCAATCGCGAGAGAGGGCGAGCATAATGTAAACAAAACAAAAGCGAAAAAGGCAGGAAGGCATAAGAATAACAATGCCGCGTGCCAAGCCAATATCCCATAAAATCAAGAATTATCCCGGGCGCAGCTCGATTATTTATCCGAGCGCGCGCGAGTATGGCTCGGAGAAACGAAAGCCGGCCCGCCGACGCTGTATTGAATGCATAAATCATCCGCGAGTCAAAGTGCATGCGCGCAACACATATACACACAGACACCCATACACATACACACACGAAAAAAGCGAGCTGGAGGGAAAGAGGAAACCGCGAGAACGGCAAAGAAACGTCGAAAACAATGGCACGAGCGATGCACTCGCGTTTCGGATAGTTTGGCTTTACAAAAATACTCTCGCGAGGTCTTTCGCGATTCTTTCTCGTTTTTTTCTCATTTCATTGTTTTATTCATTCACTTGCCCATTGAAATATGCATTGTGGTATATAGCTCTCTCTCTCTCTCTCTTTGCTAGTCTAGTCGGATTGAAGGTTATTGTTTTATATACTGGTTTTTTTGCGCGGATGATGAAGATTCATTTTAAGCTAATCAAAGTATTGAATAAGCCTGGATTTTTATTCGGATTATACGGAAAGTTGAATGAAAAGAATATCGATTTTTTCTCTCTCCAAATGAATCTTCTTCCTGGGAAATTCATTTCATCCACTTCATCCGCGTTAATGTAACGGCAATTAAAATAAGCTTACTTATCTGAAATTAAATTCGCATTAAAAGGAGTTAAAAAGTTGTTTTGCAACTGAGCTGTGCTTGCGAATCTTTATTTTGTAATTTTGAAGATAAAACTTTCGCACTTCTCATTAGGCTTAAATTTTATGTAGCTACCGATAAAACTTTGGCCGCCGCGCTCACGAAAAAACGGGAGCGTAGAAGATAACGTGTTCTCGCGGGCTAAAAATATACTAAACAAGCGATTATCCGCGAAAACAGAGCAAAGCACTCGGCGGAGCTTATCGCGAGAGAGAGGGACAGCACACGGCCAATAAAGCAAATCCCGTGGAAAAGTGGAAATCGATCTAATCGACCGACACTGCTTTGATTACAGGCTTCCTGAACGTCAACACGGACGCGCACTTACGCTCGCCGGCGAATTACGGCCTGATGGACCAAATCGCGGCGCTGCACTGGGTCCAAGAGAACATCGCCTACTTTGGCGGTGACCCCAAGAACGTGACCCTCGTGGGACACGGCACTGGCGCCGCCTGCGTCAACTTCCTCATGACCAGTCGCGCTGTGCCCGACGGTGAGTACTTTCGTGCACTTTCTTTTACTACTGTTGTAGTCCGACTGCTGTCACTGTGCTACTACTGCTCGCTCCACGCTCTCGACTGCAACATCACTTTGCAGTAAAGTTTTCAATCAGTCCAACAGCTTTCAGCTTTTTTACAAGTATTTTCAAGGCTGTTTAATGCATCGTTAATGCATCTTTTTCCAGCTTTCAATCTTTTTTTCTTTTTTATCAAACCTTCAGGTAGCTCTTGTCGCGAAATTTCAAACGAAAGAACTCTTGAAAAAATTTGATATTTTTTTTCTAAAATATGAAGATGAATATTCCAAAAGAGGCTTGCAAAAATTTGTTGTAACAAGATTTCTCATTGGACTGTTATAAGGGAACAATGGACTCTTAACAGCTGCCAGGAGAAAAACATGGCTCGGGTGAGGTAAAATGTCGAGTATTCCACATTTTTCCACGTCAAGAGCAAGCAAGAATTCAGTTAGCCCGGCAGGTAGTTAACGTCACTGACAAAATTACAACGTGCGCGCGCCAAAAACGACGTTCTCCCCATCGATTTTCGAAAACGAGCGCTGGAATATGCCACCAGCAGCGTGCCTTTGAGATGACGACGCAGCTCTCGCGCCGCAGGCCCGCGTGAGCGCGCGCGAGGCACAAATTATTACGCGAACTCGTGAATTTGATGGTATGCAATATGCGAATTTTCGGCTATGATGACGAAATTTCTAATTTAAATATTTGCGGAAAATTCGATGAGCCGGATTCTAGCGGAACTTATTTTCACGACGTAAATGAGTTAATTTTTTTTACAAAGATAATTCTAATAATACCACATTTGCCATATATTTTTCATGTAGAATATTAATTATGAGAATTTTCACTCTACCTGCATGGTATTTTGTAATTAAACGAACGTTCATAAACATTTTACGTAGAACGTGAAAATGAAAAATTCCATTTTACAATATTGCACATTAATGAAATGCAATTTCACAAGAAAAAAATTCTAAATTAATTCCAAACAAATATACGGTTCAGTGAACGGAAACTCATCTAAACTCGCGTATTTAATTTTCTCCTTTTACCGTGAAAACTTGAGACCCACATGCCACGTAAACTTATTCATAGCAAGCGTGCCGCAACAAACTTCGCTAAAATTCCGTAGCATCGGGTTGTGAAACAAAACGACGGTCGACATCATTATCATTATCATCATCATCATCATCATCATCACTATCAACATCATCGTCATAGCGAAAGCAAAAAGTGCAATGACTGGCGCGTAACCAGACAAACAGCGAGGCCGTATAATAGGGCGCGATCGATGGAGGAAAGTGGGGGGGGGGGGGGGGCAACTGCCGAGAGCAGCCAATTTCGCGGCACCGCATCAATGAAACACGCGAGTGAAGCACATACAGAGCCGGAAGTTCCGAGTCCCTTGTGTGTCTGTGTGTGTGTGTGTGTGTGTGTGTGCATGAGCGTCGTTTCATAGAATGGCTAACGCTGCGGTATCGGGGCCCTAGCCAAGTATGATTGAGGCGTTACTTGAATACTCCACCTGCCCTCTCTCGCTTCATCCCTTACTCTCACGCTCACCGACAGACTTTTATTGGGTGATTCGCTAGACTCGCGCGCCCTTGTAAACTTTACAAAATTATGAATAGCTTGAGGTACCTTCGTTTCGCAAAATAGTCTGTCGATTTATCCGGAAATTGTATTCGAAAATCTTACAAAGCTACGTTGCAAAAAATATGTTTACGAACAAAAAAGCTCTTATGATATTCACCGTGAATCTTCCATCAAACTTCGAGCATTATCAGTTTTAAAGTCAATCCACACGACACACACCTTCGAGCCAATGAAGCTAAAATATTCTTACCTCATTGATTTCCATTAAGCCGCTCATAACTCACGACAACGCACGCAAATCGCGACATAAAACCTTGGCTGGAGAAAAAAAGACGGTCGGATAAAAATAGAAGGAAAAGAGCGAGAGTGAGGGGGGGGGGGGGGCACTTCATAAAAGTCCGGGATCCATCATAAGTGGATCGAGGCTGAAAAGTTTTTTTTTTTACGGACTCTCGTAAATCAGCCGCGTAAAAAAAGGAGCGAGAACGTAAAGCCTGCGGCGGCTGGACGTGGGTGGATATAGTAGTGGTGGTCGCTGATGTATAACGCGTCCAGTCTCGTAAAATCGAAAGCAACCAACCCTTCGGCCAAGCGTGACTGTAACGAAACTGGACGCAACTCTCGCGCGTCTGGACTAGCGGCTGGGCGGCGGCGGTCGAATTTTATTAGGGCCAACGCTCTCTCGCGCCGACCGAGTGATGCTCGCTGCCTCTAGAATTTTTCATTAGCCAAGTCCACCACCAGCGACGATAACATGTAACGTCGTTTTCCGATGGGCCGGCTACCGCCGTCATTTTCCAAACTTTTGCCCAACTTACTTTCACGGACGATTTGACCTGGTGTTCCCAGTTTACCCCGTAAACTTTTCAAAATGCGTTTAGACCAAGTTTATAAGAGACAACAACAACAACAACAAAAAACGGCATGTAGAAGATAAATTCGCTTGGAAAAATAAAAACTTTTGGGGTGATCTACTTTTACATCAACATGTATTTATTTGGGTCTTTAAACTTTGTAAATTCCATGTAATTTATTACTAAAGCAAACTTTTGTATCGATTTTCAAAATGTATTGCGCGCTTACCTATGTCTAACTAGTAGCTACAAACTTCTATTTTGGTGAAAATACGCTGGAACTTTGGTAATTGCAACGATTTTCCAGGAATCGGAGTAATACAAAGCTCACAACATTATATCCATCACGATTGATGTTGATCGAGTATCTGCTATTATTCTGATGCTGAAACATTGAAATTCGCCGTGATTTCAAAATTTGCCCACTGCACCAGAGATTCGAATCTCTTTGACGAGGAAATGAGCCTAGAAGCTATATGTACAAGCTTAACGAAATCTCCGTCAAAAGCTCATGGCGTACACATCAGCGGGGCGTAAGTGCAAAACCGGGGCTTCGCAGAGAGGAAAGTGGCAAACCATCCGAGATAATGAGACGCGAGCAAGACAAGGGCTGCGAGTAGCGAGGCTCTCGCGTTAATCGGTTCAGCGTCGCGTCGCGTCGCCTCGCCTCGTCTCGATGTGCGGCATCATGTGCGCGCTGCTCGGCTCGGCCTTAAGCTCTCGTGTAATTGCCTACCGAAGCCGCATCGTTTAATTCGAGCAACGCACTTTTGCCAAACACGCGCGCAAGACGTGGATTACAAGCGCGCGCGAGCGAGCAGCTGTCGATCGTATACGCAACCTGTCTTGAGCCAGACATTGAGCCGCCCGCAATTGATTTAGGCTCTTTAGCGGCAAACACCTGTTTGGTTTAATGCGAGACTCACCCTTACCCGTCACTTGATTGACTTTGGCGTAGAAAAATAGGATTTCGTTCGAGTTTCGATGTTCTCTGTAATTTCATGACATTTTACTGACGAGTAACCTAAAAATTGCTGAAGCTGAAACTAACAGACTTATAATTTCGGAATGCAAAGACAGATTTACAAAAGAAAACTTGATGTTGTGTCGATTATATTCAGTATTAAAATTCGTTGGAAATGAAAAGGGAGTGACAACCTTAGAAAATCACCAAACGTTGCGTGAGACCCATGATTGCACTCGTGATCAAACTGTCGATCCGCTGTTCCGATATGAGAATGAGTTTTTTGAAGCATTGACTTTCGATGGACGTGCGTATTTTGAAGAGCAATAAGCTTACATCTATTTTGCCGAAAATTCAGCCGTCAACTTTAGCTTCATAAAAATTAATGAAAAATTCCTAGCCGAAAGTCAACAGCTGAATGCAAACTCATTTATGCAAAAGAGAAATTCCTTAGAACGTCGCTTAAGACGTATAAATTTTAATAACCCACTCTGTCGGAAAGAGGGAGGGAGAGA
The DNA here is from genome assembly GCA_035047105.1 of Galeopsomyia nigrocyanea. Lineage (NCBI taxonomy): Eukaryota > Metazoa > Arthropoda > Insecta > Hymenoptera > Eulophidae > Galeopsomyia > Galeopsomyia nigrocyanea. The sequence goes on along the minus strand of JAWWMK010000032.1, from coordinate 12,011,703 downwards.
GAGAGAGCGAAGGAAAGCAGTAGTGCAGACTCGACGAAAAAAGTAAGAGGCGGTCAGGACTTGAACATTGGAGAATAACAAGGTGCACATCCATAATTCCGTTGGTCTTGATGTTTGTTGGTTGGTTGCAGGTCTGCTGTTCCATCGTGGCGTGCTGATGTCGGGTAGCGCGCTTTCGCCCTGGGCCCTGATAAGGGGCGCCGCCAATTACGCGACTCAAGTCGCCAAGAATCTCAATTGTTCGGTGAGTAATGGCCCTTCTACTTTAACCTCTCCACTTTCTTTTCTTCCTTTCTCTCTTTCCTCTTCCTTTTTTTTTCTTCTCTCATTCAACCTCTTCATTGTGCGCTTCAGGCTCGTGCGCGGTTCTTTATTTCTTTGTGGCGAGCGATCTTAATTCTGAATAGATTATTTTTAATTGCCGCTCGTTTCTTTCCTTTTTTGCCCCGTTTCTCTCTCCGAATATGTTGTCGGAAAACTGTGACTGCCAAATTGGCTGTAGTTCTGGCGCACCTTATCAACGCGTGCGTGAGATCGAGCGAAAATTAACGCACTCGCTCCCTTTGATATTTGGCTGTGTTTTAGCTACGTTCCTTTTTACGGTTTTTTTCCCTCGGTATTCGTGCTTTTTAAAGTCGCATAAAACATTAGTGTTTCTTTTTTCATTCATTAATTCCATCTCGTTTTGACGAAGCAAGCTCGAGGAAAGCTCTTTTATGATATTTTTACGGTTGACGTTGTTCAAAATATGTTCCAGCGTAAAAAAAAAAAAGACCGCTCGCGTTTTTATGTGAATTCAAGTAGACGCGTACAAATTCGCTGTATTCCGGCCTAGATTCTTCGCGTTTGAATAAAAAAAAATATCGTTTGATTATTCGACGGGAATCTTACCATTTGTTAATTGCCCCGACAAATCGACTGTACTAGAGACATTGACAAAATAATACCCATATACTATTGCGAGTAAGGGCGAGAGAGAGAAATAGCTTGCCGACAGCGAGCTGCAAATATAGGTGTCGCAGCATGAATAAACGAAAGCAAGCCCGTAAACAGCAACCAATCTGTTGCGAAACTCAAACGCGAAGCAGCAGCAGCAGGATCTTGAAACTTTAGCAGTTCTCTCTCTCTCTCTCGCGCTGTTCCAATTAACGCTTCTCACTCTGGGTTATCTCGCTGGGTCTGCTGTGTGTGTGTGTGCGGCTGTGCATCGCAGACGGCAGGCGACTTGCTTGGCTGCCTGAGGGAGGTGCCGCTGAACGCGCTGCTGGCGGTGCCGGTACACGGCCTCGAGTTTGCCCCGGCTTTTGGACCCAGCATCGACGGCGTTGTCATCGATCCCGGAGAACCTGACGATCAAGACTATACCCTGCAGGTCGACACCATCAACACTCTCAACAATATACTACTCAGGAAGGATGTTGTTGCTAAACTGTCCAGGTAGGTGCTCCCCCGCTTATATACTTGCCTTATAGTTTGCGCTCCGACGCGTTAATTGCCTGAACTTTGCTCAATTTACTGTACTCTCTAACGACGATCAAACTTTTCAATGACACTCTATCCTCATATAATCAACGGACTTTCAGAGCTTTCACTTCAAAACTTGAATTACATTGTTCTACTATCAGGTAAAATATCGATATATTTCATAATTCGACCCGTTGCTTTTTGAACGCATCATTCTGGATAAATATACTATTCCGCGCAATGTAGCGCGGAAGCTTAATGGAGAAATACTCGCGCAACATTTATTATCGGATATATCAAATTTCGAAATAGCTTTTAAATTTAACGCGCTCAGCGATGCGCGCGCGAACCTCGAAAGTTTAAATATGGAGTGTAAAATGAGCTTACGCATACGCGCGACGTAATATCATACGCGCATGTGAAAGCTATTCGGAGTAGTCAATCAATAATTCCTGAATTAATAATACTGCGCGGCATGCGAGCATTCACTTTTACAGGCGATCTCGATATTTAAATTTTCGTTAATAAAGCTTCGGTTCCAAACACGATAATCTGCAGCGCTAACAGAAGGTGTAAAAAACAATTTCCGCGATATTTACACTCCGCGAGTGCAATTGATATTTTATTTTATACATTTAACGATCGATTTTCGTTTTGTAGCGTGGAAAATTCGCCACAAACTCGTTACTCACGCAGACGCGCGCCAAGTAAAAAAGAAAGCTTTTTTCCAATCCATTAAAAAAAAGTAGCAGCGCGCAACTTCTTGTCGCGAGTTGTAAAGCACAACTCCCATGGCGCGTGAATTACGAGGCTGCAAAAAAAAAAAAGTGGGAGAGTGAGAGAGTTGTCGTCGCAAGTCACGGATTTGCAAGATTAAGCGGGCGGTCGAGCTTTTCGACTCGGATAAATAAAAAAGTCGCGGAAAACGTGGCTGCGCGCGCGCGTCCCGAAAAAAAAAAAGAAGAGAAGAGAACGAGGTTAAATTTTATTAGGCGGGAGAAGGACGCGAAATTAGAAAACTTCGCGGAAAGCTCGCGAGTGCGCGCGAACGAAATGAAATCACATCGCTCACTCTTTTCCTCTTCCGTCCACACAGAGCAGAGAGAGAGAAAAAAAAAGAAAATTCTGCGGACGCGCAGCAGCGAGAGAAAAAAAATGGAAAACAGGAAAAACGCCAGCGACGAGATAGCTAGGCGCGCGCGTAAAAGGGCGAAAATTAAGCGTCCGCGCGCCGCACGAATTTCGCTTTCGCAGCGAATCGCCCGACACGAGCGCTTTGATGTTTTCGCAATTTCACTGACTACTATACTCGCGTGCTCCATATAAAAAAAAAGAAAAAGAAGACAAAGCGAAAGAGCAAAAAAAAATGGGAAAAAGAAACGTGATTATACAGTGGCCCACCAAGATTACGGAATTTTTTAATTATGCAAACAAAATTTTCGTTCTCCGAGTAACAGGCTTATAATCACGGGATTAAGTTTAATTAGACTCTGGCCAGTTTTTCAGCAGCGGCGAGTATGAATTCATTACAGTGAAAAGCGTGATAATTGCGCGAAGGGCGCGCCAATGAATAAAACATTACATGGAAACAATTGCAATGTCGCTAGAATTATTGAAAATGTATGCTTTGTCAAGTTCGCCGAAACTCGCTGAATAACGCATTACCTCTGCTTTAATTATTCGCCAAGCCATCGCGCGGCTTCATCGCGTATTGTGCAATCAAATTCATCGATATATTCCATAAATCGAAGCATCGACAAATTTCCAACGCAAAAAAAAAATAAAACTTGCTTGATTTCCTAAAAACACGCTGCAGTTTCTCTTTAATTAACGCGCGAAAGCTCATTTCGCTCGGGGCACACGATGCGGAAAAAAATACACGCGGAACTGTGAGAGAAAGCACGCCGGGCAAAAGCAAAAAAAAATAAATAAAACGCGAGCAAACAAACAAACGTTTATCATTATCGGCCGTCAGTGCAAACACGCAGATTTTCATTTTGTACGCGCACGCTCTCGGCAATCAAACAAATGTATTATTCTTTTTTTCTTTTTAATCTCGATGAAAATAGAAGAAGAAAAAAGCGTTTTCAAACGGCACACTCGAGGCTGCGAAAGTCAATAGCTGACGGCATAATTTCATTTAATTTCGGGGCGAAACACACAGAGAGAGAGGGGCGACCCATACCCCCCGAGGCTCATGCATTAATAATGAGCCGGCGAATCCATTACTCGTTTTTCGTGTCATCGATACGTCGATGATATCGCTGACACGGGCTTCGCGCAAGGAATATTGCGCTTCGGCGCGCATCAGTCATTCTGATTGCGCGCTCTCCGGCAGCACACTCATTGTCGTATAATTGCCAAGTACTTTTTGATGAGGCCAATATAAAGGTCTAGTGTTGAAATCAGTACGCCCGCGCGCGATCATTATTTCATTGCATGTCATCGAATTTACATTTAACCGTTCGCATTGTTAGATCCAATTCAGTTTACTGTTGTTTAGTTCTCGCAGAGATACCGTGTACATTGATACTGTAGGAAAACTGATTGATTAGTTTATCGGCATAGATTATTTTTTTAAACAATTGTGAGTTTACTCAAGGGACAAATAGTGCACTAATAAATTTATCACACGCACATATATTATCAGTTCATGATCGAGAATACGAAAATCTACAAGACTTGAATTGTTGTGAACAATCATTTTACACTTTGCGGTACTATTAAACGTATACAAAAGTCGCGCACAACTCGATCGAATAAGCAGTTCATCGATGCAGGTAAACTGGTTATCATGAAATTTCTACACGTTGCAGTTGAAGCATTACTCTCGAGCTCCGTCCAACTCTGACTCGACTTTCTGTCGTATTCTAATGCTATACGCAAGGTGCACAGCAAGTTTTATCGGGATTCTATTTTGCGTTCGAAAATTATGAATCGAAAAATTTTCACGCAAAGGCAAATTGCATGTGTAATTTGAAATTAATCCGTTGCTAAGAGTGTTCAGTATCTTTTGAGAAAGGAACTTTTAATAGTGATTGATCTGACAGTCATCCCTGTTTTATTGTGAATAATTAATAAATATTATCATTTCACGAACTATTATTGTCGTGTAATGTTTCAACGTGTAGATTTTTCGTGATAACGAATTTATCTGTAAAAATGCAAAGTTATCTATCCTTGTAAATAGATAAAAATAATGATAAAAGAGAATCACTTATTACATTTAAAAAAGAAAATATTAAGAGGAAGGTAAAAAAAAAACTCGCAATTTTCTAAGAATAGACCTCGAAAAGTAAGGGTCGCCTCGCACCATCCGACAAACATTATCCTTTTTTTTTTCTCGCATAATTTTTCACACCAAACACGCGCGCTCGTGAAGTAAAAATAAAATATTACACTTTTAAAGCAGACACCAGGGTATTTCGCCACTCAATTTCTCAAAATACGTCCGACAGCATTATACGTATAAGCCTGTGTATATACGTGAGCCAGTACTTAGTGTACATTAGAAGCCATAACCGTATCTTTCGTATGACCATTAGTCTCTACTACCCTCTAATGTTGCCCACGTGAAATTCAATTTATCACGCTTTCAGAATATTTCGATGATGATGAAACGCACTCTCTCCTCACTTTTTTTCTCTTGAATAATAAAAATTTTTTTACATAAAACTTGGTATACCTACATAGTTTGTTTATGCAGTGTTATTTTTACGCACTGTGATAAATCGCATACTAAAAAAAATGGCACATTTCTCAAACTATAGAATGATAAAAATGTGAGTAATGGATCTGAGAATTGAAAACTAATGAGGAGGTGTAAAACCGCAGTACGATAAATATTCAGTAAAGAGCCTGCATTGGTCGTCCCGGAGGTGCAATAAAAATTAACAGGCCGCCGCTGGGCCTGAGAGAGTATAGAGAAAAGAGAAGCTAGCAATGTTGAATGAGGGAGTGGTGTGCTATATATATCTAGAAGCAGTGGCATTTACAGGTACGACCTAATGGTGGGCGTAGTGCGCTCAGAGGCGTACTTCTCGCTAACCGCGGACGACGCGCAGTACGGCATCGAGGCGGACAGGCGAATGAAGATCCTTCGGGAGTTCGTGCGCAACACTTACACCTACCACCAGCCGGAGATCCTCGCCACTATTATCAACGAGTACACCGACTGGGAGAAGCCTGTGCAACACCCCGTCAATATCAGGTATCGCGCGCATTTTTCTCTTACTCTCTATAACCATCGCATCGTAGCTGTGTGATATTTATTTTGATCTGTGGATGTGTGTGTATGTGCGCGGAATAATAACCAGTGCGGTTAGCGAGTATCGACCCCAGTCGGCCTCTTTGCGGCCAGCCGCACACTGCGAAGCTTTGATTGCCCGGCTCGTTACTGCAAAAAGACACGATGTCATTATAACGTGGTTATCGTGCTGCTGTGGTCTAAAAAATTAGCCTTTGTTAATGTACAATTTGAGAAAACAAACTTTTTTTTCTGCACGTTAATGAAGAAAATTGGAAAAGAGAGCTTGTAACTGTGTCAATCTCAAACGGATTACCAAGCAGACCAGTCCCGTCTCTAGTTCTTGTGCTAGCGATAATCAGATCACATGATCTCCGAGTGCAATAATCTGACGATAACGAGCATAAGTCGTACCAATTAGAAGGAAACAGCCACGAGAGCAGATTACAAAGCTCGCGCGATCGATGCGGCAGCCAGTACGAGCTACTGCATGCGCACAGTTTTCTCGAATTCAGTGCTTCATTAAAAAAAACGAACAGAAAAATATGCTGGCTGCACTTTTGCCAATTAAAACTTTAGTCAAAACAGTATAGGCCGTGCTGTGGGAGGTGGAAAAAAGCGAGGGAACGAAGGGGGGACAGAGAGCTGGAGCGCTCAATCGAGTGGGTGGCTCGAATGCTTTCTCTGTCTCTCTTCGGCAAGCAAATCGAACTGTCAGTTCAGTCTGTGAGTGGTTTTTGTGCATGTCCGCAGGGACGAGACGCTGGAGGCATTGGGCGACGCGAACACCGTTGCACCGGCGACCCGCACAGCCGACCTCCATAGCCAGTCTCACCGCAACTCCTACCTCTACGTCTTCGACTACCAGACCAAATTTGGCGACTATCCGCAGGTAAGAACAAAGATCCTAAGCCGATTAGCCTGTCGCGAGCGGCGACTTTCAAAGTCCGTATCGCTGCCTGCCTGCCTGTCCTTCCACTGCCAATCCTACCTCGGCTTCCATGGACTTTCTAACGAGACTCGATCGACTTTCAATCCTATACCTCCTCCCCAAAAGCATGCTCTGCTAGACAACTTTAGACAACCCGCGGTCATGCGATTTTATTCCTTTACAACTCGGCGTTTGTGTGCTAAATTGAAATTTCTTTTTTTTTTTGCAATGGTTTGATTTTTTTGATTGACGTGTAAAACAGAATTAATACGTCAATTTTGCGGCGTTTTTCAACGTGGAATCAATAGTCTCCATAGTGACAGTTCTCTACGTTTCATTCATCATTTTTTTAATGAACCATCAATTCTGAAAACATATCAGCAAAAAAAAAAGCAAAAACTACGTCTACGAATTATTCGTTACGAACTGTCTAATTAAAGGGAAAGAGATGAACGTCTCTCTCGTTAATTTCAACGAATTTCAATTGAAACACAAGCCTCCCCTGCGCTCTACATCGCTCACTCGGATATCCAATAAAAATTGCAGAGAAGCTGTCAGACGTCGAGCTTTCTTCGTCTAATATACAAGCCACGTCGAAGCGTCTTCGACTTGCAGGCAAAAAAAAATTTATTCACCACTGCAACGGCAGCAGCAGCAGCACTCATCCCCGTGTGAAATTTCAACCCAAAGGAGTGTATTCTTAGCTTGGGACCAGACGGCAAGGTGGCACAGAAGGGGTTACATACATATACACTCGATACTTTGGCAGCAGCAGCAGCACAACGCTGTAAATTTAGATTCATCGATCGACAACGGTTCAACGACCGCTCGCGCTCGTCGAGTGTGGTTATGGGGAAAAAATTATGTGCATAACGCCACGTTTTTATTGCGCCCGCGCGCGATTAATTTGCCGCGGACCACCTACCTCCCTGCGCAACTTGTTTCTACCCGAGTTTTCTTTTTTTTTTAATATTTAAATACAAAGCTAGAACGCGGAGAAGTAATTAAACTAGGAAGTTGCTTGCCGCCTTACAACATCGTGTAACTCGGAAATTGACGCGCAAACTGACAGGCTTAATTGAATTTCAAACTACTCCAAGTCTTTGTGCGGATTCGTGCAAGTTTCCCCTCTCAGCGGATAAAACCTTATCATCTTGATGTTTTGTTTATTTGTGTTTAACAAGACACGCAAGCACGCGACGTTAGAGGAATTCACTCGTGCACAGCAGTCACACGAAGCAACACAAGTAAAAAAAATAAAGAAGCACAATCAACGAATTAGTTGCAAATATGTAACCGGAGGTGCAATCATCATCGGTGTATTGTCTGGCGGAATCTCCGTTACCTAAATACCGACTGTTCTACTCCTACTACATTCTGTCTATTTCTCTCCCTCTGTTTTTTGCCTGGCAGACGCTTTTTCCGGCTTTTACGCCCAAGCAAATTTGTGTTTTCCGCCTCGCGGAGAATTCTAATTCGAGGAGCCACTGGAGCTTTGTGCGCGCATCGGAACGAAATATGGAAAAACCAATTAGGTTGGGAATTTGGTTTGACTCTCTCACTTTTTTACGGAAAAAATGCATATCGAATATTTCTTTGCTCCAATTTTTTTCCCTTTGACTGATATTGGACGTGGTCGACGAGATATCAATCAACTATACCGGCGTTTGTAAAATTAATACGCGTGCTTTGAGTAACTCAGAGAGCTAACGATATTGTTTTTCGGAAACTTTGCTTATGCAACGAACAATGCGAAAGATAAAAATACGTTTGTTACGGTATTGGAAAAAGAAACTGTAACTTTAAAGTCTTTGCTTTGGAAATTCTGACCAGCAGTCGGGGTGAAATCCCTTTGATAATTACCTCGTGCACGTAGCTAGAAAAACTCTGTCTCATACTGTTCAGTTGCCATTCCCATTGTTACAATTTGCCGAGAGCATCATTTCCAGCTTTTTTCTTCTTCTCTATCTACTCTTCTCTGTTTGTCGTCGTCGAGATTCGTGTTTATTCTCGATTTTTCACGTTACCAACTAAAGAGAGAGAGAGAGAGAGAGAGAGAGAGAGCGAAAAAGTCACGCCCTGTGCACTTTGCATGCGAATAAGTAGCAAGCGAAATGAAAGAGCATTAAATAGCGTTTTCAATAAAGGCACTCGACTTGCCAGCTTGCTCTCCACGGCGTAGCGCCTTTTTACGCTTTATTAGCTTTTTCCCCGACCGGCAGAGCTGTGTATTTTTGCAATTCTGACGCGCGCGGCCCGCTGTTTAAAACGTTTTTCACTCACTCCACCCTGCACCCTCTCTTATATATCCCTACTTGGCTTTTTCTTTTTTTATTTTTATTTATTCTCTCTCGCGCGGCAAACTCGGCCCCGTGAAAATTATTGAAAATATCACCAAGATCGTTACAAGTTTGGACGCGCGTAATTCATTCCGCTCCATTTCCTCCGTCCGCCTTTTTATATCTCATTGAGTTTCTGGTTGTTGCACTTTATTGACTTTTCTTCGAGAGCGTAATTTTAGCCTTTGTCACCGAGCGATATGGGGGGGAATCTCGCGGGAGGAAAAATTTTTTGGCTGGCGATTCGGTCACGGACTCGCTATACGCGCTATTACGCCGGCGACGCGCTTGGCCTTCGCGAACGAGTTTTGTGCTGTGCGGCTGGGATTTTTAGATTTCACCGCTGATGCTGTCTGCGATCTCGGGATATGAGAGAGAGAGAAAACGAAATAAGGCTCGCCGAAGAGAATAAGCCGGTAACGAGCGATTTTCAGGTTTCTGCGGTTTCAGCCAGGCGCGCGATATTGTAAAATACGGTGCGCTCAATTTTAGAATGAAACGAGAAAATGTACAAGAAAAATGCTCCGCGATGTAACCGCCAAGGTTGAGTTATTTTTCCGCCCAGAGCGCCAAAAATACGCAAGGGGTATTCAGTCTGGTTTGCTATGCGAATGAAATCTGTTGACGCATCGCGCGAAAAGATATAGCTTTCATCGACAGAGTTTGATCGAAAAGAAAAAAAGAGATCAGAGTGTATCGAACGGAAACGACAAATCTACGTCGAGCTTCATCTCGATCGAAAGTTTTGCATAGCGTAGTAGATGCTGCTTGTCAAGTCTCGAATAAATATTGATTCAAAAAAGGGAAAAACTACAAAAAACACGATAACGAAAAAAAGAGAAAGAGAGAGGTTCGCGTTGACGTTACAGTTTTTCTCTTTTCAAAAAAATCTTGTTAGCTTCGTAGATTGAATTTATCTCCAACAAAAGATCGATAGAGTAGAGTAATCTCGAGAACGAAGAAAACGACAAGGGACCTTTCCTCTTCTCCCGCGATAAAAATGAAGGAGCAGAAAAAAAAGAAAGAAGAAGAAGGAACTGGAACGCAGTGATTACAAGAAGAAGTGAGAAAAGGCAAAAAAAATTTGCTCGTAAAAACTTTTTAATAACCGAGAGGAGAAAAGCACGTCGCCACGCGATTATTCGTCAATCATCGAGCGAACATTATCCCGACGACGAGAGAAAAGCAAGTAACAAGGCAGCGGCAGCAGCGGCAGTATCAGCAGCGTAGTGGTGAAAACACGAGAGCCCTTTGTCTTGACGGCCGATTGGCGCAGTCTCGAGACTTTCAATCTCGCCTCTATGAAACACGAGGCTGCACGCTGCCTCGTTAAAGCGCCGATGTGTGAAAAAGAGCTATGTGCTTCTAGCGTTCTCTTTTCAATCGACGCGACCATCAACAACAACAACAACAAAAAATGCATTGATTCTAGATGGAAATATTATTCTTTTTTTCTCTCTCTCACTCTGCTTTTTACCGAAGCAGATTTAAAACCAAACCGATCAGCCGGCTTAGCCTTTTTTTTTTCGTTCTCGTCGCATGCAAATCAACTGTGCTGCACGGATTTTTCACGCTCTGACAGGCGCGATTCTTTTTTTTTCTTTTTCAAAATTCCCATAATAATCAATCAACGCGCGCGGGATTTTTCAATATCGGGGAACATTCTCTGGTGGCCGTTTAAACATTTTTGCCTGACTTTGCCGTTTTCAAGCGATTGAGTATGTAAAATGATGGAACTCGGTCTTTGCACCGGCGTCTGCCAAGAAAAGCTTGCAAAATTTATCGAAAGAAAAACGCTGTAGAGTAAATGTCGTTACTCACGAAAAAAAAAATTTTTGATGTAAGGAACTATTTAAACAAACGATCACAAATTTATCCCAAAGTTATAAGCTGCTGAAATCCTTCTCAGGCATGTTACGCAAAACTAGGTCATGTAATACCTACCGCGTGGATATCCACGCGTTCCCAGTAGAATTATCGAATAAACCCGTGGGATCAAAACGCCATTGTAGCCTGAGTTTTATAGTGTCAGCAATGATTACTCGTTGAAACGCGAGAAAATCCAGTAGTAAAAAGGCTTTTAAATCAGACGTTACCGACGACTGTACTGACAAGTTAAAACATTTGACGTATCGAGCAACTTTCCGACCACCATTCTCCATCTTCCTAAAAGTCTTGCTGGAAAACAGTCCAATTCCCATTGCGAATCAATCAATCAATCAGCGACTAATTTCCCGGCAATCTGACCAAGTCTCGATGTTTTTTTCCTCTCTCTTTCGCAGCGCCAGGGATGCATACACGGCGAGGAGTTGCCGTACTTTTTCGGCGCTCCATTGGTCGCGGGCCTCGCGCACTGGCCCAAGAACTACACGAGAACGGAAATTGGCCTGTCCGAGAGCGTCATACTCTATCTGGCCAATTTCGCCAGGACTGGGTGAGTCAATCTCTCTCTATCTTTTCACCAGTTATCCGATAATCCGACAAGTTTTTTTTTTCCTTTTTTCGCGAAAGGGAGTTTCGAGGGGGCATGTATCTCGGCGAAAAGTTGATTGTTGCCGAGTGTAAAGTCGATTGTTGTGTCGAGCACTGATCGCTTTTATTAACTATTGCGCCAACTCGTGGTAACTTGTTCACAGTTGCCGCCGCGAAAAGCTTCACGGGATGACAATCAATTCTTTGATTTTGAAAGTTACCGTTTGAATTTTCTTTGCTGTCATAATTGCAACATTTAAAGTCTTGATGAATTTTTGATAAAAGTGTAAAGCTCGGGTAAGTTTGAATGCATTAAGAATTAAAGCTGCTGAAATTCCTTCGTGTTATTAATTAAAAAGTGACAAAAAGTTTGGTAAAGCTCTCGACCGCGAATAAAAACTTGCTAAAATTCTCGGAATTGAATGAAAAACTTTGTTAAATTACGAGTATAATGTAATTTGTCCATTTTCGACTGAGAATTTTCATTATACATTGTGATGAATTCAAGAAAAGCAAAAAGGATTGAAGCTGAATGATGCAAAATGGACTTAGAATCAGAAGAAAAGCTCATTTACTAGCTTGATTTCAGATCCATAATGAAGTAACGAAAATATGCTTCCTCGAGAATTTGCCAGTCTGCGAAAAAATGTCGAGTGGCGAAACCTAGCTCTAGTTCAAATCACACTGCATGCACGATGGATACTTGAAAAACACGGTTGAAAAGCCAAGTACCTATCTCGAGGATATAATATTTCGCGCGAGGTGTTAGCCTCATATGCAATTAACTCGACGCAACTGCACATCGTGTTCACGGAATTAAACTTTTTACTGCGAGTGCCGCGCGCGCCTTTGAAGTCTGCTTAGAAGCGCGCCATTAGTGTCATTAGCCGCGCTCATCCTCTAGTTTTTTATTCAACGCCCCACGATAATTACGCTCTCGTTTATAATTTAAACGGGAGAGAGAAATTGCAAGCGTGGGGGAAAAGTCATTTCTAGAGTTAATTTGAAAGCCCGAATAGACAGAAGCTATGGCTTTGAAAAAAAAATAATAAAACTAATATTTGGACAACGAAATGAATGTGGATAGAGATAAAATAACAATTTGTTTGCAGGAATCCAAACGAGGGAACGCCAGAGCCCGGTAGCACTAGGCCCGAAAGGACCAAAATCAAAAATCTTGAGTGGACGGCTTACGAGGCCGTGCACAAAAAGTACCTTTTCATCGGTGAGTTTATTTTGGGCATTTACTTTCAGGCTAATTCAGAAATAGATCGGCTAATTTCAATTATTGAATTCAACCAATCCGCGGTTGAATAAGCAAGGGGGAGCTGCTTCGGACATTTTGGTTATTTTGGTATCTTTGAAAATAGATGGATTGAATTTCAAAGTTTTAATAAAGAGCTGCGAGAAGCTACGAAATGGCTTTGTTATCGTGCTATTTGTAATTATTTTTGTATAGCGGGAATTTCTTATGAATTTAGTTCCAGGGATAGCTTACTAAAAAATGACATTTTTCGTAGACTTTTTTAATAAAGGAAATCCCAATCGGAGCCTCTAGTTTTCTCGGAAAAAATAACTCAATTAGTTGATAAAAGGAATTTTATCCTTGTTAAAGCTGCACGATTTCTCTATAAAAGACGGTTTAATAATACAGTAATAAACTCTTATCTCACTGGCAAATTAATTTCTTTTGTAGGCTCTTTCAGCTTTGTTTCATCAAGGATCTTTGCATTTTGTATTTCATTCATGTCAAACTTGTAATAATCCTCTTTTGAGAATCGGATGAATCGTCTTTTGCGCAAAATTAAATTGCTTCCGCGTAATAAACTGCACTAGGTTGCAAACATCTACCGTACTCTCAAAAGCAGCCAGTTTTGTCAGCTCAGATCGTCGTGAGCGGATCAACTATTTTAGATAAAACTCTGTTTCATTCATTTGAGCAACGGTTTCCAAATAAAACATTTGCAAAACTTTACCTCAACAATTAAAAATTGCTAATCAGACGGTTTGCAGAAAGACCATAGAGTAAACTTACTTTTTAATCATAACTTTGTAATCATACTTTGCTCGAGTAATCTGTTTGTGCAGTTTAATTCCCACATTACGCTTGGCACGTCAGTGTCTTTCACTTCATCTTCTATAATCTTTTGCTTATACTTTCCAAATCCTAATTCATACACTGCAGCTTATTGTCGCATTAGCGTGGCAAACAAAAGAAAAAATAAACGCAGTTGTGTCCGAATTTAATTGCAATTAATTAGATTGGAGCTGCGTAGAGCAGCGGGAGCTCAATAGTTCACACACAATAGATAATTACGGGCCACAATCGAGGCTGCAATAATTCGTTTGCGCGTAATGAGGCGACGCCCTGAATTCGATGCTTTGCCACTCAATTCAATTATAAATTGGCGTTGCCACGCTTCGATAATCTAAATTCAAATTCACCATCGACAAACTACACGGCAGAAAAGAGCTTTGATTAGTTATAAGCTCGAATAAATCAATATCCGTTGTAGTGTGTATGTGTGTGTGAGCCTTTTTAATTATGTCGGAAAGAGTAGCAGGAGCCAGATCGATCTGCTCGCTTGCTTTCATCTTTTCACCCTACTATACTACTCTCGGACTTTGCTCTCGGGCGCTTAATCCCCTTTGGCCTCTTTTTTTCACTTGCCTCGCTCTCGGCGACTTTTCTTTTGCTTGCACACTATATATAATACTCCCAGTTGCTGCTGCTGTTGCTTTTGGTAAATCTTGTTAAAGGATCGCCTCGCGCGAGTATATATAGAGCTTTCCGCCTGATTAGTGCATGTCGATTTTGACGGATTTGTCACGTGCAGCATTGAATGGAAAGTTGGGTCGAGAATAGATATATAGAGTTGGGAGAATTTGTCGGAGGAGATCAGCCCTTGGGAGCAGTCGTCGCGGAAGTATTCTCTCGGCGAGTATAGCGACTCGAGTCCACTGCCTCCGGCCGACAGTCACTTGAATTTGAAGTAACTTGCTGCTTTTGCTTCGTGAACAGAGAGGGCGAACTGGGGATCTTTGAGTTCCAACAAAAACAAAACTATAATTGACACGTCGGTTAGGCTTGTTTGAAAGCCAAATAAAATCTCACGGAGCTTACATTCTCAACAGAGTTTATTTCGGCGAATTACAATTACGATCACTTGTCGTTTTTGCTGTTTGCGTCATTTTTAATGAAATTTTATATAGTCAACCCAACTCGTATCCGACCTGTTGGTAAAGTGGAAATTTTTTCGCTATTGAGCGCTACTTGACGGCATTATTTAAGACTCTATTTTTCCGCAGAGCACAAATATTAATCCATTCGACGCTCGGATAATATTCCGGCGAATGACTTTGCTCGTTATAATTCCCTCGCGCGCCATCGGAGGCAATATTTTTTTTTTTCGAAGGAGGGGGAAAACGAGGCAAGAGAGAGAGTTTAGTATGAAAGGCGCGAGTTTTATTGGACTCTTGGTCGCGCTAATATTTGATATGGCCAAGAGGCGAAACGGCGGATATGTTTATAGCTGGTTTTATGGGCGAATCATTTTTGCTCTCTCGCACAAATACACACGGACCTACAGATAGAGCCTTGAAATAAAGGAGTTGGTCTCACGTATAGAGCCAAACTTTGCTCTCAAACTAATCAGCATAGAATCCTCTCTCTCTCTCTCTCCCCCTGCTTACTATCGAAACTTGGCTCTTTCGCGGCGCAGGGAAATATTTTTCTTCGGCAAAGCTTCTCTTTGAAGAAAAAAGAGAGAGAGAAAAAAGGAAGCAAAGTATAGGTGGAGAGCACGAAGCTGTGTTGGCGCTCTCGAAATGGCCTAAACTCGTTTAATTCATTTATTATGTGTTTACTCGGGGCTAGCAGCGGCCAAGTTGCCGGCGGCGGCGGCGGCTGCTGCTGTTGCCGCTACTCGCTAACTCGATGATGGTATCGATCGACGACAGCAAGTCCACGTCGCTGTGTACAACGCGCACTGCACTGTACAATCAAGCCCACGACCCGATAATACAATATTTCTGCTTTCGATTAATTCTCCACGCATTAACCTTCAATTATAACGCGCAACCTAAGTATCAATCGCTCTTTCGATCCTTGGTAAACTTTTTTTTTTCTACTCGCAAAGTATCACTCTGCTTCTCAGTCGTTGCAACACTGAAACTTTATACTTTAATCTCATGATAAATCATTGGAATAGTGCTATTTGTTTAGCGTCGGAATGCGAGTAAGCTAACGTGAGAACTTTTAACGAATTAAATTAAATTCTGTCGAAACGCTTTGATGGGATTTTACACGCTTTAGCTTGTAACTCATGGGTAAATGAGTAAAATTACACTCGTATGACGGTGATTTAAATTTGTCCAGGTGGAAACTCGTTTACTAAACAGTTTATCAAAACCCAGAAGTACATGCTGTAATATTCACTTACACGTGTGCGATATTAGAGTAAGTTGTAGCTCGGAAATGGTTACAATAATAAAAGCTAGGAAAATAATTTTCGAGGCTTAACAAAGCAGCAAACACACAGCTCGAATAAAATGAAGATAAGAGGCGGACAAGAAAAGTTTAAAAGTCGCGGGAGGAGAGGGTAGATACAATCAGCAGCAGCAGCAGCAGCAGGGGGGTATAATGGGTCACGGAGAGTAGCTTGCGCTCGTTATAATTATCTAAATGAACGATCCGTGCAGAGGCGCAGGTATAGAAGAAAAAAAAACGTAGCTCCTATTTATATAGTTAATTCGAGCTCGCGAGACGCGCGCTTAGAATTGCAGCTGTATCCTCGCGTGAGAGGAGCTAGAGGGAGAGAGAAAGGCTAATTACTGCGCAGCGCGCGCTAGTAGTAATGGTCAAGCTTTGTCGGACGAACGGCGCACGCACACAAAGCCCTAATTAATCGACTTTGGCCCTTTTTGCAGACACAAAGTCGAAGCTGAAAAACCACTACAGGGCGCATAGACTGTCGTTCTGGCTGAACCTCGTTCCTGATCTACACAAGCCCGGATCCGACGACGTACCTCGATCTCATCATCTCTTGGATGCCGAGCAGGTTCGTGTGCTGTCTGTATAATATATGTTATATGAGCGCGCGCGTGTACCGTAAAGCTCCGCCGCCACCGTCGCCGCCACCGCCGAGTTAAATTGCTCGGAACGAAAATGCACTTTTTATACGCGCGCGAGCTCCGGGCAAGACTGTTTTTGAATGGCGGAATTTATGGATGTCTACGTTTCGAGAGTGGATGCAATTATGAATGAATAACGAGGGAGAATGTCTTTCACTCTCGGCAGACTTTTTTTTTTTCCTCGAGCTTTCGCCATTCTGCGCGGTTTGTCGAGTTTCACGTCGTTACCATACCTTATTTACTCGTTTCAAAAGCACTCGCCGTACTCGAAAAATTACTTTTTCTTTTTTTTTTTCAACGCGTACATAAAATAATTACGACTTTGCAACCAAAAAAAAATAATAAAAAAAATGAAAAAGGTGCCGCCACGGTTCATCCAGAGGCTACCAGCGACGACGACGCGAGCGACGACGATAGAAGCGACGACCGAGCGTCCAGCGAATCTAACGTCGGCAGCGCCCAGCGAACTTACGTACGAGGAGTCGACAAAGGAGCCGGAGGACGGTTTTGCGGCGTACAGCACGGCGCTGAGCGTGACGATAGCGATCGGCTGCAGTTTGCTCATTCTCAACGTGCTCATCTTTGCCGGGGTGTACTATCAGCGCGACAAGAACAGCCAGCAACACTATCCCAAGAAGCGACAGGAGAACGGCCAGATGCCCAACAACATTTGCGGCGAACTAGGTGATTGATCTTTTTTTTGCCTCTCCTCTACTCTTTTGTGTGCTATAGCTCTGGTCTGTGTGTGTTGATTATTATCGGCAAGCTCGGCCTATTAATAGCGACCGACTTTCAGCACTCTTCTTCTTTATCGTTTTTTTTTCCATACTCTAAAGTTTATGCTTCTTCTTTTTTCTCTCTCTCTCTTGCGTGAATAACTTGCAAAATTTTGATTCGCGTATTAAAGATTACTATCACGTTTCGAACTTGGCTACGATGTTATTTCTCGTGGGAGCAAAGCCAAATGTGTTTTGCTCGCGCGATATAGAGTCGCAGCTATTGTTGGGAAATTTTGAGAACTGATTCACTGCGCGCATCGTGCAGATTATAAAAAATACAACCGAATTAACAACCTCAACTTTTTACTTGCAAACAATAAATATCCAACAACTAGGATGAAACGAGCTGTAAATGACTTTGCTTGACTTGGCGCTGGCGTACTACGTTAGCTATCAAACTTGACTGGAAGTTTATGCGGTGGTGCTTGCAACTTGTTACAGCACTTGACAAACTTTAATACAGAATCCAATTTGTTTTATCGATAACTTGTTGCTCAGTGTTTTTTTATTGTTGTTGCTCGTTTAGCTGCATGACGTAATTATTATGAATGTTTCAAATAGTTTACATAAAACTCAAAATGGCAGAGTCAATGTAAATAATCGCGCTCGCTATAAACTTGATATTAAAATTCAAAATGGCGAGCCGTACACATACAATTCGAAAAAATCACTTGGAGTACTTGCGACAAAATTCAAAATGCCTCACTAAACTAACAAACAATGAAAGAAAAAGAGAAAGACAAAAGAAATCAATGAATCTCTGCACGAATTTCTTGATTATTGGCCATTTTGAATTTTAAAAGCCCGCAGAGTGCAAAAACACAAGTACTCAAATTGATTTTTTCCCAGCAGCCGGCCAGCCGTACTGGATCCGCCAGACCGAATTCTGAGCTGACTAATCTTGTTGCGCAGAGGGCAAAGGTCCAGAATCCCAATCGCAGTCTCACCGTCATATCCAGCATATGCCGCCGCCGGTGTTTGCCGATCCGCCGTCGGGAGGTCACGTGCCGATGCCACCGCCTCCACCGAAGAATGCCAAACCCACTGGCAAGCAGCAGCAGCAGCAGCAGCAAAGTCAAAACCTGATAATCAGCCCGAATCATCTTCAAGTGGAGATGGGCGTCGGTTCGAGTAGTACCTTGAAGAAACACCATCAGCATCATCAGCAACATCAACAGCAGCAGCAGCAGCAGCAGATGGTGATGGAGGAACTGCGTGTTTGAGAGGACGAACTGCAAGAGCCTGCGTTCTCTTGCGAATTCATCTAACTAAAAAACGGACGCTCGAGAGTTTCTTTTCCGTTATTCGTGAGTGTACAGAGAGTGCGACGTTAGATTGTAAATATACAGAAACTTTTTTCCATTGTCGACGATATTAAAGGGAGGAGTGTAGTACGAGTTTGCTTTGTATCGACTTTGAGTTTTAGAGTATATATATATATATCAGGACGTCCCTCGTTATCTGTCAAAAGACTTGTATACACTCGAGTTTTTTTTTTTTTTTTTTTTTCAATTCCTCTGCGCGTTTTGACAGGTACGAGGTGGATGCCCGTGACTGTTGCGAGTGACCTACATTCCGCGCGTTTGGTTATTGAACTGTTTCAGCGTAAATGATTGGCAAGCACCAACTTGCGCGCAACGCGCTTGCCAATTATTTATGCCGCACGACCGTTTTCGTTTGTAGATACAATAGATTTTCTATCGGGTTTTTGCGTTGTGACAAAGGAAGTTTATTACGTAAGGCGACTCTGATGTTGTTCTATAAACAAACAAAAAATACTATTATAGAGATCCACGACTCGTTGATTGACTCGTCGATCGTGGATATGAATGAAAAATGACCATTGGGAGTATAAAAGAAATTAAAATAAAAGTATATAATGCACAATTATGTCGTTAACTAAGCGAGATTGAACGAAAAAAAAAGTTTCGGTTTGCACGTTTGTTTTAGGAAGGAAAAGAGAAAAACAATTGTTGTTGACAT
The DNA here is from genome assembly GCA_035047105.1 of Galeopsomyia nigrocyanea. NCBI lineage: Eukaryota > Metazoa > Arthropoda > Insecta > Hymenoptera > Eulophidae > Galeopsomyia > Galeopsomyia nigrocyanea. The sequence continues at coordinate 11,992,356 of JAWWMK010000032.1, read as the reverse complement.
CTTTTTAAAGTTTTGTTGTGAGAAAACTCGCACGCGAGACACGTAATATATATTATAATCGGGATCTCATTGTAATTTTCATGTAAGATATAGCGAGAGTTGTTTATATTATTGTGTATATTATTATCAAGTCGTTTTTTTTACCAACTCGCGCGGCAGCAGACCGCGGTTTTTACGAATAAACAAAAAAATCCATACACCTAAAGAAAATAGCCATTTTCTTTTTTATTAAATTCAGTTCGATATACGCGAGGGGCAAAACAAACAAATAAACAAACAAACAAACAAACAAAAGTGTCCCAAACGACCTGCCAATTCATTTTTGTACGCGTAAAAATTGAAAAAAAAACGAAGAAGCAGAACATGAAGCAATCAGCGAGAGACGAGATAAAAAAATACCTATATGTGCCATCGAAATTCGTTTGAACACACACTGCCATATACGCGCGTGACGGTGGCATAGGTATATATAAGTACACACACCTACGAGAGACACAAGGGCAAAGTCAATATAGTAGTCTGCGCTTTGTTTCATTTGCACAAAGTATGAGTGAGTTTGGGGACGATCTTGGCCGCAATTTAGTAATTGACTGCTCAAGACAAACACCATGGAAAAACTGTCAACTTCTATGTATCTCTCTCACTGACTAAATCTAATATATGCTGTCTCTCTCTCTCTCAGCTCCGTGGAAACTTTGCGATCGTTTAAGCCTTTGTTCCTGTATAAAGTTGCATCATTCTTCAAAAATTTTCGTTCTCTCGATGACGAAATAAAGACTTTATTGTGTAGGGCAGTACGAAAGGACAGTTACAATGGGTATCGGTCATAGTTTGTGTAAAAAAGACTTTAATGTGGTGTGAAAGGATGTAAAAATTATTTATTTTTCAATATTTTCGTTAAACTATAGAAAATTGACTATTATATAAAAATCTTGGAAATTATTTGCATTTTCATTTTAAATGTTTAGAGAAAATTATTGATTGTTATTTGTTACGCACGATTTACATAATTCTTCAGACCTGTCGAATCGTCATAGGTAATTAAATGGTCGTAAACTGCCATTTTTTCATGAGAATTTTTTACATCTTTTCAGTACTGAAAACACAAGCGTTGTATAATAATAAAAGTATGCATAAAATAAAAAAAAAACAGTCGTTTTCATAATACTCCAAATGACAATATGTACGCTCGAGAATGAAAACTGTAAGCTGGATAAGCCGTTTCCCACGAATAAATTAGTCTCGAACGAAACGTGCATCACGCGCAAAAGAAACATAAAAAGTTGATATATCGAGCGCACATAGAGTATCAGCCAATAGAGAGAGGTGACGATTTTCCATCGCCTCGAAAACTCTCTGTAAAGACAAACCCACACGAGAAATTGTAACTTTTACCGTAGTAAAATAAAACCAAAAATAATAAAAGAAGCGTATGAAGTGATTGTGAGGCGAAAGTTCGAAAATAAAAAAAAATCACACACACACACAAGTTATACAAAAAAGTATGCGACGAAGATAAATTTAGCGAGGACATCGTAATAAGCGTAATTTTAAATTTGTATATAATAATTGATATTACGAAATAAAGATATGTATAAGCAATTACTATAAACACCGAGACTTCTTAGATGTCTGTAAAGAAAGCATCATCACACTCTAATACGTTTCAATCTCATTCCCATGCATACACGTTTTTTCAACGACAACCAAAGAAAAAATAATCATTTTTGCCAAGAGGCAAAATATCATCAATTTTTTATATATACGTTCGTATACATTTCAAATTTTCAAAATGTTGATTGATGTGAATCGAAATTTATAATGTTGGTATTATGGTGCACACGTTGGAAAGAAAATTTTGTTTCTGATAAGACAAGGAATTGGAGAAATAAATAAACAACTTTAAAATGTGTTGAGTTTATTAATTTTTTTTTTCGTTTTTCTTTTCGAGTGATAAACTCAAAAAGTTTATTCCACTTTGTTCATACGAAGCTCCCATTTGTTTTTATTTATAGTTAATTTGCTATTTAATAGTAGTTTGCCTGCACGTACACAGTGTTAATATGACAAATGTTGCAAAAATTCGTTAGTCTCGTCAATCAAACGTAATAATTGCGCCTACAACGGTATAAAAGATCACCCCACATTCCCTTTTGCTAACAATCAATCAATCGCGCCACATTATCAATTTACTTTTTTGTTCTCTCTTTTTTTTCAACGTGGTTGTCTTTTTTCTCTTATTTTGGCATTAACGCACTTTGTATATAATGATTCGATAAAATTCAGTATTTTTTTCTACTTAATTTATAATCGTCACGTACGCGCTTTCACGATTGAATCGCGAAAATCTAGCACTCAAGGGCAGTATACTTTGTTTTTTGTTATTCCAAAACAAAAGAAAAATATCTTTACTTTGTCCACTCTCACGCATCAAATTTTCCAGCTAAAGCTTGTTTCAACATTCATTAGAGGTAAGTTGGTGCAATGAAGGTGAGTAAAAGAAAAACATTGAGCTTTTTTTTTACGAAAGACACACCCGCAGAGAAGGAACGTTAAGCGAACGAGCACAATAAATAAATGCAAAAGCCAATATCAAGAATCGCAGTTTTGTTTTGTTTTTTTTAACAATCCCTCTTTGAAGATGTTTGCGATTGCAAGTATACGCACTGTTTTATGCTAGTAACGATGACGATAGTTTGCGTTTTTTTTTGCTTTTTTTTCTCCTTTTTTTTTGTTACATTTTTTTTCTCTCTCGTATGAGTATGCGTCAACTACGAAGCTACAGAGTAAATTACGATGGTCGGAAGTTATAAATCGTTTATGCCCCTCTACGTGTAAAAAAAGTGGAGGCGCACAGGAAGCGCGCGCCAACCATAAAAATGGCCGTTCGAGCTTCCGCGCGCGCATTCTCATCTCTACAGTCGTATGAAACTTTGCTAAGTGTTTTTTATTTTTTTGCAATTTTTTCGGGCTTGACGCTCGGAACAAATAGAATTGAAATTATGGTGCCTTCCGTTGGGTATTTCCAACGAAATTATACGTGAGAAAAATTGGGTGGTTTGTTGTTTCAAAAGTCCCACCTGTCTATTCAGCAATATTTATTCGGCGCAAGCTCGCTTTTGACTCTACACACGCTTTGTATCAAAAAATTGCAATGTTTGCACGGTATATAGGAAAATGCTAACCATCGCTCAATCCCTCGCTTTAATGTATATATACTTTATCGAAAAACGAAGCGTGCGCGCTATTCGACAAGAAATCAAGCCTACACACGTATCAGCCTCGCTCTTACTCGCAAACTGTCGGTTTTAGGCACACGTCAAGTTTTAACACAACATCAAAAGTCGACTTTGTCGTTTTTATTTTATTTTTTTCAATTTATTTTTCTTTCATTTTAATTAAGCCAAATTGGTATGAGTATTTCCAATATGAATGTACGGCTGTCTAAATACTTTCAATAATTTCCATTTTACAAAGTCACATTTTCTTTTTTCATTATTATTAATCAAATTCAAGATTTGCCAAGATTTACCTTCCTAATCATAATCGACGAAATTTCATCTATTAATAAAACTTTAACAATATTTCCAAGAATCTTACGTCTAACGACACATTAATTCTAATCAATGTCATTTTTCATCGAAACCAATTAATACATCTTTCATGTTTTTTTCTATCTCCCGATAAAATCAATCGATTGGACGGCGCAGCAAAGTAAAAAAGATAAAACCAAGAAAAAAGAAAGTGCTCATTGCGCTCTATGCACACATACGCACGACAAACACACATTATATCAACGACGCGCGATAGGAGCCACGAGAAGAATAACAACAAAAAAGTGGATATCCTCATCGTCGTCACAGTACAATATTGAAAATTCGACACTGCAACAGTCAAGTTTCTTATAAGCATTGGATTATCCACGGTGCTGTATCATGCCTATATAGACGCGCTGCCGCGGCTATATAACCGTAATGTATAAACCGTTACTCGTGCGCGCACACACACCAAGCGAGAGAATCATTTTCTCAGCGTGAATCTTTGATGCGACGCTGCGTGCGATTCTATTTTTATGTATGTGCGTGCGAATGTATCGTCAATTGCCCATTGATTCGCTTGAATGACTCGACGATGAGAAGTCCATAAATGGCATTCACTTTTGTAGCCTGACAAAATTGCGTTCTATCTCTCTCTCTCTCTCTCTCTCTCTCTCTCTCACGCTAGAGTTTTGTTTGTTTCACTTGCGCCGCGCAATCACCGTGTGTGCAGAGAATACAATCACAACTACACACCTTTTTGAAAAATTGACACGTCTTACAAAAACACCCCACGATGCGCTCGAATACTATAAAAAAATCGCCTCGATTCTCATAATCTCGCAATTAATATATCTGACACTGACAGCGGATTTGCACTCGTAGATAGATTTGAGGTAATAGGCGTTGATACAAAGATCGATAACGATGTTGTACAATGATTTTTTACAAAATCGAGATTCAACTATTGAAGCAGTTTTGAAGACAAAAAAACAAATGATAATTATTTTCCAAAATTCATTTGCGGATATTACAAAGTTTATAAGAGAAATGAAATGTATTTGTTACGTTACACAAGCACTAATTATTGCGTGACAGAGCAACAAAGTGAAAGATGTACGTCGAATCGGACAAAAGAGAAAGGCCAGTCTCGCCTCCGCACGAAATCACATGATAATTGTTCCATCGGCGATTGTTTTTGCTACTTTTTCGTTCTCTTCTTCCTTCATTGCCTCCAATCGCGCGATCGTCCAAAGAAGCAGCACCCTAGCAAATGCATCCACCTTCGCCCTCGGATTCACCTCCATTCTGCATCGTCGATTGGTTCTGCAGGTCAACAGCTGTTTTTTTTTGCGACATGTGTTAAGGGAAGCACTTTTATTTTTGTTTTTTTTTTTTGTCAAAAAGAAGAAAAAAGCATGATGACGAAAATTAAAAAAAAAAGATTGGGGTCGTGTCAAAATAATCTCATGGATTAGTATAATAGTACAGTAACTGTATTTCAACAGACGTTATACATCATTATTAAACTAGAATCGATTTCTTGATGGAATTGCTTAGCTATTGTTATCGTACTTGTAAATAATCGTGGGTTACATATGACCTTTCCATAAACAGTTGAGTAAACGTGGACAATTTATTAATTACGTCGTTTAAAAAAAATTTGTTTCTATTTTTGTTCTTTATAGCTGGTCGAGAAAAACTCAATTATTATTGTTATCGACAGACAGCTCGGCAGTTACTAAAGTAGTGACATTGTTATATATCAGAGCTTGTTGAGGCTTTAAGAATGCTTTTCGCATCGATGATCATGAAAAATTATTTTTTGAGTCGCGTCATTGTAAAAATAGCTTCTTTTTCTTATCGCGTCATCAGTCGATCGAGTTGTACTTGAAAACTAAACAACCCACTCCATTCCTAGTCGACGAGTATTATTTTAGCGTTTAAAAAAATAAAAGTTTTGCAAAAACTATCAAATATCTTGTACTACGTGGATTCAATATGAGCCCAGAGAGAAGAAGGCTTTTTATTTAAAACGTATTTATAAACGTTCCGATAAAAAAATAGGACGGAGCGCACTATTCCCTCTTGCTGATATCGATCCACGCTGGAAAAAAACTTTTTCGCGAAATTTTCCGTCTTTAAGTTTATTGCACGAATGAAACCGTTAGGATTAAGTGCAAGATTCGTAATGTTTCAAATAAAAAATAGATCTTTTTTTTGTAAGTGATGAAATTTGTATTGATGGTTTTTGAATTGGTTGTTTGATTTTACAATGTAAAAAACAAAATTAATAAAAAATCGAACTGTGTTGTACTCGAAGATGAGAAATACTGTGTAAACATTTTTAGAAACTCAGTCATTCAAACAGACAAAATAATTGATTGTGCATAAAAAAATTGAGTGCGACAGGATAAAAACGTGCCGGCGTATTTAAATTTTAATGTATAAATTAAAAGATTACAGGTGATAATACTTATTCATACAATGTAAAAGATAATCATCATATAAATAGTCTTAAGGGGTAGTAGGAGGTCCATATAGAATACATAGTTACCGACACTTTTGAATATTCGATTTTATGTATTCAATTTTAAACTTGTTGCAAATATCTGTATCATCCACCATTCCTTAAACAAATTCGAATGGTGGATGATACAGACATTTGCAAAAAGTTCAAAATTAATTAAATAAAACCGAATATTCAAAGTAGATTCCTGTAACTGGCTCCCAATTTCCCTTAAATAATTAAAGTAGCTAAAAACTTAGTCTTTCCCAATTTTTTGATTGTTATATACAAATTATAATATAATTTATCCTCATCCTTAATTTCTTTTTAAATCATTATACTCGTCTAAATAAGATTCGCGTTGGTTTCAGTATATTTCTTGTAATAAAAATTACCTATGTCACCCCGATAAGCTTAGGTTAGCGACATTAATTATTCTAACAGCAAAATCAACTGTGTACACTTTAAATTCGTATCTGTGACAATTCGATAACGATAATGAGTCACTCTGAAAAGGTAAGTAACAATATCGATAATAAATGCACCTGTTTTTTCCTTATTATTGCTAAAATAGTATCGCATATTCGATTTTTTCATTTTGTTAATTAAAAAATGGTCATTGACATAATTGGCTTGATCAATCAATCATGAATAAAATTCACATCCGCCTCGGAGGAACGTACCGGCGATAAAGCGATAATATACACACGATGAGCAGAGATGAGTTTTTCATTAATGTTAAAAAAAGCTACCAGTGAATTGATCAATCATGGATCGATTGAACATAGCATGTTGGCTATCAGTGCATTCATATCGTGAATTCGTTTTAAAACACACAGTTTCTCTTGTAAGTCTGTCATAGCAAATTTTTTTTTATATATAAATCGAGTGTCACGCGCATGTAAACGCATACAGCCAGTGTTGGTCTAACATGCACAACTGCTCTCCGAGGAATTGAGTTCGATTGGTGTATCCTTCAGCACTACTTCTTGCACTACGATAAAAAACACAACACAGAGGTGTTACAAAAATTATTAAGGAAAATATAAAGAAATATAAATAAAATGATGATAAAATTAACACTTGAAGAATAATAACAGAGTGTAATGCAAAAAAAGAAGAAGAAAATAACATGACGAATCAGCAGGTTTCATGCAACATTTTAAATAGAGTATTTTTTCAATTCTTAAAAGGATACTGTCTTCTGGTGGTTTATTTTCAGTCGAATCCATGCCAGGTAAGGCAGCAGCTACTCTTCTAAACAGCTGAAATATAGAAATGTAATGATCAATATCTTGTGTACCTTGTCATAACGAGTCATTGAATAAAAAGCTTGCCTACCTGTTTAACATTGTAACCAGCTTTAGCACTTGTTTCAATAAACATAACGTTCAATTCTTTAGCTTTTCGTTCGCCTTCCTCGGTCGAAACCTGACGTTTATCGCTAAGATCCGTTTTGTTGCCAACAAGCATTATAATGACGTCGCTACCCCTTTCCGTCCGCACATCGTCGATCCATTTCGATGTTTGATGGAAAGAATTTGCATCTACAAGAGCAAAAACAAAATTATTAATATATTTATCAAAATATTAATTGGAATTGATGTAAAATCAACTCACTAGTAATGTCATAGACAACAACAGCCACAGTTGAGTCCCTAATATAACTGGGAATTAATGAGCGGAAACGTTCTTGCCCTGCAGTATCCCAAAGTTGCAATCTCACAGTTCTGTCTTCTAAATACATGGTCTTGCTTAAAAAATCTATTCCTATTGTGGCCTGTAAACAAAGTGTGAAATTGAAACAATTGCTGAGCCATGAAGCACTATATGAACTTGTGAAGAATGATGACATTTATGTGACACGGCAGTAAAAACCATTAAATCTTTACAACAAGGTTGAACATGAGATGAGAACTTGACATACTTTTTGATATTTGAGAATAATCCACAAAATGAAATAATTTTCATCAAAACTATAATCTCAATTAAACAAAAATGTATCATTATAAATTTAAATCATTGGAAATTAAAGTTGATTTTTAAATACTAAATCATTCAAAGAAATAAGGCGTCCTCGGAGGAATAAACTCCTTTCACTAATAGCAGATTCCAAAACTCCAAAATCACAAGATTTGAAACAGATGTGAAACCAAGTAGAAAGTCTCATTATAATTTCAGCACTTACTCGACAAACAATCGGCCGACTTTGCAAATATAAAAACCATAAGCACACAGTGTAACACTTGCCTGATAGGTGTTGTCAAAGCTGTCGTACATGAATCGGGTGATGAGCGAAGTCTTGCCCACTGCAACAGAAAATAATACAACCCCGTGAGTCGTAAAACTGAGAGAAAAAAGCTCAGGGCCAGGCCCGTCAAGTTGTATCGATTTATAACCTATTTGGCGCGCGAGGCCTTGATTCACACACTTTTCGCACTCGCGTTCTAAACTCACACAATCGAGGTAGGCAGTAGGGTCTCGCTAAATAGGGGCAAAACTCACCGCTTTGTTCGCCAAGGAAGACAAGCTTGAACTTTCTCAACGGATTGCCAAAGTCGCCTGACGATGACATGTCGAAGCGGCGTCTGGAGCTGCTGCTAGCAAAAGTCTAACACGTCGACTCACCAAATCCAACTCACTCGTATATGTATGTACACACTCGCGCGATGGAGAAAAAAAAGCTGCGATAGGCAGGCGGTGGGGCCACTCCTTCGCACTCCACGGCGGCGGCGGCGACGTCGGTCGGTCGGATGATGGGTCGTGTCCCGGGCAGGCGCGCGTGCGAGGCTGACGTAGGTACACTACTTACTGTCTCTTGCTGTCTCTCGCTCTCTTATTGCCGCCGCCAACGCCAATTGGCATCCTTTCACTCTGCGCAGCCGTCGCGGTCGCACTCTCTGCTCGTTTATGCCGTCTTTGCTTGCGACAGAAAGAGAGAAAAAATAATGCGAGAGCGCCACGTTTGACCGGGATGTGACGTCAGGTTTGAATTGAGAGCGCCTAAGCTGCGCTTCGCTATGACTTCCCAATATAATACCTACATACGGTCATACCCTATCCCATTATTCTTTACACCATGCCATATCCAATGAAAATTTAAATGATCTTCAACTTCGATCAATCTCTTCAGGTCCTAATCTCTTCCACGAAATTTTGACGTCATAGGCGCGTCACGCGTGAGATTTAAAACCAGCAGCACGGATTTTTAAATGGATCGGATGGATCCATGCTGATAAGTATGATTCAATTCCTGCTCCATGCATTGACATTGCGTTATTTTCTAATGCGTGGGCGATTATGCTTTCGTTTGTCAGCTGTTACGATTGCAGCTATAATATTGAGTAATATGATTATTGCCAACAGTTGTGGGCGACCTTGACAGGAAATTCTTTTCTTTAGATGGGTAACAGAAGAAAACTGATTCTATACAAAAATACGTTGTATATATATTTTTCAAGATTTTTGAAACACAAGTTTCTTAGTAAATTATAATTTTTTCACCAATTTCATTTTCTTTTCTTTAAGAGTACATGTATTACTCACAATTGATTGCAAAAACGACTTTGCAGATAATTTTAGGCATAAAACAGATATTTAAAAAAAATGTTCTTTGTATCACTCATCATTACTGCACAAACATGTCACATCTATCTACATTACAAAATTATGTCGTATGTACAACCCCAGTATTTGGCAAAATGTTTCAATTTTGTTGAGCTCTCTCATTGTTAATATTATTGTTATTGATATTATTGTTGTTGTTGTTAATATTATTATTTCCATTTCTGTAGGTGTCTTCAACAACTATTGAATTACAAGCCAGATCGTAACCTGTTCGATTAAATCTAAAGAAGCACATGACAAAACAGATTGGAAAAAGAAATGCCAGAATCAAATTTTTTAAAACAGATCGTCCTAGAGCTGGCATCAAGCCCAAATCAGTTCCAGGAACTACCAAGACAAGTTCTTCATCTTGTCTTCCCACAGGTGTAACATTTTTGCATTGTACAACTTTCAAGCGCATTATTGATTTTCCTGGTGTAGCACCTCCTATTCTACCATTTCGTCCATGTTGCAACCAAGAGGCCTACAATAAATCAACTCATTAAACTAAAGATTCAAGATAGATTTACTGTTGCAGTAATTATACCTCAAACACACAAACAAATATTCTGTGAATCAACTCCAAAATCAAGATTCCAGATGTCAATTCCAGAGCCATTTTATAGTCAATCCTCAAGTTGGTTTGTAACATGTCAAAATAATAACGCTCAATATCTCTGAAAACAACAATTTTCCTGTCAGATTAAGGCTTGTTATTGTAAAATTATTATTTTACTTACATAAAATCGAATATATCTACAGCAATAAAAGTTATAGATAATTTTAATACAAATAGTAACATGGAATCAATAAACTCTGCAACAAATCTTTTCCAAACAGGCGGTATTCGATAAGTGATACCTAACATTAAGACAATCTCTTGTTAAAATTGGTGGTGGACTTGAATTTATTCATCAACTCATATACCTGTAACTCCAGGTTCTTGCAATTGATTATTTACAGGTTCGTTAACTCTTCTTTGGCCAACTCCAGCATCATTTGCTTGTTGATTAAGTGGACTTATATTTGGACTTGATAATGGTGTACCAACAGGATTCAATATGGGAGGGACACCTGATGAAAACCGCATCATTACAATTTTGTAAATGGATGAATCAACAAAATATTTACCTGGAAACATATGACTAGAGGCAATAATATGAGGAACAGCAGCAACAAAGGCATGCCATGCATAAGCCTCAATGAGCCATTCCTCTAACTTCTTGAAATATTCTGTTCTCTGTTCACTAGTATGAATAGGCTCAACATCATCTGCCTTTTCTTTTTTAGTTTCTCTTTTTGGTTCTGTCATTTTGTTCAAAAATTGTACCTGTAACATCAAATCACTTGTAAACATAGTCGTTTAAAATATATATAAAATCAATTTAAATTTCTGCAGGTTGATTGAAAATGTAATGTAATCTGTTGAAAGAGCATAAGAGATTTCTGTCAACACAAACTTAACCTATGAAATACCTAATCATAAGAAAAGTTTTACAAAAGTAAAACTAATAATAAAACTTTAAACATCACAATTACACTTTCAAAATATAAAAAACATTTGCAAAATAATTTTGAAAATTATTTTTATGACAACACCAGATCAACACGTAGACATAGTCGCAAAATCAGGAAAACATTACTAGCTAGGCAAAAGACACACTCACACACCTCACCTAATAATCAATTCAGGAATTGATACTTTTGGATTCCTTATTACAGTATACGCATCTCGAGCAAGCACTGTAGGTATACTACTTATTTTACATTTTGTTATTATTACATAGTAAATATTAAGGCTATACTTTACTATACAAGAATACACTTAAGTTTGTAAACATATACCATGGAGATTATATAGTCTCCATGACATATACACTCACTGACATAACGACATAACCTGCACCACCACACGACGACGCGCGCATGTAACTAATAGAATAAAGTAAAAATTCCCTATGGCTCTGCTGAGCTCCGAAGCTCCGAAATTTTCATTTTTAATTAATTTGAGCTCTCGAGAGTATTTTTTCTAAAAAAAAAACTATTCAAATTGTTTTTTAATTGAGTAAAATGAGTTCTAGTTTATGATAGAAACGAAATAAAGTTTGAAAAATGATATTCGTTAGAAATCATAGGGATTTTCGATCGACCAAATAAATTTGATTTTAGATAAGAAAACCAATAGGAACTGACATTGAAAAATGAAAACATGATTTGTACTACGTACACATATTAACATATATGTACATTGTTTATTGAATTTGTGATTTATCATTGTATTTTTCAAACGTTCAACTTAAAAAAAATAAGCATCTCAAAAAAATAATCAAACTACAATGAAATTTGTGATTTAAATCTATACGTCCGTAATAGTGTTAAATAACATTGTTGTTACCAGTTTACAAATTTCTCTTAACAAAAATGTAATAATTTACGAGTGCACTATTAACTGTACACATTAAAATTTTTATAGTAAGGAAGAGAATTTTAAATGCCTAAATGCAACAATTTCCATAATTTATGTATAATAAAGGCTGCACAATGACAGTATTCTAACCTAAAATAGCATGCATACTATTAAAAACAAATTGGATACAACAAAAATATTTACACTTGCCAAAATATCGCTTGTTGGAATAGTTATCTACTCAAATATCTATTAATTTTTTTTTAAACATATTCTTCCAAAAAGCAACAGCGTAAGTATAAAGTTACTGAAATTGTTTTGACAGAAACTACCGTCGTGAATCGTCTTTGATAATTACATACTGAAAAATGACGTGGTGACACGCGATAGGAGAAATATAATTGTTTGCAACCAGAGCGAATTAAAAACTAGTAATTACTTAACAGAGGTAATTTTTGAATTTTTTCACTTCTCCAAAATACCACATAATTTAATTGGTAATTTATTCTAGTCATGTCAATAGAAGGTGATCAAGGTGAAAAATTTACAAAATATATATGCCCACCTGCAAAGGATCTTGGTGTGATAATAAATAAAGTACAATGTGAAGAGTGCAATCTAGTTTTTTGCAGTGAATCCAGATTCCGAATGCATGATTTCAAAGTGCACAAAAGAAAAAGCTTGGAGAAAGATTGTAAGGAAAATGTGCGATTCAACTGTCCTGTTAAAAACTGCATTTATGCACCCAATAGACAAAAATCTTTTACACTTTACAAGTATCTTAAGCAGGTAAATTAGACATTTTTCAAAGCTCTTGATTATTTTTTACACAATTATTGCTTGCAGCATTATTTAAAAGTTCATGCAGACAAAAATTTTACATGTACTCGATGTACAAAAAGCTTTTCAACAAATGCTGCAAAAGAAGCACATCTCCGGGTGTGTGGCACAGACTTTACATGTGAGTGCCAAAAAGTATTCAATAGCCTTGAAGCACTGCTCACACATGCCAAGAGAAACTCTCATAAAGTAGATGAAAAATATAAAAAGTGAGTATTTGTATATTATTATCTCATAAAGAATTCTAAATTAAATTTACTACTTAATTTACTGAGAAGTTAGTAACAAAATGTTTTAATCACAATATTTGTGTTTCAGGAACAGCAAACCTGTTATGAATACTACACCTAAACAATTTTCAACAATTTTAATCACTACAAAACCTATCCAACTAAGTAAAAATTCAAACATTTTTATTTTGCCAAAACCTACATGTAATACAGCAGTTCAAACTGAAATATCTCAAGTCATAAATAAATTAGATGCTCCTAAAAATAAAAGCCCCAAGAGCCATGTATGCAGGCATACACAGACGAATGATTCTCCAAAAGAAAAACAGCCCAAAAAATCTGCAGAAACTCAAACCGCAAAAGCAGTTCCTCGAGTAATAAGAGTTCGTCAAGTTGGAAAGCGTAAAAAAATTTCTATAGATAAAAATTCCATTTCAAAAGAAGACATAAACATAGTTCAGACACTTTCATCAGAGTACTTATTACCAGATAGTCCACTTTCCCTAAGGCACGATATAATTTTGCAAGATTTGTGGGAAGAGAAAAGTACCTTAGGAACTCAAACTAGTCCAGAAAAGAATATATTTGGTGAGGACTTGACCATGCAAAATTCGGATTATCCAAGAATATCTAGATCTGATCCAATGTTGACTGAAGACTTTGTCAATAGATATAGCAGTATTGAAACTCAAACAGAAAAGGGATATTGTAAATCTTTGTTTGAAGCTGACCCATCGAGTTCTAATAACGAGACACAAACTACAGAAAACTTTACAGAAACTATGGAATTTAATAATACTTACACTCAGACGTGTGATGAAATTTTGTCATCAGACATAGTTGGACTGTCTGACATACAGACTCAAACAGCATGGAGCCATTTAGATGAGACGACCGTTTCCACAGAAACGCAAACTAAAGCTTTAAAATGTATATCTGGCTGTAATGATTCAAATTCATGGTTTACAACCCAAATGAATCATATGGAGACGCAAACCGATTTATTCAACATGTTTGAAGATCTAACTTAAATTTCTTAGCAGTTATTTATTATTTAAAAAAAATTTGTTAATTGATGTAATCAAGTTTATAAAAAGATACTATCGAGTTTATGTATGAAAGTTTTTTTATACGTAAATGCGATTAAATAGCTGTACAATTTATATTATATAAAACAATTATTTGTGATATTCTGCGTGTTCAATCATGCACTACACTATTTTTTTTTTTTTGCGATATTAAAAAATTTACAAGCAGCATCACATTTTGTTAAAATAATCACTGACAAGGAAAATCAAATACATTTCCTCTCAGGATATACAAGTTCAAGCTTCATAGGAACTTGACTTTAGTAATCTGAACCAATTAAATAAAAAAATATCTCGAGTTTTCCACCGTCATATATTATAACGCTGGTCCAGCTGCGTTATCCTCATCAAAATCTGGTAAAAAGTCTTTGGTACGGTCCTCTATCTTGTCTACGTTCTCCAATGCTGATGCAAGTACTCTGAGATTACTTACACCCGACATTAGTTGTCTGAAAAATAAAAATGTTATTTATTTTGCCTGCGATTTGGCACCACCGAATTCTAAACTTTTGTTGACTCAACAGGGTAAATAAATTTGTATCTAAATTAAAACACTGCATTTTTTTTTGTACCTTAATGAAACCTCCGCCGTTGATGCAGCAAGCCTCAAATCGTCAGCCAGCCTTTGTATCCTCCTATCAGGATTTGTGTGTCTGAAACCATTTCCTTCTACTCCTATTGCTGCTCTTAACTCTCTATTTTCGGTTCGTAGCATCATAATCTCCATCTAAAAAAAAACACATTCAAGCATTTATACAACAAATTGAAATACTGAAAAAGCATCATAAAATTTACACACAGATAAAGAGTCTATCTCTTTTTTCAAAGTTGCTACTGTAGTTTCTGCACTGATTGCCCGTTTCTGAAATAGAATACATCAATCAATAACTGATTCAATGTATTTAAAAGATTTTCACATACCGTACTACGTTTTAAATTATCTTCTACTTGTTCCATTGCTTTTTCAAGATTTTCTGTTAGATTGACTTGTCTTTTTGATAAAAGTTCAGCTTCTAAAGTTTCTATCCTATAATTTAGTAAGCAATTATAAAGAGCTCAAAGAATTTAGCATTAAATGCTTACCGGATGGCACGCTCACTTGCTTGCCGCCTTGCCATTTGTAGTTCATTGCGTAGCCTTTCATTTTCCATTGATAACTACAATATAAAATATAATGTATAATTAGGGCTTCTTTTACACAAACATTATTTTAAAAAGAAACCAAGTACCCATTGGTTCATAGAATCACCAGTGCCAGAGCCATCTGATCTTTCAGACAACGGTGTTCCTCGCGTACTTCCTCGCGTACGAATTGGAGCATCACTCAAAAAATCTGGCAAAAGCTTAGTTGAGTTTGGTATTCCCTCTGGTAAAGGATGATTTGCTGTTACGTCAGCAGGTGAATTAGATTCAGTCCCCCGAGGCATTGGCAAATCAAAGGGAAAACCTGTTTTCAAAAGATGAATTACAATATGCATTTTTCTTAAATTGAATTAATAGTTACCTAGAGATTCTGGCACATCAGCTGATTCACCATCAATGACATCAACAACTAGCTTTGGTAATTCCAAGGAGCTCCGGTGAGAAGAATTTGTAGCAAAACTTTTATCTGAACGCCCACTAACTGGTAGAGAGAGATCTTCCATGTTTTCAGGATTTTTCTTCCAATGATCATTGAGATATTGTACATGTCTTTTTTCAACACTGTTCAGTGCAAAATCTGGAAGATTGTCTATCTCTACACTATTCAAATTTGAAGAAGCAGTTTCACCAAGGTAACACTGTTCAATAACTAAATGATCCTGTACAAAATCTGGCAATTCTGTTGGATTGCGGGGATATTTTTCAGCATCATGATTTTCACCAGGTTCTGGAGTCCTCGACAGTGGTTCATATACTTTTGGTCTTGCTCCAGCATACTGATGATTTACCTGGTTGTCATTTTTCAAAAATTGCTTTAGGCTAAACAATTTTTCTTCTCTTTTCGGAGGCTTTTTTGAATTTGTGCCTGTTAAAAAACAATAACCGTATGAGAACTATGGCTTCTTGAAATTTTCAATTCTAAAAACATGTTATTTAAATAGAAACAGTTATAATTACACACAATAAAACACTTGCTTACATTTAATGTTAATGTAATTTAATATATAACAGTAAGGTAACAAAGTTCACTTAAAATTAAATCGCAAATATTAATCAACAACAAAAAAAAGCAAACAAGTCAAGATGAAAGGTGTCTAACCTTTGTCTCTGGATTTGCGTCTGTCTTGCAAGTTGTCCGGGCCAGCTGCCACCTCGCCCTCGTCGGCCGATGAAGCCGACGAAGATGACGGGTACATCGCCGGTTGTCTTTGCCAGGTCGCTCCTCGCGCGAATCCTCAGACTATATTCTCTTTCTTTTCCCTTTTCCCTCCCCCCTGTCTGTTTGTGTATATTAGTACCTACTTTGTGATTTTTGACTTGCGCCGCTTGCGCGCAGCGAGGTTTCGTATCTTACCTTTCTTACGCGTCGATAAACTATCATCTCCTTTATTTTTTTTATTATAATTATCTTGTTATTATGATTGTTGAAATCTATGTAAAATTATAAAAATATATCCTAAAGTGCTTGAAAAAAACGGTTTCACGAAAAATGAAATTTACAAATTTAATTTCTCTCAAATAGAATATTCCTTTTTCGAAAATCCAAAATAAAATTTATCTTGCGCGACATTCCTCCCACTACATCGCCGCTACTGTCATGCGTGTACTGTACACACCGACGCGTACACGTGCTAGTGTGCGTACGCACAGTGGTGGAGTGAGTGAGTGTGTGTCATAGTTTTCGGCTTTTTTCATCTTCCATTCAGCATGATTCAGCAATCAGTAGCTGAAGAAGCCGCATTATGTGTCTCGAAGAGAAAGGCCATTGACACTTTGGGCGCGAGACAATATGAGGCCTCGGTGAAATCGTCGTTTTGGCGGTAAATTCGTTCGAAAAAGTCGCGTGGGCCGAGGTGTTAAATAAAACGAGCGGTCAATGTTGTTGTTGCAAAATGACCGGGAACAGCCTCGAGGCTGGCCATTCTTACCATCATCTGACACCTGCCATTGGCCGGGACATAATGCTCTGGCTGAAACGCATAAAATTGCCCAAAATCATTGTTCTAGTCCTCATACTCTTTTGTATTGTGCCATTGTTTATACACTACTACTTATCAAAGGTAAGTCTCTATTCACAATGTTTGCAGTGTTTGCATTGGTGTTTACATCATCAGGTGGAGACAGATCTGTCAAATCTAGACATTCACCAGACACGCACCAGGCTAGAAGGCTTTCACGACTTCACATCCATGAAGGCAGCTGACTTGAAGATGCGCATTGAGGAGATGTTACGTATCAAGCAGTCTGTGAGCAACGAGCTTAGGGATCTTGAAGCCAAGCGCAGAAAACTCCATGTCGATGTCAGTAGTTTGACGCAGCAGATTGATGAATTGAAACAGGAAATGCTGCATCAGCAAATGGAATTGGACAGATTGAAAATCAGTGTTGTTCAAGCTCAAGCAGCTCACAGAGAGGCTGTGGAACGTAATACCCCAGAGTTAGCACCGCCAAAGAGAGTCTTGAGTAACTTGATCCCAGAGATACTTCCTCCTAATCCAAATTCAAGGACATGCAGAATGTACAGCTGTTTTGATCACAGTCGCTGTGCTTTGACCAGTGGCTTTCCTGTATATCTCTATGATCCTGATGAGTTTCCTGTCACTAATCCAGGATGGGATATTGATGGGTTCTTGAAAACTTACATTAAGCAAACTTTAGGTAATCTCAAGCTTTAAAAATAATGTAAATGTGTATTTAATTTCTTGCTCAAATTTTTACAGGCTACAATGCACATTTGACTTTTGATCCAGCGGAAGCATGTATATACATTGTCCTTGTAGGAGAAACACTACCAGTGTCGCAGAAGACTGTCAATTCGAAAAGCCCATTAGACATTAAGAAGCTGCTGGCTCTACCTTATTGGGGAGGTGATGGTAGAAATCACATACTGCTAAATTTGGCTCGCAGAGACCTATCTGCTGATTCGTGCAACGTGTTTGATGGCATTGACACTGGTCGCGCAATTGTTGTACAGTCGACGTTTTTGAGGGATCATTTCCGCGAAGGTTTTGATATGATTGTTTCACCCATATTGGGACCACCAGGTGGTGATATCTGGCCGGAATGCGCGCATATGCTGCCTGCCAGAAGAAAATATCTACTTTCTTTCCAAGGTAAGTTTGGACGAAAAATAAATTTTTTTTTCAGTTAATCAGATCGATAACGTCATTTAAATATAGGAGAAATGAGAGCTTTAAAGTCTCCTTCAACCACACACGAAGTTGACGACGCGGAAATCGACATCGACAGAACGCCTCTCGACGAGAGCAATTTGGACAACTTCATAACGCAGTATTTAAAAGACATGAGCAACGGAGCAACTTCGGACAAATTTTTCATACAATTCGAGTGCATTCCGGCGTCAGACGAGAAAAAAGTGAACGAGGTCCTCGACTGGTCTCTGTGTGGCATTGACTCTTCAAGAAAAGCCATTCTACAAGAGTCAACTTTCGCTCTCATCCTCGCACCCAGTAACATCAGCTACTTGTCCACCGCGTCGATGCAAGCTCGACTATACGAAGCTTTGAGATCTGGTGCGATACCAGTGATTCTCGGTGGCGATAGAACGGCACTAAGCTACAAGGAGGTCATCGCCTGGAGAAGGGCCGCTATTTTCCTGCCCAAAGCGCGAGTCACGGAAATGCATTTTCTCCTCAGAGCCGTGCCTGACAATGATTTGCTTGCGATGAGAAGGCAAGGTCGACTGATTTGGGAAAGATACTTTGGCACAGCGCAAAGTGTTGTCGATACGATTGTTGCCGTATTGAGAGACCGTTTGGGCATACCACCTTTACCAGCGCCGCAATCGCCTAGTCCAAGCATTTTTAATTCATCCTTCGTGGTGAGTAAATTATGCGATTTGTGTATAATTGATCTGTAAGAAAAATTAATTGATAAAATTTGTATTTTTAGCCTTTGAGATCCGATACAATTATACCGGAATCCGAGGCCGAGGAAAGTCTTGGACCACTGGAGCCTCCATATCCATCTCCTGCTTACAGAAGAAACTATACAATAATGTTAGTACAAGGTTACCAAATGTGGAACGACTGGGTCGATCCGTTCAATTTGTATCCTCAACTGCCATTTGATACCGTTTTACCTAGCGACGCTAAATTCATTGGTGCGTAACATTTTAGTAATTCATTCGAATACGATTAGAATTTTTAACAGTTTAGTTTTTTATCCATTGCCAGGGTCGGAAACCGGGTTTCGTCCTGTAGGAAAAGGAGCTGGAGGCGCTGGTAAGGAGTTTAGCGAATCGCTTGGCGGCAATCATCCGCGAGAGCAATTTACAATTGTCATGCTCACATATGAAAGAGAACAAGTCTTGATTAACTCTTTGGCCCGGCTCTATGGGTTGCCATATTTGAATAAAGTCGTAGTTGTGTGGAATAGTCCGAAACCTCCCGTGGAAGATTTGCGGTGGCCTGACATCGGAGTACCGATACACGTATGCATAAATTTTTCAATATACCAAGCAATTTGATTGTTGAGTAATTTATCTTATACTTTCTCTCGTAGGTTGTAAAAGCAAAGCGCAATAGTCTGAATAATAGATTTATGCCGTTTGATGTTATTGAAACTGAAGCTGTTTTGTCTGTCGATGATGATGCGCATTTGAGGCATGACGAGATAATGTTTGGATTTAGGTAAGTTGATAGTTACGATTAAAGGGGTTTTAAGTGTTTGAAAATAGGATTATCAAAAACTCTTGCATTATAGGGTATGGAGAGAGCATAGGGACCGAGTTGTAGGTTTCCCAGGTCGATTTCATGCTTGGGATCAGAATTTCCACAATGCCTGGAATTACAACTCTAATTACTCGTGTGAATTGTCAATGGTATTGACAGGAGCTGCTTTTGTGCACAAACATTATTTGTACCTGTATACACATTGGCTCCCTCAAGCCATCAGAGATAAAGTTGATGAGTACATGAATTGTGAAGATATTGCCATGAACTTTTTAGTCTCGCACATAACGAGAAAGCCTCCAGTGAAGGTAATGACTTTAATTTGAAAAAAAATACAACAAGTTATTAGTTTGTTTTTCAACAAATACAATTTTTCAGGTAACTTCTCGTTGGACCTTTAGATGCCCAGGTTGTCCAGTGTCACTGTCAGAAGATGATTCACATTTTCAAGAGAGGCACAAGTGTATAAACTTTTTCTCGCAGGTATTTGGTTATATGCCGTTGTTGAACACGCAATATCGTGCCGATTCTATACTATTTAAAACAAGAATACCGCACGACAAACAAAAATGTTTCAAATTTATATAGGAGCTGAATTTTTACTAAACAATTCAAGATTACAGATAATCATCTTGACTGACGTGTTGAAAGAGAATTTTTTTAAACTTTTTCATGTAAATATGTAGGTATGTACTGTAGGTATATGAGTAAACACGTTTGTTGTTGAGTGAGATTTTTATGAACTTGAGAGGCCATACGATTTATAAACAAGTTATTTATACAATTTATACTCTAGTTACTAATCGTGCTAATTTTGATTTTTTCTTTTTGATTATTTTTTTAAAAGTTTTTGGAAATAGTTCCAGGATTTTATCATTTAACAAACCATTGAAATATAATTCACTGTGCCAAATGTGTTACACTTCGCGTGTACGCGTAAACTCAAATCTAACAATTGTAAAAAAAAAACATGCGGCAGCTTGAATCAAATCGTCTAGTACTAAAAATCATGCAAGTCGTGAGTATGCGTAAAATTTGTAAAAATTTGTTAAAATTGTACATTAAATTTCAATGTTGAATGTTATGGCAAGACACTGGTTTGTAACGTACACAAACTGCCATCGTATTGTATTATTGTATTAAACGCTTAAAAATTCGAGCAAATTGTGACATTAGATTGTTTATTTTTAAAGAGTCGGGAGCTGGAGATGCCATTAGTTCAATATATTTGGTGTAAGTTACTATGTGACGATGATTATTGTGAATCTTTATAAACTTGTGTTTCTTTCAACGCAACATTAATTTTAAAATAAATGCTTTTGCATAATATATCAAACAAGTGTTCTTGAATAATGTTTCCTTTAATGAAAAAATTCAAAGCCGTCGAAATCAATCAGCCCATAAGCGTCTTTGATGTTCGCCAAGTGGCAAAGCAACGAAAAAAGCTATTTCGCATCGATTAAAACGAGTAGTAATATCTGTTGAAAAAGGAACGTCTGGCAGATAAATCACGTGAGTTCGCGGTAAAAGCTTACGAACTTTGCTATTTGAAAGGTTTTCGCCGTCGCCTAAAGCTTTTGGCAGTAACGTGCAATAAAATGATGGCTTGTGGCCGTTTGCCAGGCGCCTGATAAGCGTAATAGCTCCACTATGAATATCGCGTTCTCTTTTACCTTTCTGCCAAATGCAAACTTTTAAGTGATACTCAAAAGACATTACATTCATTTTACATAGCTTGAACGATCGATCTCTATATGAAAGATTACCATCTATGAATCCATTTTTTGTGTGCAAATTACTAAATAATGTAGTTTTAAAGTAAGTAAACTTGGGTTTACAAAATCATGTAATATTTCGGATCTTTCTATTCCATTTCTTCACTGTACAATCATCAATAATGAAATTTCTCGTTTATAATTCTGTGACTTATGTCGCGGTGCAGCAGTGGAACAAGTAGTACAAGCCAAGTATAGTAAGCCGGACACGTGCCAATGCATACTATTCAGTCTCTGATCATCAACAAGTTTCTCATTCATCAGGAATCCGATATTTTCAATTCTCGCAATTCTCGCGAGCGAAACTATATTCGTAGATCTTTATCGAAAAGTCACTCAAATAAGCAGCGATCCATCACAAAATTCAACTTCAACAAACACTTGCTAAAAATCCAAGAAGCACCAACAAGTAGTACAAGCCAAATTCAGCGAGACATCCCTCGAGCACACAACAACAACTCGTGTTTCCCGCTCGGCGAATCGCGAGTTCGACAGGTGTGAGCTTTTGACGCCCTCTTGGCGTGTGTTGTACGTATACATCTACAAACGGTTGATGCGCGTGCGTGACAATGGAGCGCCCGAGCGCCGATCAATAAAGTCGAACGGGGCGCGCGGCGCGCGTTTCATGCCACGAGTGTGACGTAAAGCCGCGGCGCCCGCGCCCATTGGCCGGAATTTACGCCGCATAGCATTACTTATTAAGCGCCGTATGAATGAGTGCCTCGCTGCAAGTTGCTCGTTCGCCCCGAGTACTCACTTTCCTGGGCTCGGCGTCGACGAAACTCACTGGAACCATCGACAGTCCACAGCATGACGGCGAGTCGGCGTTTGCAAAGCTCGCGGGAGGTTGGTCGTGAAAATTCGAAAGTCGGCGCGGAAAGCTGCTGCTGTTGCGAGCGGGGGCTCGTCCCGAGTGCGCGCGCAGGCGCTACGTGCTCTGGTCGGTGAGACGGACTCTCTTTGGCGAGTGCTCGGGGGGGCAGCGCAGGCAAGGACAGCAGCTCTGCTCGAGCTCTCGTCGCTCGAGTCCTCTCGTCGTCGTCGTCGTCGTCGTCGTACGAGCACGAGAGACCGACCAACACACACACACACGGACAGACAGACAGACAGGCAGACAGTGGTGGTGGTAGTAGTAGTGGTGGTTGCTGGTGCTGCTAGTTGGGGCCTTGCAGAAGAGACAGGACGGAGGGCCGCCCGCAAGCTCGTAGCGAGCGAGCCTACGAACGGCCAACGCCTCGCAAGATAGGCCAGCAGCGGACGCAGCGGCGCGACGAATCAAACGAGCAAGCGAGAGAGGAAAGGAAGAAGAGTCGAGGAAGAGTATCGATCGAGAGCAAGTGAGAGCGAGTGAGAGCGAGTGAGAGCGGCAGCACAGAGCGGAACGAGAGCGACGAGTGTTGTATACGATGTGTTAGAGAGTGCAGAGTGAGCGAGTTCGGCGGCGGAGAGACGGTGGAGCGGTGGGAAGGATGAAGCCCAAGTTGGGTGGAAGCTGCTACTGGTGCAGCTGGCAGCTGGTGCACGAGGAGGTGGCCGGATGACTCGGCAAGGCGGCCTAAGGCTGCCTGCACCACTAGTCGTCGCCGTCGTCGTCGTCCTCCTAGCGTCGCATCGTCGTCACCACCACCACCACCACCACCACCATCATCATCATCATCCTCATCGTCATCGCCATCGTCATCATCCTCGAACTCGCCGTCAGCGACATGGAGGACATGCCCGACCTCTCGCACCTTACGCCCGAGGAGCGGCGCCACATCGAGAGCGTCATTATGAGGCAACGACAGGAGGACGAGTATCAAAACGAGATCATGAGGTACGACTTTACTTCTGCTTTCTTCTTCTTCTTCTTCTTCTTCTTCTTTTTCTGCTCTCTTCCTCAATTTTCTCGATAGCCCACACCGAGCCGAGAAACAGTACATCTCAGCGCTGCTGCTGTGTGTCTGTGACCTTTGACCAAAATAGCTAGCTCGCGAATCTGCTAATGTCAATCGATAAAACACGACAAACACACACAAACTCGCACGGCCACCGACGACACGCGGACAGAAATCAAACTTTATGCTTTCCCTTGCTCGCTTCTGCTGGCATATTTGCATGCGACGTGATGTGTTTACCTATCTCGCCGACCAGAGCTTTTTTTCTCCATTGGATGCGCGCGCGCGCGATCATGTATGCATGCAGATATGCGCCGAGAGGAGCTTTTTACTATTTCTCACGGCGTACGGTCGCCGCCGCCACCGCCGTGAGAAAGTAGATTCAGATTTATCGAGCAAAGTTTTAAATATGATGCTAGCAACTTGTTGATGACGATTTCAATATAGAAGCGCGATAAAATTGTGCAGTAATCGTTATAGTGACACATCTGGTAGGCAGCGATAAGCCACTGTTTTGACGAGAGCGCGTTCATGTTGCAGGCGAAAGCAGAGCGAGGTGCAGGTGTTGGAGGACACGATATCGCGGGCGCGAAACGAGCGTCTGCAAGCGGCAGGCCGTGTGGACCTGGACGCCACCTGCGAGATCTGCCTCAAGACCAAATTCGCCGACGGGGTCGGACACATATGCAACTACTGCAGCGTGCGTTGCTGCGCTCGTTGCGGTGGCAAGGTCTCGCTCAGATCCAACAAGGTGAGTCTCTCTCTCTCTCTCTCCCTTCTTCTCCTTTCTTTTTCCCCCCGTTTTTTTTTATTATCGGCCCAGAGAGAAAGAGGCCACGAAAATAGGACGCTCGGTGCACACCGCTTTTAAATTTCGCCTCCCTCGGGGGAGTTGGATGGATCACACGCTCGCGCTCCAGCGACTCGTCCTATTGTTTCGCCTATACGTCCTGTCGATTTTTTGGCTATTTATTTTGTAGACGAGAAAGAGAGAGAAAGAAAGCGAGGCCGACCTGCTTTTTAACCGTTCGTTCAACTTTTGCGCTACGTTTGCCAGAGATTTTTTTACTTTTATTTTTTTCCGAGGCGATGAATTTTGCCTGATTGTTCGAACGATATCAACAGGCGTCAACTTTTTTTTTCTATTTGCCAAACAATTTCGAAAAGAAGTTTTTTTAACGATTAGTTTTTTACTTGTTGTTTTGAAAACAGCGTCATCTAGAATAAATTGTCAGGCAAAAGTACAATATTAACATAGTTCTCGAAATATCAATCATGTACAGAGAGAAAAAAAAACATCGCGTCTAATTCGATCGCGTATTTTGCTCGCACAAACAGCAGATGTAGCATTTAACAAATTCAAAATCCGTCTCACGTCCGATACTATTAATAGCCGGGCGTCGGGAGGGCAAACACGGAGAGCCGTGATAGAAAGAGAGAGAGGAAAAAAGCACGTCGTCGCAGCGAGCGAGCGCGCACGGACACATCGCTTTTTATCTTGGCAAGCCAATCTCGCGGCTCCATTCAGCAGCGAGCGAGCGACGAGAGGGGCTACAAAAATAATCCGCTGAGCGCTATAAAAATTAGTCACTCGCGACCTTGCCACCTATATACCTATATACACACTAAAGCAAAGGAGAGGAGAAAGAAGCAGCAGGGACACGTCGAGGATACGAGAGGGCGGGAAAATAATAATAATCGCGAAAAAGAGGAAGAGGCAAAAAAAAATGCCATATACGCGCGGAAATAATTGACCTATAGAGCGTCGGCGCACACCAATTAACCCTTATCGCTGGCGCTCTCCCATGTGTCCCTGCGTGTGTCATACGTACATAGCTATATATGTATACGCTATGTATAATGGAAGAGAGAGTGGATCGGGCGAAAAGACACACGAAGACAAAAATTTTTCGCGCATACGCTTAATTGCCGTGAAACCGAGTTTTACGAGCCTGCCACGCGGTTCGCTCTTTGTAAGCGATGCCAATAAAAAGTATGCGAACGTTAAACGACCTATAATTTGCCGGCGATCAATTTTTTTACGAGCGATCACGAGACGATAAGCTTGCATCTCTCGCTTGCGCACACACACATACACACACACACACACACACACACACACACACACACATACAACAACGCGCCGCCCCCCATCGGGCGACGCTTTGTCGACGCGCTGTTTTTTTTTGTCTTTCACTCCTTGTCGTCGCGCTCGCTATGATGTAACGCTGCTGTGTTGATTGCCTTTCTTTCTCACACGATTTTCAATGTAATTTTTCTAATGACACCTTCGATTGGCAGTTAAAACGTAAAATAATTGTTTGTCGATCTGTAATACGAAACTTCATTGAATTAATTAAATTTATCAATGATAGTTACACAACAAGTTATCACAATATCAAATGCTTTCACCAATCAACTGTAGACCTTAAATTTTTTTTTTATCGTTCCTTAGAAATCCAGATGCGATACTTAATTTATCAGGTATTATATCTTGATTACCGCAACACTGACTAAATTAAATAAAGATAACAAAAGAAAAAAAACTACGTTAGCCGTAATCAAAATTATCGCGCATTAAGTAGAATAGCCGCGATTATAGTCAGCCACACAAGGCTCTACATACACATACTTACCGCGCGCTGGACGAGAGAGAAAAAATAAATAAAAATAACCTCATTCGCGATAATATCCGAAAATAAGCCGGACTGCGAAGATTAATCAATCACTGCGGTGCGGCAAGAGAAAGAGAGAGAGAGACTAAAAATCAATAAGCCGAGACAGGTAGCTGCTCGATCGTCGCTCACAGCTTCAGTGTAGAAACAAAAAGGACACGTAAGAAGAAAAAAGAAGAAAAAAAAAGAGCGAGTAATGAGAAAAGGTGAAAGCGTAGTCGCGCGGGTGACGCAACGTATATATATTGATCAGAGCGAGAGAGAGAGAGAGAGAGAGATAGAGTGAGAAGGAGGGAGAGAGTCCGAGAGAGAGAGAGAAGTCGTCGCGCGACGACTGTTGCCGCCGAGGGTGAAGAAAGTTGGCTCGTTTGAGCCAAGTTTGGATTAGTCGTTGGCCGCCAATGGAAACAATGACAAAACTAAAATAATTAGCCGCTTGCTCGCTCACTCGCGCGCGCGCGCGCCTCCTTCTATTAATAGAACCCTCGGTGATATACATTCAATCACGTCACGCAAATCGCGCGAGCTCGGAATTTTTTCATCTTTCCTCCTCCTTCTTCTTCTTCTTCTTCTTTTTTTTCTGCACAACACTGGAAAATAGGAAGGGGAGAGGGAGACCTATAGGCGCAACGACGTATCGAGGTCTACCCCTAAGGCTAAAGAAACTCGCCGAAAGATTAAAGCTGCCTCCCTGTGTGTGCGTATGTATGTATGTGTGTGAGTCCTTTTGGATATCCCGTTTCCCCAAAGAATTCCGCTTTTCATTGGTTCAATGCTTTATTTCTTTTTTCTTTTCCTCGAGACGCTCGATAAGTGATCGATAATGTTTTTTAGGCTGACCATAGCTCGATTATTCTACTCATCGTTTACTCGGATCTATGCTCTTTTCTAGGTTTTCTCGGGAAACAATATTGTACGACCGTTGGAATTTCCATGTACATAACGCAAGTACGAAACTCGAAATTTGATACTGTACCTAACTTTTGAGTAGTCTGCTGCCACCCCCACAAAATATATACGAAATGGATCGCTTTCCATGCGTACTTTGTACGAGTTCTCAGAGTTATTTTATACGATAAACCGTTAATGTTTCTAAATGAATAATTAGCGTGTCAGTATCAATAGCCGCTTTGAGTATCGATTTAGTAATTTTAGATTTGGCAATAGCCATTACTCGAGGGAAGATATTGGCCACAACAAACGTCATGAGCGTGTATGATTCATCGTAACGTATTCCAAGTCATCTCTCGCTCTTCGAAGAAAGGCAATTGTCAATCAATCAGGGAGGAAATGAGGTGGCGGCGGCGGGAAAATTCAGCTCCATCCCCTTACTCGCCGTCGCGCGTCTTTTGTCCGCGAGTGGGTTGCATGGCAAAAAAAGGGTATTGCCACTTAATGAAATGTTTCTCTCTCTCTCTCTCTCTCTCTCTCTCTCATTCTATTTTTAGGCACTCGATAAATTTTCGCCGGCCAGACTTTCCAGACATTTGTTTATTCGATCGATGCGAGCAAACAGCGCTTGGCGTTTTCTTCGCCCCTTCTCTGTGTTTATTTACTCGGAACGACGACTAGGTACGACGCGAAGTCACGTGTGTCGTTGGCGCGCGTCGTCTTTCGAGTTTACTTGCCGCGCGACTATTGATGCACTCAACGGATTATTTGGAGAATAATTCGATAGGCACTCCTCTCTCTCTACCATTGTTTCGCTCTCCCTCTCATTTATTACACTACCATTTTTCAATTCGATATCGATCCCCATAATGTACGTTTTCGTGATGTTTATGGGTATCGATCTCGTTTGAATAAATCAAGCGCGCTCCGTTTCCCAAGCAAAATAGCCTAGCATTATAATTCTCAATATTGTTTTTCAATAAACGTCATTTCGAGTTTGCCATTCTATTTTCCGCTTCATTTACCTCGGCGAGCTCATCGATAACCCATTAATTATTCCAACTTTCGAAAATTCATTGCGTTTCGCTAATGCCATTTTATACCCTCCCGTATGAAGACAGTTTAAAAAAAAATTTCATAAGATTTTACGTCGCGGATAAAGGAGAAAGAAGAGTTATCAAAGCAAACGTCAGGGAGTATAAAAAAAAGCCGTAATATTACATTAATGAAAAACTACCTCTCATTTCCAGAAATAAACGTAAAAACGAATTTAGCTTTCACTGCCGTCAAAGCTGCCTACTCGTTTCTCGGCATTGAAAAAAAAGCACGAGTATCACGCTTTGATTTCCTTATGGAAATTTAATAAAAGTCAATAATAGCCGTTTCGATTGCGTTCACCCTCGGTAAAAGTAGAAAATTCTCTAAGCTACATGCGATACGCACTCGAGTTTATTACTACGTATTTGAGTAATATCCATAGTGTCCGTGTGTGTGTGGAAGCTCATTAAAAGTCCATCTGGGGGGGGGGGGGGGGCGGTTTACGCTTGACGCGCCGAGCAGACAAAACGTAATTTTCAGAGAGATAGATACAACAACAACAACAGCAGCAGCCCAAGCCCTACGCACGCGTGGGTATGCATCTCACCTGTGCGAAATTAATTAGTCGAGGAGAGAAATTGGCTAGCAGAGGGAAAACACGCTCAGTGCACTGCACAGCTTGCATAGCTATATAGATTCTGGCTGGCGCAATGCGGGAGAGCGAGCCAGCGAGAGAGCGAGAGAGAAAGAGAGAGAGAGAGAGAGAGTTCGGCGCCCCCTGGCCTATATAGCACTCACTCACTCACTTGCTCGCTTGCTCCTCTCTCGCGTTTATTTACCCGCGGACGGTGAACCTACCGTCGATTTGCCATTAGATTTTTTACTTTTTTTTTCATGCCCCACGAAACCACACATATACACAGAGTTAGGAAGCGAAGTGAGAGAGAGTGAGGGTAGGTACTTGACATATTGCTACCTCGGCAACTCGGCCGAAGTGCCTCTCGAGTAAGCGCACGGCCCCACCTCTTCTCTCTCTCTCTCTCTCTCTCACTCTCTCGGGATACTCTCCACAGCCGTCGTCGTCTGTCTCCGCTACTGCTGCTGCTTTTCCATTTCGCTTGCTTTCTTCTGCGCTTCGCCTTTGTCGCTCCCAGCACCACCCACCCCCGCCTCCTCTCTTCCAACGCTTTTGTCGACCGCTATACACCATATACGCACCCAGTGGCTTTGTCTCGCGACGTGCCTTCGTTTATTCTTTACATCCCCCCCAATCCAGAGTGCACTGCTGCAGATTAATGCTAAACTGCTTTTTTTCTCTTCAAATGTAAATGATGTCGCTCCGTCGTTTTCTCCTTTTAACGCCGCTAGAGTGCCGCCAAATTGACCTCGTCAATTTTTCATTCCGTCTGCGGCACCGATATAGAGGTTATTTCGATAGGCAACTTTGGTTATTTTTTAATATGCAGCCGTCCCATTATCTGCAAATCGAATCCATTATCGCGATGCCCCGTGCCTTTTAATATTTATGAAAACAAAGCTCGCTCCCCTGTAGTTACCTAATTCTTGATTGTTCTACCCGCGCCAGCGCGCCGCGCGGACGCACGCTACTAATTTTCACTTTGCGAGAAAAAAAAACGTTCCGCAAATTGCAGGTAATTAACGTTATTCAAAAGTGCGGTTTTTTTTTCTCGCCAACGACGCTAATTACTCTTGCAAAATTGAAGAAAAAGAGAGAGAGAGAGAGAGAGCATAATTTTTTTTCACATGCCTGTGAATAATCTAAAGTGCCCTCATATTTTACTTTCGCACGTATAACGTTCCAAGGCGGCGACGACGACTTAATTAAGCTGTAGCTCATGCGTCTCCGCGGGACGAAGTGAAAAAAAAAAAGAAAAAATTCAGTTAATCAGGCTGAAATTCCCGAGGCGAGGCCCTCGACTCGTCGCCGTCGTCGTCGCTTCATCATTTCACGCATGAGCCGTCGTCGCCGGCGTCGTCGTCGTCGTCTCTCTCTCTCCTTTTCAACTTAAACGCCAGCGCTCCCACCTTTCCAGTCGACGCGATACCCCCGCGAGCTACGCGAGTCGATTTGCGAGTCGAGCTGCTGCTGCTGCTGCATGGCACTTTGCGCTGTGATTCCGCACGGTATACGTGCAGTAGTGCACTAATGTATGCCACTCAACAAGTGACGAAGACGCCTGTTCGCGACGTATACTTCTATATTATTCGACCATGTGGTGTATATCGCTAGAAAAGTTTTTTTATTCAATAATGTTTATGTAGAAGCCAGTTAGCGGGAAGTTGTTGGTGCCGCGTGGGGACATTGTCGAGTGTGTTGAATTTTGCATTTTATGAAGAGATCTCTCGACTCGACTCGGCTCCGCGTAATTTTACATTTTACCAGTTTCCCCTTGAGAGATGTCTCCGTCTGCTTCGAGATTTAACAAGGAATACGTATAGGAATCTTTCTAGTGTGTTATTCGTGGCAGAGTTTGGGAATTTTTTTTCCTTTTCAGTTTTTTTTTTCTTTTTAAACTTGGATTAACCATGTGTAAGTATATTTTATTCAACCCGATTCCGTACATTTCCATTCTGATAAAGTCGGAATTGTGAGACGGCAAAAGCATAGAAAACAGAGAATTTCAAAAAGTCCCGGTGAAACTTTTTTTTTCCGGGTTCAGCAGTTTTGTAAAAGCACTCGAGAAAACTACAGACTATAGGCGCGCTTGGGGTGGGCAGGCGTCAGGTGAAACATTGCCAAGTCTCGAGAGAGAGAGAGAAAAAAAAAATTTTGCACGAACCCTTGAACAGCAGAGAACGTGGCGCTACTTATCTGAATTTAATTAGAGATTTCAATTTCCATGCGAAACCGTATAAAAAGCTGCTGGTTGCGTTTGATTGCATGAAAAGCCGTCGTAGCCGCCGCCTAGCGTTCGTTTTTTTTTCATGCTCCCTACTCGATTGGCCATTGACCCAACTAGGTCAGGTTTTTCTTCGAGGACACACGCCGCATGCAGTTCTTTTTTCTTCTTTCTTCTCGAAATTTCCTCCTCTTCGGAAAGAGATTTTTTTTGTGTGTCGATAGCCGCGAGTCCTTTTCTACTCGCCACGCCACCGCAAAGAGCAAGCTATTTTACGCCTCTTTGATCCTCCGAGAAAAAAGCTTTCGGTGACGATTGCCTCGGAGCGCGCGACGCTTTGGAGATGCCTTCGAATCAGTTTATCGACGATCGATTGGCTGCTGCTTTTTGCGATTGAATCAAATCGACGATTTTTACGTTTGAAAATTCGTTTTTGTAAAGCGGTCACGTTTCAGCTCAACCAGCTTAGTTACTTTGTAGCTTTCATTTTTTGTCGTGTCGTCGCTGCCGGAACGCGCGAGAATCGTAGTTTACCAACAGCTGAAATTGCTACAACGTCTTACGATTGACGTCATAGCCCAGTTCACACAGGTGTCTTTGATATCTATAAATAAAGTTTAATTAGCGACAAACTTACGTACCCGAGGACATTTCGGACGAAAATTGCTCGAAGAATAGTTTGACAAAATTGGATTGGACGCGGGGCTTTCCCATTGCAGCATACACAGTAAAAAATTTTACTTAAATTAAGTGATATAAGTTACTCAAAAAAAGTTGTCCCCTAAAAAAAGTACTCGCATGCTCACCCAAATTTGTACCAAAAATTACTTAAATTGAGTAATAACTATTGCTCAAAATGAGTAAATTTTTACTCGAAATAAGTAAATTTTCACTCAAAATAAGTAATCGATTGCTCAAAAGAAATAATCAGTTGCTTAATTTGAGTAATTATTACTCTTTTTGAGAAAGAGTATACTCAATTCAAGTAAGATTATACTCAATTATGAAAAACTACTCAAAATAAGTATCAAGCAAAAGAAGTGATGTCCCGAAAATGAGTAAAAATTTTTACTGTGTAGTGATCAAATAGGATATACGATTACGTGTCAGTCATTTTACGATCACGTAAACAATGCACGTAATTCCAAATTAATTAACCCTCTTCTCCCTGCCTTCCCTCGGGTCGCAGCCAAAAAGCATGCAGCATATAGTAGCACAACAATCCGCGAAAATGAGGTTGTAATAACGAGAATAATAACGCGCGAGAGCATTGTCGACTGGCTATTTAGTTGACGATCCGCGCCTTTCGCTTGCTGTACATTCGCCGGGCGCGCAACGTACAAGTGCATGACCTCGATTCGCGTTCGAGAGGCCAGCAGGCCAAAGAGCTAAAGGTGGAAGGGCGGGTGGGGAGAGAGGCGAACTTTCGGCGACGCGCGAACAAAAGGGGAATTCGTATTATCGCGCGCTCGCAGGTGTTTACGAGGCGGCGACGTTTTTTGGCTTAGCCACGGGGCGCCGCCGAGCGTGCTGGCATGTATATGAGCTGCGATCGATTAATTTTTTTTTCTCCTTCTTTTTCCCTCGGCTAGTTTTCGCTCGAATGTCATACGCGGCGCCGGAATGAATTCTTTGTGACGAATTACTATTCGTTAACAAGAAATTTGATACTCAGGCTTGATTTATAACCTAAAATTCTTCGATAAAGCTCTTATAGTTTGGTTTATTTTCATAATTTGAATGAAGCTCTTATTGAAGATTGACTTTTTGAAAGATAGAAAGTTCAATAGTAGGCATGGCATTTCCCGAATTTTAAAAATACTGATGAAACTGTGTGAAAATGTGATGTTTGACAGGTGATATGGGTGTGCATACTATGCCGGAAGAAGCAGGAATTGCTGTCAAAGTCGGGCCAATGGATGATGAAGTCGAGCCTGAGCGGCGCGGACGGGAACATGCTGCGCCGCATGCAGGAGGACATGCAGGGCATGTCGCTGCCCCAGGGCTTGCTCGTCGATCCGAGTCAGGATAAACGGCCGAAGCTCGAGCGCGCCCACAGCGCCGTCGAGAAGGAGAATCTGCCGCTGCTGCAGCGCAGCAGTAGCCTCCTCCGCCGGCAGTACTCGCATCAGGAACAGGTAAATCATCAATCGCCATCCGTCTGACCAAAGCCCGAGCTCACTACTGATACTCAACTGACCGACTCGCATCGACGCGCAGATACAGGGCCGGAGGTTCTCGACCAGCGACAGCGGCGTCGAAATGTCGGTGTCACCGCACTCGCGCACCCTGCCGACTCCCCACGTGGCGCCTTACCAGACGCAGCAGCCACCGAGGCACCCGGCAGCCTACCCCGAGGACGATCCTAACCTCTACCGCGGCGAACTCGACGGCCTCATGCGACAGAACTCCTCTTATCAGCATCAGCGCCAGCGCCCAATCTATCAGGTAGTGCAAACATCGCCCAGTCTGTTCTCCTTCCATTGCTATTTTGGTCATTTAAAAAAACACTGGCAATCCGCAGGATCCGAACTTGGACATGGGCATGGGATACGGCCACCCGCAAGCACCGCCGCAGATGCGTCCTCAGCTCCAACAGCACCTGCAGCACCCGCAACATCCGCAACATCCGCAGCATCAGCAGCAGCACCCGATGGCGCCGTCGTCGCAGAGCTTGCACCCGGGCCACGCCCACCAGCAGGGCCAGCAACGCAGCTTCAGCAGCAGCGAGGAGGAGCGCAGCACGCCCGAGTGCGCCAGCGACGAGCACGACGACCACCATCGCGAGCATGGTAAGTCCTTGCTCTGCACTCGCTCGATCTCTTTGCAGAAGAACAAAAACCACAACGGCTTTTACCGGCAAAATCAATGAGGAGTGTGCAACTAGACGCAACGCCGAAGAGCGTAGGCCGCTTCCTTTTTTTTTTTCTTTCAAAGTCTCGTCGTGCGTCATTAGCTTTTTTTAAATCCTGCGTAATCGCCTATAGCACACACTTATCGCGAGTATCGGATTTCTACATTGCTATATATACGTGTGTGTATGTGACGGAAGACAGCTAACTGATTTACAAAGTTACGCATGCCAGTAGTAGTGGGCAGAAGGCCAAAAATAGACTTGTGTATGGTAATTGGTCTTTCCACTGACTACCCTCTTCTCTGACTTTTCTATTCCGATCGCAAAGTCTATACTTTCGATGCGTCAATAACTTTTTATACACGAGTGTCGCGCGCGCAATTCGAGGCGTAATCCCCCGCGCATAAATAATAAATTATAGAAATCGTGTGAAAGGAGGCCGGCATTCATTAAAGCTCAATTTCATTATAATGAGAGGCTCGCCGCCACTACCGCCGAGGCAGTGCCGTAATACTCTCATCGATTCTACGTAGGCAGACGAGCGCACCTCCTCCCCTCCCCTTTCCTCGTGTCGACTATTACGCAAACTTTACCCAGTCGCGATTGTTTCGCGCGCGCACGCCCGAGCTTTGCGCAATCTTCCCTTTTTTTTGCTAAAGGGTTTCCTTTGAAATGAGATTTGTGCGCCGACGCCGCTCTATGCTCTGTCTCTTGCAGTGCGAAATAGCGGAACGTCACTGTATATAGCGTCTGCGAAAAAAAAATTCTTTCATTCAGCACCCCGTCCGAGTTGTTTTTTTTTCTTCTACTCGTTAAGGGATTTTAAAAAGTTTTTCGCGCGTGGTAGATGACTGCGTTTTTCTTTCCTCTTAAAAAGATTCACATCTCCGTAATAATAATCCGGGCACTCAGAGCTCGGGAAAGTAACGTAAATGAAAATCCTCCCGCGGAAAAGAAGGGAAGGGGGCCAAAAGGGAAAAATCAGCGGCTGGCTCCGATTATACATCGTCGATAACACGCGTGCAACGGCTCATCTCATATTGGCCTCGAGTTGATCGACGACAATGAATAAAATTCAATTGAGCGCCGGATACACATACGCACATGTATTATAATAGCTAGTGGGAGAGAAAGAGCGCAAGCGTGTTTGCTCGCGTCTATGCTAAGTCACTCACTCACTCCCTCTCACTCTCTGTTTCGCCTACGCATTCGGCCGGTGACGTCATCGCGAAACGCCCGGGCACGTGGGCGAACTCAAACAGCCCGGAACGTTATATGATTTCATGCCGAACGCCCGGGATCCGCACGTTCCTCCAACCGTTGAATGAAACTCTCTCTGCGGCGCCTGCCGCGCGCGCGTACAACCCTCGCGCGTTTACTCGCGCGCACGTTCCTTCTTTCGGATATGCACTGCCAGACTGTGATTCGTGCACATGTCTTTCAATTAATTCTTCGTTTGCTGATTTTTAATCCCGGCTACTCGAGTTTTTCGGCTGTTGAATTTCATTAAGCCTCGGGGGAGTTGATTGAATGTAGCGTGCTCGCCGAAAAATATGACGTACGATCTTTCGGTAAATCCGTTTTTTTTTTCACACATCCTCGACTCTCCAGTTCTCTCTGACGTAGAACGCGATAAGCGGCTGTATGCACTGGATTTGCTTATTTTTTTCTGCTCGAAAGTCCACAGACTGAACTCGGCATTAAAAGGATTTTCTTTTTTTTTTTCTTTTTTAGTTCGCGTACGTCGTTGAATTTACTTCGGGCGTTATTACGCGAACGCATTGTCGTTAACCAAATTCGCTCGACAATACTTAATTTTATTTCTACGCGAGGCCAGATAAGAATGAGATACTTGAATTAGGTCTAATTGCACACTCCCAGCAATAGCGTTACAATTATACGAATCCAGGACACCAAAAAATATATATATATAAAAGTAGTAACAGAACAGTGTGACAGAGAATATATTTACAGTGGACGAACAGAAACAATTGAGTAAGAGAAACAACAACAAAGAAATATTATAAAACTAACGCCAGTAACAAGTTTTTTTTTCGCCACATCTCGAAAAAAATTATACCGACATGAGAAATCAAAGTTGTAACTTGGTCGGACAAAATGTGCAATTGCGCACACGAAGTCGGAAGAACAATAAAAAAAAAAGAAAGGAAAAAAAATTTTGACTGTATGACAAAACAATGTAAAAGTATATATGTACCGCATACAATAGAGTTTGTGTCGGTGGTTCCAAAGTTGTTGCTCCCATTGGTAGATGCACAATATTATAATTAGACTAGAAAGTTTAGTTTGTGTGTGCGTCCCGTGGCCCAAGTTGCCGAGGTAAGTCCATTAACTGGCGTTGCCGCGTGCTTTCTGCTGCCGCTGCTGCGCTACCACCACTACGTCCTATATATACAAAACATGTACCTACTTACAGCTCTCTCTCTCTCTCTCTCTCTCTCTCTCTCTCTCTCTCTCTCTCTCACCCTCCACCTCTCACATACAACTCGCTCTTTCACTCTTTGTATCTCTCTCTCTCTCTCTGCAACGTGCCACATTATTATATTATATCTGTGACAACGTGACTTATCGCACGACTAATTGGATGAAATACGACGGCAACGAAAAAACAAACAACGAAACGAAACAAACGATTAATTACAATGCCTGTGGCCCTGTGTTGTTGTTCTCTTCCTCTTTTTATTTTCAGCATTTTTCAACAGGAATTTTGCAGGATCAGCGGGGCGGCGCGAGCGTTATTATTGCAACAAGGTTTATCATTGACATATTACATGATTGCTATTTATATATATATATATGACCCAGTCGAGTAATACACATAGATATATAATTATACGTATAGTTAAGAAAGTCTGTAGTGAAACATATATATACTTTAGAATGATGCTGACTCGTTAAGAGGATGCAACGTGTCGTGATTATTAGTTATTGTTATGACCCAAGAGTGTAACCAAACCTTATACAGCTATAGAGTCTTTCGAGTATTAGTCAGAGAATATACAGTCCCGGAATGTGTCTGGTTCGTTAATTATTTGAACTCCCTCCCCGCCTAGCGTCCCGTAGTAAAACAGATCGTGCTGCGAGAGCATTCAAATTTACGTCGCCACGCGGTTCATTTCTTCCCCCCACCCCCCTTTACTACGTCCCTTTTTTGGTGCCACGCGCCCTCCCGCCCGCCCGCTCGCGAGAGAGCCTGATTTATTGCATAAGGAAGCGCAATTTATCGGGCTCCACTTCAACTATAAAAATGCGCTTCCACCTTGCCGTCACGGAGTAACTTTTCAATGAATTGGTTGTTTTTTCCTCTGTAAATCGACTGACACACATGGGAACGGGATGAATGTAAAAACATACAAAACTACCAGATTATTAATTGACAATGTAAGCTGATTAGTAATTGGGTTCTAGCGGAAAAGTCA
This sequence comes from Galeopsomyia nigrocyanea, assembly GCA_035047105.1. Lineage (NCBI taxonomy): Eukaryota > Metazoa > Arthropoda > Insecta > Hymenoptera > Eulophidae > Galeopsomyia > Galeopsomyia nigrocyanea. The sequence goes on along the minus strand of JAWWMK010000032.1, from coordinate 11,954,892 downwards.
AGGGACACGACAGGAGAGAAAATGACTCGTCGTGCCATGTCCAACGAGAGGATCAAGATGTTCTTCGCGGTACTCATCACCTTCAATCTATCTCACTCTCTTACTCTCTATCTGTCTTTGTCACTTACTCTCTCTCTATCTCTCTCTCTCTCTCTCTCTCTCTTCTCTTTCTATGCAAAATCTCGCAATTTTCCCGTGTATCCTTCTACATGCATATTATCTTTGTGACACGAGACGATCGATATATACTTATCACATGTTCAATTATCTCTTTTTTGTCTCTCTCTCTCTTTTCGTATTCTTTGAATTTTACAAGGTGACTCATTGTTCCGAAAAATTCTCCGATGATTTCGCCCTACTTGAGTAAGCATTCGCAAATATATATTCAGATTACATTTGCCAGAGAATTTACGAGCTATGAGTCATCATTAATATGTGAGCGTAAAAACATGTATGTGACGTATTATACGTGTACTTACACAGCGTGTGCATGAGTGTCTTTTTTCTTTCTTTTCTATATCTCTCTTTGTTCGTCGACGCGTGCACACAAAAATTTTTCGCGTTCTTTTTTTTTTCCTCGTCAATCGTCGCGAACGGGACTTTTCAATAAAAACGCCAGAATCGTTACGATTTTTATGTTGTCGGGGGCAGGAAACCACCTATCGGCGCGCGTGCCAATTTTTCACGATTTTCATACGTGCTCTGAATACTTATCCGACAGTCAAGTCACCAGAACCACTTTAAAAGTATACTTTTTCGAGTATTCGCGGAATTGGCTTTTAGTTTCGTGTTGTAGATTTTTAGTAGTTTTCATTATTTGTTTGCGCGCGAGACTACGGTAATTCCCATTTCTCTTTCAATAGTTTCGAAACAGATTTGATATTAAAACGCAATAATTATTTGTAAATAAACTAACTACATTTACTTCGAATTATTCAATCGTTTGCTAAAATCATATCGTATTAAAAAAAAACTAAACAAATGTAACTTCTCATTTTCAAAATTAATTAATTCCTCCAATTTCAATTTACAAACGTAAACCTCTTCAATAACTATCAAACCCCGAGCAGTTTCCGTACAAAAAGCGCTTAAAACAACAGGTTTAAAAAAAAAAAATCCTTTCGTAAAACAAAGGCATTTGGGTAAGGAGATACTTGCAAAGCAGTATAACGGGTGGCACGTGCTGGGGAGCCACTCGCCAATAAAGAAAGTTTCGTTCGCGCTCGCTCGCTCGCTTTTTCTCGTTATATTCGGCTTTGCGAACGGGGAGTTGTGTGTGTGTGTTCAACGTTGGCGCAGATCAATATTCTGCGCATGTGTCCGGCGCCCTGGCGATTAGCGGAAATTCGACGAGCGAGCGCGCGATGGGAATTCTCGTTGTCATTCTCGTGTCGCGCTGCTTGATACGCGCGAAATTGAATTTAATGTTATTTTCGTATTCCCTTTATTTTATGTTCGAGAGATTTTACTTTCTTTCTTTTTTTTTATATTCTTTTTCCACCCTACTTTATCTGTGCTCGTTCGACACTCACGCAGACACACATGCAAAACATACATTGAATGATGAAATTATCAGAAAAAAAAGGAAAGGCTACGTGTTCGATGTACAAATCTCGTCGATCTGTGTTGATTTGTGTTGAGCTGATGGCTTTGCGGTTGATGGAAATTATCTGTTCTATTTATTAACCATCTCATTATTTCATTTCTATATTTCTAACTCCACGTCCTCTATGCGTATGCGCCATTCTTTCAACACTCTACCATGTCGCAGCACAAAGCAGTTTTTTTTTTGTGTCATCTTACATGAGCTATTTCCATTATACATTTATTAACGTCATTGATGAGAGTAGGTTTAAAAAAAAATCAATACTTGAAAAGAAAAGCATGTTGAAGCGGGAGGTATTTTACGTGACATACATCATACATGAAACACTCATTAAACCATATGAAAACATTGACACTAACCATCAGTTACATTTCAGAAAACTTATATCACGATTGGAACTGCCATACACGAAAGCTCTTCTGACTGCAGCGACGAATAAATTACTGCGTCTCTACAGTCATGGAGACAAATTTGATCAAGCAAAAGTACAAATTAATGTCAACAGTCTCGCAAAAGTTTCGCTTCAGTGTTCCTAATTGAGCGGCAAGTATGAGTGCCTCGGCATTTATTCGCCTTGCGCACACAAGTCATCCAAGTTATGATAATAAAGCGAAAGAGAAAAGAAAGCAAGTAGAAGCAGTCAGAAGAGACGACGACGTTTCGTGTCTCGCAGCATGAAAAAACACACACAGGGAAATACATAGATGACGATGCAGACTAAACGCACACACAGGCACACACACACAGGGAGAGGAGTGTAGCCGAGTTTGAAACAACTGCAGCAGCAGCAGCAACAACCAACCAGCGTACCACCCACTGGCGCTCCTTCGCTCCGCGGGAGGCAGGCAGGGAGGGTGGCGCTTACACGTACACTAACACACTCGCAACAACTACAACACGAGACGTACAACGACGCAGGAGAGAGCAACGGTCGCTTCGTTAATCGAGCAAACTGCTGCTTCACTGCGCACAATATCGTTGCTCGACTTTATCTCTCCCTCTCTCTCTCTCTCTCGCTCACTCGCCCTTATATTGATATGTCCCTTAATTGGCCTTTTTTCTATATATCTTTCATCGCTCGCCAAACTTTTCAGGCTCTACAGTCCAAATATACAAGTGCATTTCTATTTATAGAAGGCACTTTGGCTAACTTGATTTCACTTTTTTTTCTCACGCTCATCTTTCAGGGATGGGGCAGTCTTAAATATAGGTTAAATGATAATGAATTATAGTTTTGAGTACAGGATAATTTATCAGCAAGAAATTGAATTTCTATAGAAAACAATGAAAAATTAAAGTAGTTGATAAAATTGATAAAGAGTAGAAAAATTTGGATCTACTGTAGGGAAGGGGTACTACCAGCACGGTTCACAAAACGGTCACGATCCGGGCATGACGATCGAGTATAACGGCCACCTTACAGATAGCAACTCCGCGAGGAGAAGTTTCCGTCGTAGCGGAGAAGCCGATAGTCGGAGGTTCGTGTTTTCTCATTTCAAAGACAACAGTAAAAAAAAAAGAAACATTGCTTGCACAACGGTCAATTTAAAAATTGAAAAAAAGGTTCACGGAGCGAAGGGGGAAAAAGACGGTGCGCTTTCACGGCGGTACCAATGACTCGACTGAGGATTGGTCGTGGGAGGCGGACCGGCAGGGTAGCCAGGACAGTGCGACCAAAGACTCTGGCATCGAGACCTCGAGCACCTTCACTAGCAGCGAGGACAGCAACAGAGGCGACCTCCCCAAGGTAGCCTCCCTCGCTCACCTCTCTCTTTCTCTTTCTTTTTTTTTTCACTTTCGCTCTCTCTCTCTCTCTCTCTCTCTCTCTCTCTCTATCCTCTTCTCTACTTCCGCCGTTTCTTTCAGTAGAACTCAAAACTTAGAGAGTCTTCTGTCGTTGATTTTTGGTCAAGTAGATGCGCTAGGAACTGCTCTGTTTTTGTTTCTTTCGTTTATTCTAGTTGAAAGGCTCAATTGCATGCTCGACTAAGTAACGCTAAAGTGTATACGATGGTTAGTCCAGCAGGCGTTGGGTGAACATGGCTTTTTCGTTTCTCATCAGTTGCGATTCCGAGCAAGGCGCTTCTTTTTTTTTTGTCTCATTCCTTGCTCGCACAATTTCTTTCTTTCATTCTTCTTTATCTTGATTTTGAGCGAATGCAAGGTTGGGATAACTGACCGAGTTTCATGAAAATTGTAAATAGGCCGTTACGTACACACTGGGGATTCTCATTTATAAGTAATGATACGCCCCGTCCCCTAGGTAGATCCACTATTCAACGTCTGACCTAATGATATCGACTGCTCTCCCGCAGCAAAACCCGTAAATACGTATATACATTTACAAAGCACAACAACGGTCATTATATATCAACGAGCGGCGTATTTTACGACCAAGCCATATTTTCATGATTCACGCTTTATAAACATATATACAGATCTGCCGCGCGATCCTATATATGCCTTTATTTCGATCGATCTCATGCGTAATATAATTATTATCATCATACCATTGGAATCTTGCACGATGCTCAATCTGCAGCTATGTATATATAACTCACATACCACATTCATGTATATTTCACCTGTTTGGGTGAAATGATTTCGATGTACATATCAACACACAGACACACACTCATGAACGATCCAACTTCTATAGATGTGTGTGCTTTTTGTCTATCTTTGTCTGTGCGCCGGCGCGTGCGGGTGTAGTGCATCTTACATATGTGTACATGTATGTGTACAAGCGCCCAGGAATGACGGCTAATTAATGTCGGAACTGCTGTGAGAGCAAGTTTTTAGAGTTCCTCGCATGCTCGGCATGAATACGTGTGTACGTTCCCATTCTATACATATATATGTGTGTGTGTGTGCTACCTCTCGCTTGTCATCCTCATTGCTGAACCTCAATCAAGCATCATTTGTGTTTCATTTCCATGTATAGTATCTCATAAACAAATTTCGTTAATGCTAGATATAAACTGTAACTATAAATGTTTACACTTGGCTCCTTGCATTTTTTTTATAAATCTTTTAAAGATACACAATTATAATCATATTTTTGGTGAGGGTTAAGCTTTTTACAGTAAACTTGTAAAATTTATCAAAAATATTCTGAATTGCAATGAAAAATTACATGAATTAACTTTTCACGTGTTAATTGTATAATTGATTTTTATTTAAAAAATAACTGGTAAAATAAAAGAAAAAAATCTAGCACTAACGAATAAGTAAATCATACCATCAGTAAAGTAAAGACTGCGTACCAAAATATGGGACTTGTTATGCGACGGATTAGCACCCGTCGCCCTGGCAGGTGAGCAACGACGGTACGAAGCTTATCGGCAGGATGGTCCTGCGCAAATCTTCGCCAGGTACACAGAGCAGCAGCAGCATACTTGGCCTCAAGGTTGTCGGTGGTAAACTACTGGAAGATGGCACTATGGGTGCACTTATTGAGAAAGTCAAAAAGGGCAGTCCGGCCGACGTCGAGGGACAACTTAGGACTGGTGAGCGGTCTCCGTCATCCATTTATTCTCTTTTTCTTTCGAGCAAAATACTTCGCTAGAAAAAAAAATTTTTTTTGTCACTTAACTTCAGAAAGTTAAACATTAAACATTGATAGATATCAATAATCAGATATCATTAAATCTTTCATTTAGATCATGAGCATGTCAACCATGAATTCATATAAAACTTGAATGGATAAAAATATCTTCCTACTTTAAACTTATATAACATAGCGAACTAATGATTGACGATTTCATTACCTGATCCATTCTACTCATGAATCCTCGTTTATTGCACTGCATAAAATTGCAAAGTCTTCAACAAACATGCGTCAATGAAATATTTCGTGCATCATATAAGTTACCGACCATCTACTTTACCGACCGTCGGTCATTCAAATGGCAAACACTGTCACGGCCGATAAAGTAGATTAGTCTTGTGAAAGCTTACCCAGAGACAACTAGTTATAATCTCGCGCGCATGTAGGCGACGAGGTGCTGCAGTGGAACGGACACTCGCTGCAGGGCAAGAGCTTCCAGGACGTGAGCGACATAATCGCGATGTCGCGCTCAGAGCCCCAGGTCGAGCTTGTCGTCACGCGCCATCTTAATGCCGCAAATGCACCCCCTAAGTCGATGACCGGTCCTACCCAACCACCACCCGGTAGCCCGGCACTCACCCCCATGGCCAACAGGCGCTTCAACGCTCAAGCGCAGTGGCGCCAAAAGCACGATGCTACTTTACCCAGCCAACCACACCACAAAGGTGAATAGTCTATCATATCATCTTCTTATTTTTTTTTCCTTTTCCTTTATTACTTTCATCATTTGAATTTACAATACGATCTGATGTTGATTATCATTGGAAGTGCGTCAACTGAATTTTTTTATCTATTTTTTTTCTACAACATTTTTTTACTTTCTTCTTTCTCATAAAGTTTATTGATAAATAAGTTTGATGAAAAAGGCTGGTTATGTCTTCAACTTTGATTAGCTATAGTTGACGTTTAATCAATTTCTATAATTCTAACTGATAGATTGTACATACAGTGCACGAATAAAGTTGAGTTGAAAGCCATAGTTCAGTAGATCGAATACATAGATAAGAAATTTAGAAGTAGAGTTGAACTTAGTCAAACTGTGCGTCTTAGTTATATTTTGTAAAAATAAATAACTAATTTAAGAGGACTGCTAAATTATCACAGATTATATGATCTTTGGCATTCCAGGTCTTAACAAATGCATACTTTGGGGTAGGCACACTTTTCTAAAGTTAAAATTATTCCTTCCTTGAACCATATATATCGTTGTTCCATTGGCTTGAATTCGATGTTACTTCACCACATCCATTTAACGTTTACTTTCTTATTTTTCATGTCTCCATGTCTATACTTTTAAGTGTACATAATACTTGAGAGGTTAATGAGACATGATATGTTTTCATTGTGTATTCATCAATTAAAATGTTTAAAAATAATTCAATATATATATGAGTATGTTATGAATACATGTATGCCCCCTGACATTGAATATTTTCAAAATCAGTTGTGTAAATCATGTGTACCTATCATTCTTCAAAGCTTGGCATTTTATTGATTATTGGTGTTAACTATATATTTCCATTATATCTCCATATAAATATAGATATTTGAAAGTCATGATGAAAACGTAGAAATGAATGTAGAAAGTAGCGCCAATGCACCCCGAGCTGTTCTTACACCTTCATATATAACTAAAATAGTCTGTATTTTCATGGGAGCAACAACCAAAGTATATAATTCATGATGTTTCTGTCTTGTAATAACTTTTGTTTTTATCATGAAAGCATATATAATTATATTCGATATGTCAAAGTGGTGAAGCGATTCATTGAGACAAACTGTGAAGATGGAATGTTGTTATATGTGGTGCCCAAGTCCTAAAACTTGAGTGATCATTGCCCTTCGATCGATAAACATTCGTTACAGTGTCAATTACTAGTCAGTAACTGCATTGAAAATCGCAGTAAGAATATTGTTTTCAATAATGATTCCTGAGCTATTTATCTGTTTTGCTTCGTCCTTAACCAGTACTTCGTTTTTATATGCGCGAAAAATATCATTCTGCAAATGCAAACAGCATTTCCAATATGTATATAAACCAAATTCATGTATTAAAAACTAGATTATCGCTAGATGGTATTGCTGACTGAAATTAAAAACGAAATTGCAAATTATCAAATAAACATTATCAAATCTCGACAATACCATTCATCGGTAAAACAGTTTGCATTATCGCAATTATTTTCCGTGATAATGATTATCAACAGCAACAAAAGCATCCAAACTAAGACAAAAACCTTTGTTTTCCTTCTTTTTTTCCTCGACCTCTCGAACAAATAGAACTGTACGATGCGCGGGGCACGAAGCCATCAGTGCTAGTGACGTCGCCAGGATCGCCGGATCTATACAGCAAAGGTCGGGCGTGCAGTCGTCAGTTCCGCCATCCAGCAACGGGCGGCACGAACAGTGTGGGTGGTAGGCTGCAGCTGAAGCTGAGCTTTGATGCGTCGAGTCATCAGCTCGTGGTGACGCTTGTGTGCGCTTCTGGTCTGATACCCCGGAGCAATGGCCAGTCTAGAAGTTCCTACGCCAAAATGTATCTGCTTCCTGATAAGAGGTGAATATCGTCGAACCCATGATATTTAGATAATTTTTTCACCTACGTTGATTAAATAATATCGGCCAAGTAAAATGTCAGACTGACGGTAGTTGCCAAAAAGTCGTGGGCAAGTAGTACGATAGATGTTTGGTCAGACATCATCACATATACGACTTTATCTGCGATTTCAGCGAGAATTCGAAGAGGCGAACGAAGACACTGGCCAACACGAACGATCCACGATGGGACCAAACTTTCGTGTACGGTGGTGTCAGATGGTCCGATCTGAGGCAACGTTCGCTCGAGATCACAATCTGGGACTATGGGCGTTACGGTGCCAACGATTTCCTCGGCGAGGTACTCGTCAATCTGGCGGCCTCGTCGCTGAACGACGAGCCCGAGTGGCACTACCTCATGGCCCATGAGGAGCATCGCCAAGCTGGGTAAGCGTCTGGCAATATTTTTTTTCTCTGCTGCAGCGATAGTAGTGCTGCGCTATCAGTAGGTTGAGTGCGAGGCGAAATATGAAAATCGCTGATCTGACTATATGGCATTGTTGGCCTCTTACAATGCAGATACTACCAGGATCCGTCGGACGACGTGACGACGCCGGGCGACTGCCATCTCAGCCCGCCGTCTACCACCTCGAGACTGAGCGACTCCGATACCTCGGAGTGCGACATTACCGACTGCGACGGCTCGAGAGAGCATCGCAGGACGGCCGACGGCGCGAGTATTAGCAGTATCGGCAGCTCCTCCAGGTGAGCCACTTACAACTTCATTTATCTTCACATTTTCTTCTTCTTCTTCTTCTTCCACTCGAGTTTTGTGAATATAATTATATCCAATTGGCTTTCGATGTTAGGACTAATTACAATTGAATACATGAAAAAACACACCAAGATATATACCAAAATTTCTTTGATTTTAACGATTTATTATGTATATTGGTTGAATGTATTATTTGTGCACTGTTTTTTTGTGCTTTTTTTGGCGACAATTGTCACGATCGAGCGTGTTAAAAAAATGTTCAAGAATCGGAGCCAAGTCGAAGAGATATCCTTGCATGTCTCACTTTTATCTTGGCTCGGATACAAAATTACTTTGATCCACGGGTATGTTTCTACTAGTGCAAGAATGTACATTCAGTAAGCGCGGAGACGTTTTCCAGCTGGCTACTTGCAAAATTTTAAGCTTTGCTCTCTTTTGTGCAGAAAACTTCATAATCCCCCTTTCTTTTTTGCATACCAACTTCGACGTGAAAAATCTGCGAAGCTAAAGCGACAAATTTCGCGGAAAGAGATTGTAATCCAATTTTCCAAGTGTTAAAAGCTCATAATCGAATGATCCTGCTAATTCGTCGCCGCAGTTCGCGTTGAAAATCGTCGAATCGCGGAGAGACGAAACGAAAGACTTACGTAACTGGTTGGCAAAACGAGATTTGCCGCGGAATTGATTGAATTATTTATAGGCCTCGCGCGAGAATTGCGCCAAGGGGTTAAAAGTTTCGTATTTTTTTCGTCTTTCTCTTTTTTTTGCCGGCCTACCCTCCTCCTCGACAATTATGCAGTCTGCGAAATTAAGCGAGACTCGGCGTTCGTTCGTCGCCCGAAAACTCATTACGGAATCGGCCGCTGAGTGCACGCCTTCGACTCGTTAAAGTCTTCGCGCGAGTTGGCGATGTCGCTCGTTAAAGTTGTCAGTCGAAAGACTAAGAAATGCCAGCTTAGATTTGTGTTAATTAATTCATTGTACTGCCTTTGAACGACAAACTATCTCACTCTCTCGTCGTAGGCAAGTAGAATAAGTCAGAGTTCGATCGGGCGTAGATCCTATGACATTTTTGGTTTGACGCGTGACGTAATCGGCAATCACAAAAAAAAAAAGAATCGGAGAAACGAAAAATTTGCCAACGATAAACAGCTCAGCCCTGGGAATCCAATTGTCCGTTTGGCGCCAGGCGACATCGACTCATTACGAAATCGCCGTCGACGTCGTCGTCGTTGTCCCTGCACGAGCCCTCAGCTCGTAACAGCCTTTGCTCGAGATCGCGGCAGCAGGCAGCAGGCAGCAACGTGAGGTCGCCTTCTCTCTCTCTCTCTCACTCTCTTTCTTTCTCGACAACATTGTCATTCTGACGTAAGCTCGTACTACATAAAAGCAGCGGCCCGAAGAAGAAGAAGAAGAAGAAGAAGGGAGCAGTAGAGGAGGAGAGAACACGCGCGAGCGAGCCAAGTTATAAAACTGGGCAACAAGCCAATTGACATAGCAGTTGGGTTGCGACCGCCGCACAGTCTGCACGCGACTCTTTCTCTAATTCGATGACGACGACGACGACGACGACGACTACGTTGCCGTGGCGCTGCCTCTACCGCTGTTCCTAATCGCCAGATTAATGCGTCGCGCCGATTCCGCTCGCAATTGCAAATGCCAGCAGCCTTGCAAGCTGCTCGTCGAAATGATGTGCCGGGTGAAGTGTTGGTGCGGTTCCGAGCCCGGGCTCAAAAGCCAGTGTGTCACCTGAGTTATTTGTTCGTTAACGTGTTCGACAATGCACAAATATCCACAGTGTCTTCTCACCTAGCTGAATGAGAATAAATAGACGATGTTGCTGGACTCGTGAGTGTTTTTTTTTTTGTTCTCCCAGCGACAATTATTGAAAGCTTTGTGTGAGTGCGCTGCGCCAGTTACATAAAAACAAAGACGAGTTTAACCGCGAAATTCGAAAAAGAAGAAAAAAGAATCCATAACGATGTAAGGGTAGTTGGGTCGCGCGCGAGCGCGGCAAATCGGGTTACGAAAATGCAAATTCGATTTGTTCCGCAGCTCCTCGTGAAATCAGCCGTCGTCCGCCTCGTCCATCATCTGAAACATTGCCGAAATCTCGTCATTCTCCCGCAGTGCCGACGGACGAACGAAAAAAAAAGCCCCATCGATTCTACTCTGCTGGCCATTTGGCTTATAACCACGCGCATGAGAGAGAGAGAGAGAGAGCAAGTAAAATAGCAAAAAAAAAGCATAACACAGAAGTAAGATGAACGGGCGATTTTGCATATGCGGCGCCGCGCCAATTCGTGATTCGCCTGTGGACGAGCTCATCAACAAAGTCCATAACGTGCAGGCAGGCTTGCGCGCGGAAAACTAACGACTGCATTTTGTGCGATGCGGCATACACGCGTCTAACCTAACCCGAGTGAGCGAGCAAGCGAGTGAGCGAGAGCGCGGCTCATGCCACCACCGTCACACATATTTAATAAAACGTTCAATATGGCACTAATGGGATAACTCCAAGTGGGTTTCGCTAGCATTGATAAATCCATCTCGTGCGACCGATAGCCGACCGTATACGCGACTAAGCGCTTGGACGAGTGTATGTGTGTCGTGTGACTCGCTTCTTGTCGCGTGCTTCGTTCGTGCCTCCCTTATTTCTCTACTTATATACTTTTGTGGCTGTGTTTTTCCCAGTTTTTTCCGACTATTCCGCTAACGTGTTCTCTCTCTCTCTCTCTCTTTCTGAAACGACCACCGTCAAGTTTTGTTGTTGTTATTGCTGTTGTTTAAGATTGTGTCACTTCATGCTTTTTCTTTGTCGCATTTTCATACCGATAACGATGCATAATGAAGCGGGAATATCGAAAGTTATTTCGTGACACTTGACGGTTTATTAAATCAGTAGATAAGACCGAGATTTAGTCGGACACGCCATTTAATGCACTGGCATTAGTCGCTTACTCGCAACAGCCTTTTTTTCTGCGCAAAAGCAGAACTTCATTAGCATATAATGACTTTTAATTCGAACTGAGTAGAAACATACCCTTTCGTCGACTGCAACAAAATTTTTATTTATGAAACTTAGTCAACCAAAAAAGCGTAGACCGGTTTGATTTGACTTTTTAATTTTGTTGTAATTCGTTTATTTACTTTTTTTTTTTAGGTTTCATAATATGCCGCCAAATTATAAGCGGTACGATCACTCAACTATCTATAATTTTACTTTCATGAGCCACACGCATTCATGTATTTGTTGACGTTTGTTTTCTTTTCCTCTTTTGTTTTCCTTTAGATATTCTTTTAGAAACCCCTAGCACGAACGGCGATGATTATTTTTTGAAAAAAACAAACAAACATATACAGACACACGCAACAACACGGCAGCACTGAATGTCTGCATTACAACAAATGAACGTACGTGCAAAAAAAAATCGATGCTCCGAAAGAGAAAAAAAAACGTGTTTTGGTACAGTTCCAATTTGTAAATATGAATCATTTGTCATGATCCCTAGTGGATGGATTTTTTTTTAAATTAGTGAAGTTTCTCGCGCGTGGATTGAAAATGCCATATTGCTTAACATGCATTACATCAATTGCAATGCTTAGGCTAGAATATTGCGCGCGTGCAAGAGAGAGACATGGCTTCTTAGATGAGCTTGTGACCTATAGACCCGCATTTATGCACGTCGTGTACTTACGTGTTCGTTGCGTATATAACTGGTATATGTACGCAGACACGCCGACGCACGCGCGAACATTGTCCAGCTGGCGATGATCTCTTGTGCGCTTTCAGCATTGTCCGCAAAAATGAAAACAAAATCTACTGCATTGACAAAAAAAAAAAAAGAAATGAGCAGCTAATATACATATATATATATAAAATTTTCGCTTGAGCATTTTAATGTATCTAGTCATGATAAGGACATCACTGAGTTCGTGAGTGTGTGCGCATTTATAGAAACGAGCCACTTCAATTATCGCATCCGCACCACACAGAGAGCGGAACACGCGACGAGTAGTATAGCTTGACACAATTAAACTCTCGGTCTGCGTGCGAACATACACATGCGAGCTCAGTGCATTTCAACCCGCCGTTCCGACACGTGTATATATAAATGCAAGTTCCTCCAAACCACCCACCGACTCCCCCCTAAGCTGTGTACACATGCACTAATCGCGCCTATAAATGTGTGTTTCTCTCTCGCTGCGCGGCTCTCTGCCTCTCTGTCTCTGTCTCTGTCTCTCTCTGTCTCTCTCTTTGTCTGTGTGTGTACCTGACAATTGCTGGAGAGCAGCCACTATTCCAGCCCACCGCCGGAGAAGGAGCTCTGCGTCGACGGTGAGCATCGGAGCCGCAGGGACATGTCGCCGCAGGGACGCAAACGCGCCGCTCTTATGGGCTCGCGCGAACAGCCGGCCTCCATTTCCGGATACCAACATTACCGAAAGGTCAATTTCCAACATTATTCCGTATGTACAATCTATTGTGCTTTTTTTAAAGAATCATCATCATCAACGGTCACTTTATTTTACTCGATAACATTTCTCTTATTCAATTGTATGTGCACAATTTTTTTATTTTTATAATATTCACTTTGATAACTTTTTTATATTCATTCACATTCGTTTGATGCACGTTAAGTATAATTTACGAAGAAAAGAAAACGCAAAATAATTTGATGCTTGATGCGATTCGATGTGAAGCGAAATTTGTTTGGGAATTTTTCGACGATCCGTTAGAAAAGCTCTATATGTAGCACGCGCCGTGATGCAGTTAACTGTTGCTAAACTACGACAATTAAAATAAACAAGCGCGCGAAGGCGAGATATGATTGACTGAGGGTGATGGGGGCTTGCGATCAACTTTTACAGGAGGAGCCACACAGAGGTGCAATGCTGAGCCACAGATCCCACAGCGCCGCGCCGATGGACTCGCCAATGCTACATTACCGTGGCAGGTCGCAAAGTCCCACGGGTCATCGTTCGTTGTCGCCCCCGGATCGTCGGGGTATGCCCTACTCGTCCGGCTACATGTCCGCGAGGTATGACTAATCGCGTATCCATCGAGACTCGAGAGCGGAAAGACTAATGATTTTCTTGATTTTTTTCTTCGCAGGTTCGTGTCGAGATCCGCAACGGCGACGCCGACGGGCTCGCCGAAAAAGCGCCAACTGCCGCAGATACCGGCCACCCTGAACGCAGCTCTCAAAGAGCGCGTGGCTCAGGATTTGGAGGAGAGGGCGAGGTACCTGAGGCATCGGCATCGGCCGCTGCACAGCATCTACAGGGGTAGTATAGGGGGTAAGCCGTAGAGTCGTGATTGTCGGAGTAGTCGCCAAGCCTTTTTTTTGTCACGGCAGTTCGTAGCTTAGAGCGCAAACGAATGATTTATAGCGTATCGCTCCGAAGGTTGGGACAGGAGATACAGTAGACTGTCGGACTCGGATCTGCCGTCGATGGACCACGAGCCGCACTCGTTGTCGCACAGCCACATCCACCGGATGCACAGGTCGCGTCGCGGCCACATCAGCCCGGAAAAGGATGTGCTCGCCGATCTCGGCGACTCCGACATGGAGAGCATTGCCTCGGTGACGAGTAGCGCCTTTAGCACGCAGTCCGAGAGGCCAAGGGGCTTCCGATCGATGATGTGAGTATTAGACTGCTGATTATCAGCCAGCCATCACTACTACTACCACCACCACCACCACCACCACTACCACTCATTCACTATATACCCATCGCCTACACTATCATTCATTCGTTTCACACCATTCTATAAATATATTCGCTCACCACTCGCGTTGACTCACTTTATCTGTGAATGATAACGAGCGAAGCCAAAACTGCTCTCAGACTCAAATCAGTCTAGTTGACTTTTCCAAATTATCCCAAGAGATTTCTCTTACCAATCTCTCAGTTCAATCAGTGATAGTTAATCGAATACAGTCTGATAGCTCGAGTTTGCTTCGAAAGAATCCCTCAGTTAAATGGACATTGCGAAATTGACTTGCGTCCCTAGTTTTAGATAAGTAGTTAGTTATATAATTATGCGTAGTTCGCGCCCTGCCTGCTTAAGAACCGCTTTGACCTCCCCCCCCCTGACCAACCCCCGCCCCACCCCCCACACCCATGAAACTTCTCTTTTTTTTAATAAAAACTAGGTCTCATAGCATCTTTAGCATTAACATAGATGACGTAGCTGCACTTCCTCATGCACAGCGCCAATGTCCATTTAATGGCGATTTTTTTCTCAATGATATGAAAACAACAATAATTGAAACAGATATGCAAGATCGTCCCATTCTCGCAGGACTCGGTGCTCAGTTGTCGGTTGAACGGCGTTCTTTCAAGCTCGCGTTCTTTTATGTACAAACCTCACTGCAACTGCACAGCTTCAAGTTTTCTTTTGTTTTTGCCGTTTGATTTTTGATACCGTTGTACTTTTCTCATTCCGAAAATCGCCAGTTCGTTCGATCGACCCAATTGTCACTGGTCAACGCCTATTAAGACGCCTATAATGGCTGAATGGGGCCTTCCAACCACAATTTTATATTTCCCGGGTCACACTCTATACCATCACCAACAAGTAACAAATTGAAATTGTTAAGTAATGAAGTTTGAGACTTGCTGTAATGATCATAGATATATTTATGTATACAAAATATACAATACATGACTCTAAGATATAATGATAATGATATATACAATACAATATGATTGTTGAATGAGTATTTACATATATATATAATACATACTTTGCGTTAATGAGTAAGCAACAAGTATTAAGAATTGTAGCTTTGTTGATTGTAACATTTATAAGTCTTGTCTAAAAATGAAAAAAATTGTTTGCAGACCGACAGTTAAAAACGTTTATATACCCGGTGTCGTATCCCCGATGCCCCCGCCCCCTAGGCGCTCTAGGCGCAAGCACCGAGTACTTAGGGTACCTTGCAGTGAATGCCATTGCCCGAGTAACTTGTCCTGTAAGCCTAGGAGCAGTAATCACCCCATGTACAACAGCAAGCACAACCACCACCACCACCACAATCACCATCTTCTTCCCTCGCACCACAATCCCCTCGTACGGAGCAAGTCCGCAGTCGTGCGCTCGCTTTGCAAGAGGATGCGCGCCCCCTTCACGCGCTCCCACACCGTCGACGAGAGCGTGCTTCGCTACTACAGCCCCGAGACCGACGAGTACACCGTGACCGACGCCTACCTCCTCAAGCCCGAGACCACCACGGCGGCCAGCGGCGGCGGCAGCGGCAAGCGCTCCTCGCGCTCTCGCTCTCGCATACCCGAGATCTACGTGGAAGACTGCCTAAGCGTCAATTTCAATAAGCAGCTGATCGACAAGTTCCGCGCCAAGAATCGCCGCTACCAAGACATCAGACTGGCTTCCTCCGGCTCGTCGCCGCCCTACGAGACCATTGGCGCTGCGAGCGCGAGCGGCGGAGGCACCGGCGCGACCTCGACCTCACTGCAACGGCCGCACAGAAGGTCGCGCAGCTGGCACGAACGCGGCATCGCGGCGGCATCGACTCTCACGGACACGAGCAGAGCCGCTTTGGCCGCCAGCGTGCCCACCTCGAGCGGCGCCAGTGCCAGCTTGGCCAGAAGAAGGAGCCCGTGGTTCAGCAGCTGGTCCACTGCCACCACCCCTCGCCACTCCGATTACTATTACCCCACCATTCGACAATCGAGCATGCGTAGATCCCTCCTATCCTCCAAGGCACGCAGCTTCGACTATGACGATTACATGACGCCGACGACGAGCAGCACCGAGACCACCACACCTCGACACTCGCGCAGCGGCGGACTCGTCGGGCTGTCGGGCCGCAGCCGCAGCTTCGAGTACGGCGACAGCGCGTCCGCCAACATCTTCAGCGACGACAGTCTGCAGACCGCCCGACAGAAGATCAAGAAGAGCATGGACCTCAGCGACGACGGCTACGGCGACAAGATACCGGCGCTCAGGGACCGCAGCAAGTCCTACTACGACTCCAACAGCGATGCCAAGTTCGCCAGGCAGGCCAAGAAGCTCAAGTCCCGACAGGCCGATCTCAAGTCTCTGATGCTCGACGAGGACAACGACTTCGACATCTATCACCAGGAGCAGCAGGTCCAGAGACTCATGTATGGCTACGACTCGGAGCTGAGCTGCGGCGAGACTGAAATCTATCTGCCAAGGGAATTGGATCCCCGTGTGGACGACGCCGGCAGTAGCAAGCGCAAGTATCGCTATTCGCCGGAGAGGCGGCCCAGATCGGCCATGGGTGTGGACAACGAGGCCTACGACCCCGACGTCAACGAGCACATTTACTGCAGTATCGACGAGGTCAATCAGCAAGCCTATCGCAACGAGATCGCCGAGCTGTCCAGGTGGCGCAGGTCGTCGCTGGACAGGATGAGCCGCGCGGGCCATCGAAGACGCACCAAGAGCAACGATTCCTACCTCAATTACCAGGAGCAAGCGCTCTACGACAACTGGAACGTCGTGGACGAGGGGTACTACGACGATAGCTACTACGACTACGTGCAACGAAAGTACGACGACGAATACAATAGACAATCGTTTAGATACGGCGGCGGCGACGAGTACCCGGATGTAGTACGCTCGTCGTCGTCGTTGCGACACGCCAGGGCTACCGGTCGCGAGGCGCAGATCGCCGCCGAGCCCCACTACGAAAATGTGCCTTACTTCAGGCCCGAGGGCAGGCATCGAACGACGATGCTGCCGAGGGCCGAGTCTACGCCAGTCCTCTACTCGGACGAGGAACTGCGCGGGGACTGCTACGCTGCGAGAGGCAGCCGCCGAAGAAACACCAGTTGCCCAGAAAGTAGAGAAGTAGATCGTTACTACGAGGAACAGCGAAGCCGCTACTACGACGACATCGAGGAACGCACCAAGAACGTGCTGCAGTCCGACGAGGAGACCGGTTCACTCGAGACCGTCATCGAGCGGACCAGCCAGCACGTCAGTCGCATTGACGAGCCCAGGCCCTACTACGACTACGAGCCTTACTATCACACGCACAACCGCCAGGAACCCGAGGACGTGTACCAGTACCGCCACCGCAGCCGAAGAAAACCTACCTGTCCCGCTTGTCAAGAAGAGGAACAAGAGGAGAGGATGCAGATGGAGCGCCAAGGCCGAAGTTACCACCGCGACGACCAGATTGATCAGCTAGGGCGACAGGCACGCAACAGCAGCTGTCCGGAAGCTCGCGAGCTCGATCGGGCGGTCCTTCGAGCCGGTCCTTCGAGCCGGCAGCAGTCGCAACCGCAACAGCAGCAGCAGCCGGCGCAGAAGAGAAACGTGGCCATCAGCGACACCCTAGAGTACTACGAGTACTCGATGGAAAGTGAGAGCCAGTGCAGCGAGAACTGCGGATTTGGCCCGTGCGACCCACGTAGGCCCCACGAGCGAGCTCCCCGCCCCGGTAATGCTAATTCAAATCTGTTTGATTCCCAAACCGCTACCACCACTACTACCACCACCACCGCCACCTCCGACCACACTGCTAAACCCTCGCGGACCGTCACTTACGACGACCATCATTACAATCACTACCACCACCACGACCGCCACCACGACCGCCGCGATAATCCGCCACCGGCCACCCACCACGTGCAACTGCGCGACGGCGACTACGACAATGTTGTTGTCGACGGCCGCTCACGGCGCCGCCAATCGCGCTCAATAATGGACGACGCTGCGGATCGTCCGACGCCGCCGCGACAACAACAACACGACTACAACGACGACCCTTCCAATAATCGACGCTCGTCCTCTATGCCCGAACGCAGTGACTACCAGAGCCACAGCAGCTCGTATGAGAAGCCGAGCAGATATACCGACGATACCGATCGGCCGTCGCGCGAAAGCGCTGCCGCTAAAAGGGGCCAGTTCGCTAGGAGCTTCAGTAATGCTGATGCGCCTACGGATGAGAAAACAGGTGAGTCTACAATTTTCCATTCAACTGCATTTTTCAAACCATGAGCTTTTATTCTGTCTCTCGTCTCCATTCTTTTTACGAGGTGCGACGCGTGATACCAGCACTTCATTAGCGTCTTTTTTGAAATTGATAATGCGCGTCTTCTTTTCACAACGTCCTTCAGGCGATCCTATACAGCGCACTTGACACTTGGCTCGTCGCCAATAATTTCTCCAAGATCGTCGGTCTTTTAGCTCTTTCAACCGCGAGCATTCGATGACTCGTCTATATATGTTCTAAACGACCATGAAATTAGTATTACACTGCCTTTCTCGGCGTTTGTCTTGAGATATATAAAAAAGCGGCTGTTACCCATTCTAATTCTCCAGTGAAAAAAGATCCTTGACGAGAGATTTATACGTACTGAAGATGAATTATCTATCCTTCAAGCTTGCGTATCTTTATTTCTTTTCTTTTCTTTTCAACGCGTAACTTACGTGACCGCGCATTTGCAAACGACACTACGAATGGAACTGAAAAAATCATTTCAGACGGCAACCTAAGCGATACGGCAGTAGGTCTGCACGTCGAAGAGAGCGAACGTCGACCCCGCAAAAGCTCGCCTGGTAGTAAAAGTGGCAGCGGCAGCAGCAGTGGCGGTGGTAGCGCCATGCAATACCAATCGGGCATGGGCAAAAAGAGCAACAGCACAAGCCAGCTCTCCGCCACAGGTAAAGCAACATTTCGTCACTTATTACTTTCCATATTAACTCTCCACTTCTCTTCAGTATAGATATGACGTCGTGTACAATTTTTTGATATTTTTAACTTTTTGATGATACAATCACGCTCCTAGAGTTGATTATATATTTATTTATGGTGCATTGCTATAGACGTATAATTCTCGAGTCTTTTAGAAGTTTGACAAACTGTTTTTAACGAGATTTTTATTGATTATCTTTCTAAATAAATAATTTGGTATCTTTACTATGTTTAGAAATGAATTAGGATTATAACTTGTTATAGATGTATCGAAAGGTTAACAAATGTTGATGTTCTCTTAGAATTTTTTGAAAAATTTTATACTTGCTAATTATAAAGATCTTAGATTCTCTGCCTTGATTGATTCTTTGAGTATTATTATTCTGGTGAAAAATAGAGATCTATATATCTTCCGTTCTACTATCGTCTTTCTGAAGTTACATGTTTTACTGAAGTAAAAAGTCGAACTCTAGCATATATATCACAAGTAAAAGCCTTAGCCAAAGTAAATCCACCAAATGACCACGAAACCTTATCTGACACTGACACACGTACAAAATCACACTGACTGACAATACAAAGATCAGAAAACAAACAAACAAACAAAAAACGGACGGGGGCCGACACCAGCGCAGAGTATCGAACTTGAAAAAAAAAAGACGCTCGTTAGTCTCTCTCGGCGAAAGTGCATTAACCGGGAAACGTGTTTGTTGGCAATACATGCGTGGGCGAGGAAGGGCGCAAGAGGCGGCTCGGTTTTGGCAAGAAGGGCAAGTCGTCGTTCACGGTGCACCGAAGCGAAGAGGTGTTACCTGAGCAACAACAGCAGCCGCAATCGGACGCGGCGAGTGGTCGAAGTGGAAGGCAACCGAGCTCGGCGAGCAGCGACGGTGAGCCTGAAGGCAGTATCGGCGACCCCGGCAGGTCCGTCTCGAAAAACAAATATTATTCAGGGGAGCCATCTTGCGTTCGATATTCTCGATGATTTGCGATGAGCGAGAGCCTTCGTCGTCGTAACAAGAAGAACAAGAACAACTGACCAAACAACTGTATATCTACAGTCACATGATCGACACACATTTGTCTATGTTCATATTTCGATCGTCATCTTTAGAATTAGTGTTGTATTATACGAGAGACACGCGGTTTTGAACAGTTTTTTTTTTTGTTTCTCTTCATAGACGTAACAACGCACATCTGCTGTCAAGTGAAGTCTTTGCTTTTTCAAAGCTTCTCTTGTGAGCGATCGATATAATTTTCTAACTGTCTTGGATTATTGTGATACGAAGCCCCGAGTAGTATCGAGGCTGATATTTTTTTTAGATGATGGTGGTGAATTTGTTTGTGGATCGGGTGAGAGAGTGAACAGCTAGTGTTTGCTCGCTTGTATCTTGAGTAGTAGTAATTGAGATGCGAATTTTCATTAAATTACAATAACAACAAATTTTTCATATTTATATTTTTCGGTTGAATAATATCATCTGCACTCTACTTTTATTTATATTTTTTTACTTATGGCATTGAAAAAACTAGAAATGACCACAGAGATGATATTAATCAGAGCACGATTTAAGGAAATAGTTTTTGTATTTTTGAATTTAGCTACTAGAATTTAGTGTAGTTTTCATTAGAATTTACAGTAAAAAATTTAATATTACGATAAATCTGTAGTTATATATAAGGCTAATAATAGAGCGCTAGTCGCCTGATATTTTAAGTACAGCTTCGATGCAGCCAGCAGCAAAAAAAAAATCAATTCAGCCAACAGTAACAACAAATTTTTTTTCACATGAGAATAAGACTTCTGATGTCTAAAACCGAAAATTCGTCCCCTGAACAGTAATTGTTCAGTCTAAAAATAAACAAAAATAATTTGGCCCCGTCCGTTAAAAATCACAACTAACGCAGCCAAAACACGCAATCAAGTCCAAAGAGAGACTGAGAAAGACACGTAAACCCTTTGGAGTAAGAAAAAGCATAAAAAGAAAGATAGAGAGAGAATGAGAGTTAACGAATAAACTACGTATAGTCAGCCGGAATTTTCTTTTTGTTTGCCACGAAAAACAAAACTCCCAACAACAACAACAACAACAACAACGACACGATACAACAGAAAGCGGCATGATGATGACCAGCGGAATAATGAATTTGAGCGGGAGCGCGACCATGGGTCGCAAGCGCAACAGCACCCCAAGCAGCATCCAACGTTCCCAAGAAGTAATGCCGAGCTACCAGCAGCGTCTGACAGTGACCCCGAGCCCAATAAGAGGACAGCACCAGCCGTCGGGCAGCGGGGCAAGCGACACCGCAGGCAGCCTCAACTCGATCTCGAGCTCCGAGGGCAGCTCGTAAGTAGTCGCACCAGCACGCGCTGAACAAAGCGTCTCTTATAGGTCAGCCACTCACAACCACACGACCACCGCCGACCGCCGTGATATATTTATATATATATAACACACTGTGTCTCTTTTGTACATTCTATTATCAGAATCTTCTCTCTGTCTTCTATACTTCTCACTCTCTCACTTGTTCGGACATTGTTTATCTACTGGGAGTCTTATGTCAATGTTTGTTCATATCTCTATTTGCATATATATAGACATACATACATACATATATATTGTGAGTCTAACGATTTGTATGGTTATATATATATATATAGTCAGTGACAACTTTTTTGCGATACGAATGTTTATTACAACTGTTATTATTTCAAATGATTTTCATTGTTCTCTTTCTCTTTTTTTTTTTTGCTATACTTATATTATTGCTCTATCGCAAGATTTTTTGTCAGTGTTTTATCTTTCAAGTCTATCTACTGTATATGTGTTGACGACAAATCGCATTGCAACATCAAAAAATTTTTTTTAAATGATAATCACTTTGTGTCAGCGATGAAAACGTCTTGTATCTACGTGAGCTTTACTACGTTATGTAAGCGATCTTTATATCTATATTTTGGTTGATATTTCTGTAAAACAGTTAATCAATCATAAACTAAAATGTTTTAATCTGTAGTCAAATAATACATAGCTTTTAGATTAGCTCTTTCGAGACAATAGAAGTATCTAAGTGTTTAGTAGAGAAAGCAAAGGAGAAAACTCAAAACTAAAGTAAAAAAAAATACGCAGAATAGCTGGATAAATAAAAAAAACTAAATAAATAAAATAATCGCCTGTGCTTATTATGCCTGTAAGCTTAATGTAACAGATAAATAACTTCCATATTAATGCTTTTTACTATACCTAGCACTTTCAATGCGACTGAGAATGATATATTTCTTGTAATGGGCATGGAAAAAATATTTTTATTGCATATTGGCACGCACCTCTTCGCTCAAAAACGTCCCTCTACAATAAATCTTACTTAATCCAATTACTAGATAGCATTCTAAAATAGAACACTGATGTTTTCTGCTTATAAACACGTAATCAATAGCTATATATGCCTGCAAAGTTAAAGCGAGTTGAAGAAAAATTCTTTAATGATTTATCATTTCGAAATACACGGAAAAAGCCAATGCTAAGAACCCTCAAACGAGAAACACGCCTACAGCCTTTTTAAGACTAAAGCTAAATTTTAAGTTGCAAGTACATACATTGCAAATTTATTTTTGATAAATAAAAATCACGCGAGCAAAATAGGTATACAATGAAACAATAAAATACGAAGTATGCAATCCGTTTGCTCGCATCGTCTCATCCCCCATAAGGCAATAGGCGTTTTTTTCCGTTCGCATCGATTTTCTAATTTTCCACCCGAGGGCGCTTTGGCTTTCCATGTGTATTTATATTGTTTAATGACAATCAATAAATATTCTGATTTTTTTATTCGCAATTATTAACTTTACGGTCCTAGCTGTGTTTCCAGCTCGATTTTTTTCTTGACTGGACATGTTCCCAATATAGCAATATTTACGAACTTAATAAAAATTGGGATACTACTAGAAGCAAATATTGTACGTAGTTAGCAGATTATTGAAAGAAGTAAATTAGAGATCCTGTTTTCCCCCTTTGGTAGTAGTATTGTTGAAAGCACGAAAAATTCAGAGGCAGCAGGTGCGTGCGGAATGCATTTGTTTTGCATGGAAATTAAAGAAAGTACCGAGTATGCAGTGTACATTTAACGACTTATCCTACTCTACTTTCTTCTATTTTTTTTCTTTTTTTTTACTCTAATGGAACGTTGTGTATTTTGAATCTTTGTACGTGCAGTCCATTCTATTCTCTTATATATGTCGCGAAAATGTTGCTCGATCCTATTTCCAAATTGACTCTATTGCAGTCACATACGTTGCGCAACATTTTTGCGATTTCACTATCTCTCTCTACAATTCTAACTCTCTAACTCTTACTTTAAGAACTTACATGCACACACTTCTACACTCTAAACTAACAAGATCAGTTCTTCTTGTCCTGGGAATGATAAACCGTCAATGATCAAGCTTTGACTATCAATATCACCTTACGTATATTATAAGTATTGAGTGTAAAAATATATATATATCTTACACCCTTACTCTTTTAAATCGTGAACATGTGTTTCTACGTCGAAGGCTTGATTAAAAAAAATAAAATAACCTTGAAGTAAAATTCCTCTGATATCTGGTCCTCGCAACGATATCCACTGTCTGTCACTCTAAAAATGTACCACAATTTGGCTTCCTACGTCTAATAATTCTATAATTCCGGCAAGCTTATATCTTTCGATCACCCTTTCAAGAGAATATCGATGCTTGTGTCTCTCCTTCTACTATTCTACTTTAATTTCTGTTATTCTCCTTGATCATATTATGTGTTATCAACCTGGTCGCAATTTCGCAAAAGCCATTTCCGTAATTTTGAATTTTGATGTTGTCCAACTTGATATATCTAAATCTCTGAATGATAACATGTATCTTTTAAAATGTTCGAATTCCCACCAGGACCTAAATAAATTGACTAAATTTTGAAGAACTTGGAAAAATCTTACTCGGAAGCTATTTTGACGATTAGCTTACTCATTGAAAGTTCCATGCATTGCCGAGTAATGGTTTTTCCAATGTGAAAAAAAGAAGGCAAATATCTAAAGAAAGTATACTAAAATAATGAAATTGCCATCAGTTGGTCGCCAAGTCTGCGTATGGCGGGCGAAGGCGGTCAGCTGAACGAGTTCATCGAGGGCCTTGGGCCCGGCCAGCTGGTGGGTAGACAAGTTCTCGGTGCCTCGGCGCTTGGCGACATTCAGCTCTCGATGAAAAGTGACAGAGGCTTCCTGGAGGTCGAGGTGGTCAGAGCTCGCGATCTACAACCGAAAGCAGGCACCAGAACCACACCAGGTACATTCATTCTCCTCAAAATTATTGTCAATTGTTAGTTGAGAACAAGTGTGAACGATTGTTTTTGTCTTTGTTCAAGCTCCTTACGTCAAAGTGTACCTAGTGAACGGTAAGAAATGTATAGCGAAGCAAAAGACATTGGCGGCGAGGAAAACACTGGAACCGCTGTACCAGCAAAAATTATTATTTCGAGAAAACTTCCAAGGATGCATACTGCAGGTTTGTACAGAACAATATAAAATTAAAAAGAAAAAAAAGTAAATAAACCAAAAAAATAAAAAAATCTGTTTGATTGAACGCAGGTGACAGTGTGGGGCGACTACGGGCGTATAGAGGGCAAAAAAGTGTTCATGGGCGTAGCCCAGATCATGCTGGACAATCTGAATCTGAGTAAAATAGTGGAGGGCTGGTACAAGCTATTCGGCACCACGTCCCTGGTCAGTGGGGCATCTTCTCTAGGCTTGTCACGTCGATCTTCCGCGGCCTCCCTCGAGTCTCTCAGATACATTAACGAGCTTCAACGCGACTCCATCACCCACAGTCGTGCAAGCTTATTTTAAAAAATATAACGATTATTTGCACAAATCGTTCGTCTATTCTTCTATTTTGCCATTGACTCGCTGGGAGGTGCGCGATGTCGATCGAACAAATAATAAAACAATGAACATTCGATTAACTTGTAAGATTAAGAGAAAACAAAAGCTTCACGAGTACAGTAAGCACGAGAGCAACAATCTTTAGTGAGCAAACGAGAAAAAAAAGCAATGATAGTTTGAAAACAAAAACAGAGAAAAAAAAAGAAAATAGATTTGTTAAACACCTCTAGCACATCACACCTGTTTATCATGAAGCTACTAGTCTGTCTGTCTTGACTGTAGCCGTAGAGGTAGAGCGGCGATGATCATGTTCCTGCCAGAGTGCCAGATAGTTTGATTAGGTATGCACCGAGTTTCAAGGCATCGCATAGTAGATAGATTATTGATATGATTCCCCATTCGATACCTTGAACCTCAATCGACAACATCACACATTCCCCTCAATGCCTCAGCATCAGATCAAGATATATACAATCCTATATATGCTTTTACGACAGGACGGATACCGGTATCTAACAATTTTTTAATTATCCATTTTATTCTTCTCACTGTCTCTTTTGTATTTTTTATATTCACTCAATTACTCAAAGTTGTTCTTGATATCGTGTTCTATATTTTGCATTACGGCCTCAAAATTAATGAATTTCACAGTCTTGAAATTTTTATCAACAAATGTTTTTCTTCAAATGTTCTCAATCTTTTAACAAAATTTTTTTACGCAGTGATATTTCTCTCTGTGAATGAACCGGTGAAATCCTTTGTTTAACCTTGTAGTTAATGCTATATATATCCCAGTATTTGATATTGTCTCTTCATGCTGATTTATCGCTAATTTTCAAAGTTCTGGTCCTGAAAAACTTTTATGAATCAAAGAGATTTTGCAGTTTAATTCATCACAATCTTCATCAGAGTCTACATATCACCTAATCTTGGATTCATAATGTTTTCGTGGAACAACAATTTCAATTAATCTAAATATGATATTGAATAACTAACTATTTTATTATCTTTTATTAGATTGTTCAAATGTGTTAATATATATGAAAGTGAGTTTGGTGTTGTTCTAACAATTTATTAACATGACTGCATTAGTAGCTTGAGCATCACTTATTACTTCATTGATGCACTTACATTTATAGTATAATCAGTACACTTAAGCACCATTACTCACGCACCTTATTCATTATTGAAATTCTTTTTTTTTTATTCAACTATTGTGCGCAAAAAATGTCTGTTTTGAAAAAAATTCACGAAATTGGAAATTAACTTTTGTAAATATAATTGATTGGAATCTTCATGCATATTTCAATCTGACTGAATCTACTCGAATTTTGCACTGAATCTCATAAATACTTGTAAAAGTAAATCTAATAATTGAACATGTTCATTAGATGAGGTAAGTCATTCAGTGTGTGTCACTATCGTTCCTCTCACTTACTATACGAGTTATGCAAGCTTTTACAGAATATAAACACACTAATCATATTTCTCATTGTATTTCCTATCATCGTTCGAGCAGCAATAAAAACAAGCTTGACTAACCAACTATTCGAATGCTATTGTTACAGTGAGACGAAGGTAAAGACCCAACGGACAGGCGGCAGCGGCATCATTTCTTTGTCTACGTGAACTTTTACGTGATGTTCTAAACGAAAGTGTGGCGGCGATTAAAAAAATGAATCAAGGCTCAAAACTGTTGACAATTATTTTTTTTTCTGTGCTTTTTTTCGCTACACGAAAAAAAAAACACGACAAAACGACATCGACGAAGATAATGAATCTTCGAACGAGCTACTTCTCTACCTTGTGCAAAAAAAATAACACACACATAGTCTGTACCAAGCTAGGCAAAAAAAAAATTGTGTCGAGAATAAATTTAGTGAAATTATATAGGCGAATAAGATATAAAAAAAACGAAATTACGTAATAAACGAAAAATTGCTACAAACTTTGTGTAGATACGTACACACAGACAAATCGAGACGCTACAATATTTGTATATAAGGATGGATTTGAAAGGAATTCCGATGAAAAAGAGAAAAAAAAATTGACGGCGTGCGAGGACTCAAAGCGAGAAATGCAAGTAAGGTTGACGAAGAATCGTTGAATCGAGCGTAAAGCTATATATTAATGTAAGAAGAAAGGATTAAAAGAAAATAATTAAATTGTTTAAGTTCGCGGCCGAGTCGCGTGTATACGTCGAGCATTGTCTGTTTTTGTTTTCGCGGGTATACATGCATTATACATAAAGAAGAAACAAAGAAGCTAAACGATATAAGGATAATCTCAATTGTAAATAACATTTTGCAAGTTTGATGGATGTGTGTGATTGATTGCTTAAGCTGCCAGATAAACGATTTAATTATTGTCCCACAAATTCGACGTATAATGACTTCTTTTTTTTTTTACTTTTCACTTCGTTTTAGCTTGGAAGTAACATATATATACACATACCTTTTTAATAAAAACTACAAGAACAAAAAATACACGCGTATAATATAATCGAATCTGTGATTTCGTTATTACTGACAGGGATAAACAAGTTCTTGATAATAGCGTTTGTACGTTTGATTTGATTGAGAATTGGCAGAGTTATATTGATGTGTATTACTCGCGCCAATTAATATAGAGATCGGGGAAAAAATGACTTCTTTCAATTTCTTTTGTTAATAATTCAAAGCTTGCAATAATTTTTAAAATTAGTACTAAAAAAGCTATTCTGAAAATTCTTATTTTTCATGACATTTCGTTCATGGAAATATTGATTTTATTATTTTTCAACGAATTCGAATTTGTGGCATAATTTTCCGAAAAAATGAGATCGAAACGAAACGCGCACTGTACGTCAGATAAAGACGGTCTAAAGGTGAACGAGAAACCATTGTTTTTATCACGAGAAGAACGAAGATTCGCGAGGAAAGAAGCATTATTACTCGAGATTTAAGGATAAAACAATATATGCCTTCCGCTAATGTAGTTTCGTGTAAATTTACAGTGAGGATGTGACGTGAAGCATAAAAAAAGTAAATAATACTTAACAAACTAACAAAAAAAAAGAATCACGTGTACGTTATAAACAAGGGAACGTTGGATGCTGTTATATACTTACTATATACCATATATGAATTACTTGATTTTATACTATGCGCGATAATGAGGCATATTGTATACCGTTCATTTTCATCGTCCATAATATGAAAGATAACAAGAGTAAAGAAAATTGTTTCGACGCGACGTTATATATTGACCACGTTATGTTGTGTAGCTGAAATGAGAAATTCTGTTTGTTTTTCAGCAGAAGTTTTACGCTCAGTCAACCAATAATGTCATTGTATTTACAAGTTAATCTGTAATGTAAATCGAGAAAATGATGAGAACCAAACTATTGATGCTGAAAAACAAAAATTGTTTCTTGGTGACAAAAAAACAACAAAAAATATATATATCGCACGATGTAAAAATACACGTACCTGCGACCACTCCTGTATATTGTAAAAGTATAGAATTTTTAGCGTGGGATGGGCTTGGATGCATTTTTATTTGTACTAATCATCTGTGCAGTTTACTGTGAATTATTTAATTTGTTGTTATTTTATTTTGTCTCATTGATGTCATAAATTATGGTTTCAATTTGAATGATCGATTTGTTATTTATTTGATATACTTCATGGTTCGCCCATCTGCATAACACGCGTCCTATATTTTTTTTTCTTTTCAAAACTGCATGACACACATATCCAGAAGTAAGCTGACGGAAGAACTCAAGAGTAATTATATAATATACGCCTCACCAAGTTGAAATGTTTACACATTACAACGTCTAAATAAATTTTATTATACATGCGAAGTATTTATGTGTAATTGAATATAAAACTTGATGGACTAAGAAATGATAATTGAAAACGATGATAATCGACACTCGCAAAATATATTTCTCAGTTCATGAATTTTTATAAAAAAATTACGAATTCTAAAAAGTTTTCCTAAGAATTTTTCTATTAATATAAATTGCTTTCACCATTCCAGTCCAATAACAATTATTTGCGTCGGAAAATTGCCAATTACTCGTACGAATTTCTGCCAAAGTTCCTCAAGCGAAACAACAAATTTCGAGTCTAAGTTTTCAAAAAAAAAAAATTCCATTGTTCAAGATTATCGAAAAATACAAAAGATTGCCAAACAACAACAACAACAAAAACCATTTATGCTTCATATTTTTCAATCACTGCAACATTTGATCATCGACATAAAACACTTACTTAAAAAGAAAATATATAGTTTGAAGATGAAACTGTATAATTACCGACACGCTCACTTCGAACGCGCTCTAAACCCTATATAGTCGACCATATCTCTTAACTCGCTACCTAGAAAAAAAAATCGACAAGAGGCTTTTTTACTCGAGAGAAATAAAGACGTAGATTATAATATCTCGTATAATTACTAACAAATTTATAAATTAACTGCAAAGTTTGAGCTGAAGATAATGGATACGTTATATAAGCAGAATCATGTAATTAACGCGAGACTTTAACGTTTAAGAAAAAAAATAAATAAATGAAAAACAAACTTAGGTATGAACACTGACTTGGCAAAAAATAATAATAATAATAAAAAGTTTCACATGTGCACGGTAGTCCACGCTTGTAAAAATTCAACTTGCCTTTTTTATTTATTTATCGTTTTGTTTTGCAACACCTCTCGTATATATCATCATATCATCATTATGAATGGATTTTTGTTTTATGTTTAAGAATATTCACACTTAACAATAGAGGTGCGAATGATTGAAGATATATAACTAAGCAGAACAATCCAGAAAAGTACCTACTTCAAAGCTTCACATTTGTCTTCGGCGGCGCGGCGCATCGCTCGATATGTTTACACATACACACCCACACACAAATACTATGTGATCGAAGGAAGGACATAAAAAACACGAATAACAAATAAAAAAAATTCAAAACGGGGGAACAAATTTCTCGCCCTTTACGGTGACGATAATATTAATGTGTACATAGGCATGCCTCGATATTAGCTATCGAATACAGAAAAAAAAACAAACAAAAATGAAGCTATGTTGAGTATAAAAAAATGTATAAGACGAAAAAAGACACATCTGCATATAATAAAAAAAACGACACGCGTCTACAAGGATCACCGTATATAAATATATGTTAATATTGAATGAGACAAAAAATTAATATCTGAAACTTTGTACCTATATACTAATTAACTTTTAACAAAATAAACAAAAAAATACTACCCGTCGGCTTTGGAACGAGAAATTGCTATAACGACGCTGATAAATGTAATTTATACTAGTAAACGAAAAGGAATAGAATTTGATTACGAACGTATGTAATGGCATTTCGTATCGTACTTTTCAACGACATCAAAGAATACAATGAAATAATAAAATTGTAGAACTATCCTTTTCACTAATCACCCGCGTTCGACTGACAATGAACTTTACTTTTGCTTTTGACGAAAATTACAAGTCACACGTTTTCTATACGGACAATCATTCGAATTCGTTTTCGTTTACTTTAGTAGCGAAAGAGAAAGAGAGATAGATAACCGAGAAAGAATGGATAATTGTTTTTTTTTTTCTGACGATGGACAGAAACAGGACGACGATATGAGAACTGAGAGCGTGAGAATGGGGATAAAACACTTTTGTCGCTAAAACGCTGTGCATCTAATTATAATCTGATGAAAGATGCCACCCCCCAAAGCCAGATTTGGCGCGTGACAATAAAGTGATTCAGATAACAACCTGTGTCTTCATTATTTTACTATTGCATCATTATGAAATTGTATTTATTTAAATTACCTGTTCCTTTGTTTTTAAAGTATTAAAATTTGCATGAAGATATACTAAGTTTTCCAAATTCCCTGATGGCTTCTAAAAATTATTCTAACAGACATTTTTAATTAATATAAATCCTTTTAATGTAATTTTGTTGCCATTAATAATTCTTTTTAGGCTGTGAGCTTTTATTGTAATTAAGTAAGTATTTAAATGAAGTTTAGAATTAGAATATGATTAAAGAATTTTATTTACATATATATAAACTCTTCATGTACAATAACCACTAAAACTAAATTCTTGTATACAAAATGCTCATAAAATTATAGCAAAAATTAGTTTTCTAAAGAACGCAAGTACGAATTTTCGCTCATGTATTGGAAAATATTGATAAAATAAGTGTTTCCGTTTCACTTCGTTTCTTAGATAAATCATAAATATTCGGTAATACATACATTGATAAAAGTAAGTTAAACTGTACAGTAGAATTGACTTTATTATCATGTAGGATTCTGGTTAAACTTGACTGAATATCCACCAGTTGCATCATCTTTTTGCATTTGGAAGTTGCTTGTAGAGAGACCAAAAGGTTTTAGAATCATGTTTCCCAAGTCTTTCAGTTTACCAAGCATCTCCTCTTTCAACTTTTCATTTCTTTCATTAATCATTGGTTCAAGTTTCTACCAAAGCGATGTTTTCAATTAGTCGTATATACACAGTGGCCAAATAAAATATATATTTGAAAGGTTTGCTTACCCTGATAGCACATATTGATTCAGAATGGGCAGGATCAAATGTTAATACTTGTTTATAATCTGCTAAGGCCTCATCAAGTTTGTCAGCTTCTTCATACAAGTGAGCTCTTCTCAAAAATGCTTTAACATAAGTTGTATCCAATTCTATTGCTTTTGTGCAGTCTGTGATTGCTGAAGTCTTATCAGTCTGAAATTAAGAAAATAAAAAACTGAGAAATAATTTTCTTTATTGATAGCTAAAACTTTGCATATCAAGTAATAAATGAATACCATGAATTTGGCTTTTGCTGCTGCTCTATTTGCATACAATATAGCTCTATTTTGCTCAAAACTCAAAGGACATGTGCGCAATGCCTCTGTGTACGTAGAAACAGCATCAGCATATTGTTCTTCTTTGAATAAATTATTCCCTTTGTTTTTCAAAATTTCTGACTCACTTTTCAGTTCCTGAAAGTACAAATATAACAGTAGTAGTTGACAATCAAAAGTTTGAACAAAAAACCGTTCATTAAAATTCCAAAACCATTTGTTTACTAACCTGTTTTTGCTCCTCAGTAAGATCCAAGTCCCTATCTTTTAAGGCAGTTTCATCAACAAAATATTCATCTTCCTGCAAATCATTCTTTATTTCTTCAATCTCCTTATTTTTGAAGCTGGCGTCATCGTCCTCTTCCTCATCAAGTAGCTTATCACCAACATCAAAAAACTTCTCATCTTTGTCATCATATTCCTCTTTTACACACGAATTTTCCAAATTTTTGATAATTTCATCGACGATTTCCTCGTTCGATTGAACTTTTGGAGACGCGTTGGAATCCATTTCACAGATTTGAATAAATTTTTAAGAAAGTCTTGATAATAAACTCTCACGAAAGCATTTTCTACAATTGTCCACACATACAACACTTCTCGAATACACACACGGCTAAACAGCGAGGTTAGACTTTTAAAGAACTGATCGAGTGCGATGACAACAGGGTAATTCTTGGCTATTTCAATCACTCTTAAACATTGATATCGTCGATTTTTTTCAAACTTGGCACACTTGTTACTTATGCAGAGGTCAACATGTGTGCACAGTTTGAGATCAAAATGTT
>JAWWMK010000032.1:11895205-11917900 GCA_035047105.1 Galeopsomyia nigrocyanea | reverse complement strand
TAGTCTTTACGCGTATTTTCAAAAAAAGATCGTCCCGATATCTTTAATAGCTACCGAGATATCGCGTTTCAAAAAAACACTCAAAATTTTTTCAACTGTTGATAACTCAGCTGATAATCAACATTTTGATCTCAAACTCTGCACACATGTTGAACTCTGCATAAATAACAAGTGTGCCAAGTTTGAAAAAAATCGAAGATATCAATGTTTCAGAGTGATTGAAATACCCAAGAATTACCCAACAACAAAATATATGCAGCATGACGTCACGCATGGGTAACTCGCGATTCTCACGAATACCAAATCTAACCGCCAGATCGCGCTGCAAATTTTGTCGTCTGCGTTCTCTCTGAAGATCTCAGTGGGCAATGGGCAATGGGCAGGGCATGTCGGCATTAAAAAGAAAATGCTAAAACGCAACGATTTTCTCGCCTGGAAAATCTGTACTCCATCAAATTTGATGGCACTTCCGAAAATACCTACTGGTGAAATGTGATTTGGACGACTGCACAAGGAATAGGCACTAGAGACGTTTCTAAGTTATCAATTCAACATTTTTGATAAGGATTTAGTCGTTCGCACACGTGTTACTGCACTTTGCATAAAGTTTTCTGCTCCAAAGCTTGCTCGTGTTTATCAAAAAATGCCTCGAATCCCGTGGGAAGTCAGCAAAAATTTTTACAAAAATAGTAAATGCAGAGTGAGATTTGCTCCAAGTCCTACAGGTTACAATTACTGACCTCACATTTTTTTTTTAAAAATTCATTTACTTTATAAGACACAAATCAACTAATTTTTACATTTTTTGCAGGCTTTTTACACTTGGGAGGATTAAGAACAGCGCTCTATAATTATTTATTTGCACGATCTCAAGATGGTTCCTTTATTTTACGAATAGAAGATACTGATCAAACAAGAGTGGTTCCTGGAGCAATGGAACAACTACGTGATGACTTAATTTGGGCTGGTATTATACCAGACGAAGACCCAATTAGAGGAGGTCCAGTTGGTCCGTACGTTCAATCAAAACGTATTGATCTTTACCACACACAAGTCAAAACTTTGTTAGATAATGGTTCAGCTTATAAATGTTTCTGCACTGAACACAGATTAAAATTATTAAAAAACACATTGTTGAATGAAAGACAAATTCCAAGGTACGACAACAGGTGTAGAAATTTTACCAGTGAAGAAATCAAAGAAAGACTTAGGAGAGGAGATAAGTACTGCATTAGATTTAAGGTATGTTAGAAGTGTCCCATACAATTTTTCAATTTTGTAAACTACTTATTGACTTGAAACACTGATTGCAGCTTATACCAGCACCCGATCCTTTCCACGATTTAATATATGGAGATATTAGTTATGATGTTGCACAAAATGAAGGTGATCCTGTTATTATGAAGAGTGATGGTTTTCCTACTTACCACTTTGCAAATGTTGTTGATGACCACTTTATGGCTATTACCCATGTAATGAGAGGTGTAGAGTGGCAGATTTCAACTCCAAAACACTTGCTGCTCTACAAGTAATTTTACTGGTTCTAATTTAGCAACATTTTAATTTGTGAGGACTGCGTACAAAAAAATTTTGTTCATATTTCAGAGCTTTTGGTTGGACACCTCCTTTATATGCACATTTACCTTTGATAATGAATAGTGACAATACAAAGTTATCAAAAAGACAAGATGATATCAGAGTTGAATATTATAGAAGGGAAGGTATTTTTCCATTAGCACTAGTCAATTATATAACTGCAGCTGGTGGTGGTTTTAATCGAGATAAAGGCCTGTCTCATTGTTACACTTATGCTGAACTTATAAGACAGTTTGACATTAGTAAAGTAAATGTCAACTCTAGCAAATTAAATCCTGACAAGTTGATGGAATTTAATCAACTTGAAATAGCAAATCTTTTAAATAACGAGAAAAATCACAAATTCTTAGTGGAAAGAGTTGTTGGACTTTTAAAGCAAGCTTTTCCTGACAGGTAAGTTTTATTTATTAGCATATTTCAAAAATATTTCAAAAAGTACAATTTTCAAATAAACTTTTCCATTAGGGCGTCAGATGGAAGTTTGGAAATAGATCCAACACATATTATAACAACACTGACATGGGCACAAAATAGAATTACAAAGC
The DNA here is from genome assembly GCA_035047105.1 of Galeopsomyia nigrocyanea. Classification (NCBI taxonomy): domain Eukaryota; kingdom Metazoa; phylum Arthropoda; class Insecta; order Hymenoptera; family Eulophidae; genus Galeopsomyia; species Galeopsomyia nigrocyanea. The sequence goes on along the minus strand of JAWWMK010000032.1, from coordinate 11,915,759 downwards.
TCAGTGACTTGGTGACTCCAGATTTGAAATTTTTGTGGGTAAAACCATCAAACAGCGGAGAATCTAAAGATCTGAAATATTTAGAAATGATTGGCATACTAAGTAAAAAGCTTGAAAGTATTGATGAAACTAATTTTTGCAAAGAATCTTTGAAAGTTCACTTGAAAGAATTTGCTGTAAATAACAACGTTGCTTTTCCCGCTTTAATGAAGACTTTGCGAAGCCTTTTGAGCGGCTTAAAAGTAAGACTCATTTTTTCATGCATAAAAGTTTTGTTTAGAAAAATGAAATTTGATTTTTATTTTTTCAGGAAGGTCCAAGTGTTGCTGAGATGATGGAAATTTTAGGACGCGATGCAACTCTGAATCGCTTGAAACGAAAGGCCTAAAATTATTATTCATTAGTTTATAATCTGTCTACTTTGTTGTGTGTACATAAATCAAAGTAATTTTACATTCCCCGTTCATTAGAAAAATAACGTAATTGTAAATTACAAGCTAAAAACCAATTTGTATTTCAATTCTACTTTTGTCTAGAATTCCAATGTCAAATTGTTAAACTTGCAAAAGCATAATACTGAATATTTTTCGCTTATATAATCTTTCTTATCGAGTTCAATCGATCAAAGTCAATAATTTATGCATTAAATTATGTAATATTGTATATAATTATTGCAAAAGTGAGTCAATATGTCCGTCGTTGAATTATTATCCGTACTGTAAATGTGAAAAGAAAGATACTGCAAGAAAAATGGAGATTATATTTTTCATGAAAATAAAAAGGCATATTTGAGCTTAAAAATTGAAGTTTATTGTAAGTAAACATCTTTCAAATACACTGAAAAGTCAAAAATTCACAAAGTTAAAGAGTGTGTATGTGTGTTGTTGTTGTTGTTTCGTGTTTTGGTGTACACAAGTGTGCTTTAAATTCGAATAATTTTTTTTAGAATTTATAATTAACAATAGAAGAGAAGACGTGTTCGTTATTTGCTTGTTTTTGTGACATATACAACACTGAATTCAATGAAAAATACATTGGTAGATCAGCTAATAATAAATATAATCGACTCGCATTTAATACGAGTTCACGCATGCTTTCGTTTCTATTCTGACGCACTTACAGTGATAACAGTGACATCCGCTCCAAAAGTTTTTGCTTACCGACAATACATTTTATTTCCGAATCGTGGTGAAAAAATCTTATCACAAAGTAAAAATGTAGTTTTGAAAATGAACGAAGAATCAATTTCTCGTAAATGAGTCAACAGCCAAACGTATTCGTTGCACTATACGTATAGGTATATAGAGTATAAGTAAATGCTAGAAATACGGACTAAGGTTTTTTTTTGTTGTAGAATCGTACAAAATCCTAACTTAATATTGATATAATTTATATAAATAATTTTCGCTACTTAAATATTATTTCAGAGATGACAAATAAATAAATTTGTTAGTTATTGCGCACAGATTAGACAATGACAATGTAAATAAATGAATGAAGAGGCTGTAGACTCCATTTGGAAAAGGTTAAAATTAAAGCTGAAATTATACAAATGACAATGGTGCACGTTGTACGAGTTTTCATTTTAAGTGTTTGCAGGTATACAGTATGTAATGACAATAATAATCATTTTATCACAGTGTTTTTAATTATAAATATTGTTTTATTACTCGTAACGTGTTCGCACGATAAAAACTACGCTAAAAGATTTTTGCAGCTACCAATTCTTATTGTTGATAGTTAGAATTATTCCTCGTGTCTCCTAAGTGCGTGCACATTATTTTTTTTGTCGGTAGCCATTCTCTTCTCTACTAATAAATACGCAACAATAAGTTCATACACCTGTATGCATAGTCGTGGTAACAACAATGTCGAGTTGAAAGAAATCGCACTTTTATATATTTACACAACATCAGACGATGAAAAAGTTCAAAACAGTTAAGATTTCTCGAGCCATTGCTTTTTTTTTATTCTTTGACGATTTAGAATCTTCGGCTTCTTGATACTTTTTTTTTGTTACGGGGACTGATTATAACGTATACATTAATAAATTATTTCCGTCCATGGTTTTTCATAAAAAAATCGGAACGATCGAAATGAAGCGTAAATACTGATAGCATTTTTTTTTACTTTCAGTCCCTGTTTTTTTTTTTCAATGACTTTGTTGTTGTTATCGATTTGTTCCTCGGGTTATATATGTACAAGAAATACTATAATAGAAAGGCAAGAGTTATCGTCCGAAGACCGACATGAGCGCGTTTTTTTTTTCTTTCGTGAGACAGTCTTCTGCAAGTCGAAGGAGGAGGAAAAGAAAGTGTGCAAGGTGTAGCTACGAGTTTTAGATCATCACAATAGATGATGATACGAGACACTTCCTTACGATAACCTACTTTTTTTTTGCTTTGATATTACACGATTAAGTAAATTTTACTCTTTGGTTCTGAGAGAACATGGATGATCCAAGCGAATGAAACAAGTGAAAACGAACAAACAGAGATAGAGAGATACTACAATTGAGCACGTCGGACAGTGATAATTATATAGTTTTTCGTCGTAAAAATCAAGCTTTTTTCATTAACATAAACATGGAAGCACTCGAGATAACAAAAACGAAATCTTACTTACAGACTATGATAGAGCTGTAGCACAAAGTAGAGATTTATCACAAAAAAGAAGTTGCGAGTGTCTGTTATGTGTGCTTTTTTTTGTTTATATCGTACAGAGAGAGGCACAGTGCAGTCGAGGGAAGATTACGCGTTTGTCCGTAACTTCAGGCACTTTTGTGTGCTCGCCGCGTGTCTCCTTCGTGTTTGATTGTGATAGAGAGAGGACATATCTTCAGAGATTCTAGTTTCTTCGAACTTCGTATATAGACTCAAAGTTTAACTGATAAATCTTACGCGACAATACAAAAATAACGAATAAGCAAGTTTTTATCATTATTTTTTTTTCTGTTTTTATTTACAGAAGGACCAGTCATTGGAAAATATCTCTTCTGTTTCTTTTTTTTTTATAAAAGTTTGCAACGTTCTTGTTTGTTGTTCAAAAAATAAACTCATGCTTTTTCCCCACAGATCAACACTTTGCAACAGTGACAGTTTCAGTACAAAAATAAGTAGTAGTATGCATTTCCCTCGGTTGATTTGACATTGCTGCGTTGCCTTGATAATTAGTGCGAGATTATCGAATAGTCAACAAGAGAAGTGCACGGAAAAAAAAAGAATAGAATGCAAACTTGTGATACACATATTTGTCGTTGATAGAGTTAGAAAACCAAACAAGAATATAGAAGAAGCGTAAAATACAACAACGTGTATGTGTGCGAGTGCGATATCTAAGTATGAATTCGAGTAACATTAGAAAATACTGACTTTATTGCACCATCGTTTGATTGCTCATCTTTTTTTGTTTTTCTTTTTTTTTTTTTTAATTTTAATTCGACCGTCTTAGCGTGCCGAAGAGCCTCCTTTCTCTCATTATCCATTTTTTTAAGAGCTTAATTTGTGAGTGATTTTTTTTTCATATACGCGAGATAGAGGTTTGTTTTGTCCGCTACGTCTAAACACTACTTGTGTATATAATACTAGAGATTCGTAAAAAAGGCTAAATTCTACAACAACCGCCGAATTTCTCCCTGGAGTGTGCGCATCGATCGATTTACATATTTTGTCAATGATTGTTTTCACACTCGGCGCGCGGCCTTCGTCGACTTGGAACAAGATTAGTCGTATATTATAATAGTATAGTGATCGTAAAAATTAAACGGATTCTTAATAGCTACGAGAAGGTTGTTTTTGCTTTCCAAGTCGCAAAAAATTCGGCAAAAGTATCTGCTTTTTTTCTCATCGGACTTTGCCCCACAAAGTCAACAAAGAACTAGGAACTTACGAACTAAGTTTTTGTCTCCTTGTACACCTGCGACTCCAGAAGATATTAGTCAACGATCTATAAAGACTACGTATATAATATGTTCGCTACAGCGTTGTCCTGGCGAGATAAATTAGTTTTTTTTTCGTTGATTTCATTCGTGTCAACAACTTGTGAATAAAAAAAGTTTGCAACAAGAGAGTAATAGAAGTCTAAAGTTTATTACTATATGAAAATTCAACTCGGAAATTAAACGTTACTCTTTGGAAGACGAACTATTTTTTTTTCTCGTAAGCGTCTTTCTTTGCATCTGTTTCTAAATGCCAGGAGTAACGAAAATACCGCCTACTCTAGAGGGAATTTTTGAGATCAATTTCTTTTTAGCAGAGGGAAGATCCGAATTTCTCAAAGATATATAATTATGAAGTACACCTCCTTATTGCTTCCAAAGAAACTCGTGCCAGCACATTCTTCATCCGCCTTATACTTATCTAATGTATTTTTACATACCAAATTTACATCGTGACGAATCATTCACTTAAACCCCGTGAGAGCATCGATGCTGCTTACTAGAAAATCATAAATAACAGTCGAGAATGATACCCGTTTTGTCGAATAACCTATTGAACTCTAACAAAATCACAGCCTTATCGAATGCAGTAGCAACAACAAACCAATGAATCTTTCTTTCTTTCCCCGCTTATCACAGATCATCGATCAATAAGAAAAATGCAAGCCTCCCTAGCGAATGATTCGTCCCTCGCCAACGCTTTAACTATTCAGGTCGCTGATAGCCTGCAGTATCCTCTTAACATGGCCCACCTTCGTGATACCCAATTCCTTAAGATCTCGCCTTGCGAGGGTAAGAAGTTCTCGGCCTCGAATGTCGTGAGACACGAAGTTTTCTGCGTACTCGCCTAGCTGCAGATTATCCAGCCACGTGCAAACTTCTTGCGTACCCCATAAGGTGACTTGGTCTCGTGATGGATCCCCTCGAGCCGATGGAGTTGAGCCGCCACTGTTGTGACCCGAGCGTCGGAACTTTAACCAGAATAAGCCCCGGTGGCGATTCTTTTTGTCGGTCTATAGAGAGAAAGCCACAATAATGTTAGTCGGGTTAGTCGCGCTTAGCTTTTTTTTTCATTGCAATGAGAGAATTTCAGGGTTTTAGTTACGATTTTTAGAAGCACATCAAAGCGGTTTGTTTTTTTGAAATTCTCTCAGTCGACAGCACGTTTGGGATTCTCACCTGTTCTTCCTGAACGTGTTGTAAGTACACGAGTCCATTGCCACGCTCGTCGAAGATGCATTTCCTGAGTTCCTGCTCCATTGTTGCTAGCGACGATGACAGCTTACTTTCCAGATCTTCGCGTAATTTCTGCACAATCAAGCAAATACGTGTTAGTAGCTTTTTAATCAATCAAAAAGAGACAAATATTTGTGAGTTAAAAATTACCAGATTGTGAGCTTTGTCCCGCAAAAGCTCACAGGATTCTTCGTACAACTGCCTCGCAGTAGAAACGACATCTGTAACAACTGGTCGGAGATTCGGCTGCAAAACAATCCAGATATCAAACAAATCTGCGGCAATTGAAATGTAAGTAAACGGAATTATTCGACAGTATACGTACCCCTTCTAAAATTTTGCCATCCGGATGGATCTTTTCGAGTATAGTAGCAGTTCTCGAAGCTATCTGGTACAAATCCGCCTCGATGCTAGGGTGAGATATGATGAGGAGTTTGACCCACTTGACGAGAGTACTGACAACGTCGATGAACCCTATCAAAACAGTTATTTCTTCGTCGCTCAGGGAGATTTGCCTGACGTCAATGTGCGCCTGGCTAGGCGTTCGCGAGGAGGTGCTGAGAGTTGATGAGGATTGCGTGACAACGGCCATCGTGCTGCGCTGCTTCTCTTCCCAAGTGCGCAGCGATTCCTCTAGAGCCTAATAAAAACAAAACGATGATAAATTACGTTTTACGATGTAGCCAATGTACTTTTGTTTAATGATGCAAACCGATGCATACCCTATTCCTGTAAAGCATCTGCATACGATTCTTGTGTATTATTCTGATAATTCCAGGTGGTTGTATCCAAGCTTCGCCGTCGACTTGTATTGGCACACCCTCGTCCCCAAGGATATTTATTTGTATACTCTGACATTGAGCGATTCTGTGATGTTGCAAATTGATCAATCGAGAGGCTGCCATTTGCACGGAGCCGAACACAGCGACAACTTCCAAAATTCGATCGTCGAACGAGGGAGCCAAAAACATGTCGCCTTCCTTCGATCCGCCCCAGAAATTGGTGCCGCCCATGAAACTAGCGTAAAGCGCATTTTTAAAATTTTTTATAATCGATAGCTTCGTGATTAAAAATACAAGTGTATACAACAATAAATGTATATATATGTATGTATATACCTTGGGATATTTAAAACGACGATGCCTTGCAACGAAGGTAACGGAATCCTTTGTCCGTCGCATTCAAGCTGTACCCTTTGATCGAGATTCTTGTAGGTTTTTTGTAGCCACTGCTTCGATCCCAATACTCCGTACCACATGTAATTCTTCGCTCGCGACCTACATTTCTCCGGATGCTCTTCACGCTTGTGATGGAAATCCAAGCTTATCTTTGCATCGATTCCAATACCAAAATAGTTGTTCATAACGCAGCGCTCGAAATATCCCTCCCTACGGTCACAAAACCCGATCGATTTTATATAAATATGCCATCTATTATGAAAATAAACGTCAAGGGTATACAGCGCGTGAAAAATATAAAACTCACATCAATGATTCATCCGGATCCATTAGGGGAGAAACCGCTGCGCATAGAGCATCTGCATTAGCCAGAAGTGCTTGACTAATCAGACCACCACTTACGTCTACGATTTACATTAAATATTAATCACTTGAAATTTTGTGTCTCTTACGGAGAAAAATAAGTCGATACTTACTTGGCCATGTAGGTAATCGGACTAGAGGATTGATAATAGGAAGCTTCTTGACTTCGTCAGTCTTGTCGATAGATTTTGAACGCTCATGTCTCAAACTCATGGTCGAACCGCCGTACTTGACTGATGCTGCTAGCGAGACGATTTCGGCTGGTTTGAGCAAACTACCCCTGCTTATGCGACGCGTCGCTTGCGGTGAACATCCACTGCCTTCTGGTAGTTCAACGCTTACTAAAATGAAAATTTTATCATGAATTTTTAAGCCTTCATTTTTTACTTATTATAAAAGCTGATTTAAGCGCACATTTCTCCATACTGGTGCCACTGAATCTCCGGAAATACGAGCTAAGATTATGAAAGTTCAAGTCGGCTTCGTGCTTGCTCTTAACCGAAGCCGACGGGCTTGGAGGATCTACGATAACGCTAATAGCTGGCGGAAAATTTGGCGAAATGTCATTCGATGGACTGGGACCGGAAGTGACTTTAAATCGACAAACTGGAGCATTCAGCAAGTCTGCTGATTTATTGTCGTTTTCCAAATCCTCGGGACTTTGCTCGTTGGATTGATCGGTCGGACTCATCTTCTCGATGATACTGCTAAATGGCCCAATCGGTCTCCCCTTGAAAATACCCTGCAAAGTGTCAAAATTTAGCTTTACTTGCGATCAGAAAGTAACAACAGTAATTACAAAAACAGTAGATGATATGCGTACATCTTTATTGATCTTAGTGTTTCTTGGCCGCTTGAAAGACCTCCTTCCGATATCGTTGCCCTCGAATTTAGCTAGACTACAGAACTTTTGCGGTTTCTCCATCTGATCCGACTCGAGAATACCCTCTCGCACCGAATCGTACTTCTCGTGCCCCAACATCGTACTAATCAAATCCTGCCCCAACGAGCTCAAATCGTCAATAATACTCTCGGAATTCGGAATGTCGCTCATACACTGATCTGAATTTTCCGGCGAGTCGATATGTCCGAACTCCTCGATTTCCGAGCGCCTAGTCGAGTCAAGAATGTCACTGTCTACAGGCCCTAAAAAACGTCCAGGAAATTATTCTCAGGATTAAGCGTGAGAAGTTCATCTCAGCTTTGGCGATACCCTTACCTATCTCGCTCTCACTGTTCTTCACCACCTGGTTGAACGATTCCGACATCATGCTGTCCGAGCTAACGATGCTGTTGGTGCAACTACCCCTATGCGGACCAGCGGGCTTCTTTTCGCTGATGGATTTGGACTCAGGACACTCGGGTGATGCGTCGACCGACGGCACGGAATCGGTGTCGGGTGATATTATTGCATCTTGAATCGTCGTATCGTCTGACGGTGAACTCGTGTCCAAAGTCGAGGGTGTTACCGTTGCCGGTGGCAAGTCTGACTGAGTTTCTTGCTGAGCTGCCTCTGTCGACTCGCAATTGTGATTCAGCTGATTGTTCAACTGATCGACGGCTGATTCCACGAGCGTTGAAGAGTCATAACTAAAAACACTACTCACAAACGAACACTTAGCAAACTTTCATCTATCATTTTCGCAAACTCTATAGTTATCAACAAAGAAATTTACCCCTGAGTCGAACTATTCCTTCGACTGTCAGCAAAGTCATCGGGAGCCGGCAGAGTGAGCAATTCTTCAGGTCGCACTTGAGATTCTCTCCTGATATCCGGCATCGGACTTATCGAGGCAACGTTGGGCGTTGGTGACGAGCAGGGTGACGGATCGCCACTGCTCGCAGTTTCCATTGTCGGTGTCACGCTTAGACTGTCCGCGTAATGATCCGTTATGATACCGCAAATATCCAACTCTTGTCTTTTTTCTGAAAACATTTGAATTCAAAGTAGTAAACAGATTACTAAAATAGCAGTGTTAATTTTCAGAGTCTAGCTCGTACCGGTGTCAACGAAACTTTCGCTCTCGGTGGTAATCGTGATGTTCGGTCCTTTCGAGATGTTCTGCTCATCTATAGCCTGCTCGGTATACTCAACTAATCGGCGAATGGCCCTCTTCAAACTGTTTGCTCTGTAATCAAAGCCGCGCGAAAATTTAAACTGAAAGCTCTTTGAGACTGAGGGAGTATGAAAAGAAAATGTTACCACACCAACCTCGATATGACAGCTTGATTTTCTTCAAAGCGACGCCTCTTCTTCGACCTCTTCATGTTGGCCATCTCTTTCTCCGGTTTCTCGAGTACTCCTTTTTCCTGTTCTTGCTCGAGCGACGGCAAACAGTCGGATCTCAGAGTATCAGCATTCGTCTCGTCGCCGTTCTCCGACAAAAAGCTCTCCTCCTTCTCGAGGGTGTGCAATAGCTGATCGAACTTCTGCTGCAGCACATCGCATTTATCGCCCAACTGCTTATCGCCAGTGCTCAAACTCGTCTCCGATATCCGTATTGCGAAGTCTTTCACCGTTTCGCACAAAACTCTGTCGGAGAGCAAGCATTAATTGAAGTTAATTATGAAAAAGTGGAAAATTGAAGAAAAAAAAGTTGCACGAACTTGGCACTAGATACGATGGACTCCTGATCGCTTTGCAAAATATCACTAATATGCGAAATGACACTATCCTCGTATTCATGGATTATGCTCTGACTAAGCGCCAAATCCGACTGGTTCAGAATTTTATGACATGGTAAAGCTATACTACGTTCGAAGGTCATGACACTCCAACGATCGAGCATCTTCGTGCCCGCCTTCTCGTATTTCTCCAGCAGGTGCGCCAAATTGGTGTCATCGTCGCAGGACGCACCCCAGCCCAACACTCGCGCCAAGTCGTTGCCAGTGCCCAGTGGTAATACTCCAACTTGACATTGCTTCTGCAAAAGTTTCGCTCTAATTATCATCAGTTGTTACCTTACAAGTTTGAACGTTTATGTACATACAAGAAAGGAAATAAAATTTGAAATGTAACTTGGAGGATCGTGCAACTTTTACAGTTTCATGTGCAAAACTTACCATCAAACAGTTATATGCACAGTTTTACAAGAAGATTTAACAGCAATAGAAATTACGCTGAGCAGTTGGCAATAGATTGTCGTTTAACAAATAGGAAAGAAAAAACATGCTGGAGGGAAGAAGTAATTAAAACTGGAGGCTTTCGCAAAAAATATCATGCACGTAAATGAGAAACATCAAATAATTCCTATGAAAAAAGGCTGCGTTTCTTTTTGACGGAAGCTCGTAGCAGTAGAACGTTCACTTTAGAGATGTAGCGAATATAGACAGTAGATCAAGAAAATTAAACTCTCAAGCAAGTCAGCAATAGTAGAACACATACGGTTATTGACAACTCTTTTCGGTCGGAAAATAAGAGAAGAAAAATAAGATATCAAAAGATGAAAAACAATTATTTTTGTTGATCAGATATGCGTTAGTTCACAACAAATTTTGGCGAAACAGGCTGCGAAAAACAGAAAGCGACGGATTTGGCTGTTGTTTGAGTGGCACGAGCAATTTACTCACGTGCATTCCTAAACGATCGATTTCAGAGAGGACCCAGCCGACAGAGCCGTCCCCGCTGCACACCAAAATCCGGAAAGGGTCGAAATGTCGAAAGAGCCGAAGCCTGCGTTTACACGAGAGAGAGAGAGATAGACCATACGCATCATAATCACCCAGCCGTTTCTCCACTTAGCCACGCAATTTGTTCAATCGCGAATTAAAAATGAAAATAAGCCAGCTTACCCAGGTCCGGGGCCACCTTTGATGAGATCGAAAACTTGTGCTGGATTGAGCAACTGCTTGAACCTCCTGAGAAATTTGATTCCTTGATTGTCGCCCGACTTACTGTTTACGAATACTAAGAGTGGACTGCAGCCTACGGGTCTTACGGCGTCCCATGCCTCGTCGCTGCCTGTGAATTTGAAATTTTCTACGTCACTTTGGAGTGCCATAACATGTTTACGTGTCTCGTGGCTGAGGAATTGTTTTAGCTACCTATGCTATGCAATGCAGTTGGTGGCACCACACTGAGCTTTGCTGGTCCTAAGAGGCATCTTTCACTCATGGATGGCCTGCAAGCTGTGTGCACTGTGATCTTGCACCACAAGCATCTCCAATCTTGTAACCTACTTGGAGCAAATTTGACATTGAGATTTTGCCAACAGTGTCCCAATGATCATTAGAATCATGAATACATTACCTCAATACCGAACCACAAGTTTTGTCACAGATTGCACACTTTGCCGCCACAGGCAGATTTCCTTCCATCCACTGATGGGGCATTGTAATGTTCTGTGATGAAATCAAAACTATGAGATATCCTAGATTTGAATATATTTGATATTTTCAAGGATAGGAGAGATATTTACCCCATCTTGGTCCTCTATTATGTCTTTCCCAATTGATGCTAATGTGGTCCACTTACAGTTGTTTATTGCTTTTTCGCTACATCTCTTATGTACTTTATATTTACAAACTTCACAACTTAAACCATGAGATGTCACCCCTACAACATTATTTCATTAGACTTTCAAGTCCTTATCTGCAGAATTATTCAAAGAACACTCAAATATTTACCATATAGTGCATCTCTGCAAACATTGCAGTATGTTGGTCTTGCATGGCTGGTTGCATACCATTGGTGAGCTCCACTCAGTAGTTCTGCTGTTGCGGGATCCGTCACAGGCCTTGAATCAGCTGCATTTTTCAAAGCGCCGAGCCAGTCTTCCATTTCTTGTCTATTTTCACCACAGAGAACCAGCGACCGAAAAGGAGTTATCACCTGCACAACATAAGTAAATAAAACACCCTTTCAATTTTATGTTTGGTACTATACAAGCTGTTGGTAATGTTTTTACTGGTATTCACAATCTAAACTCTCAAAAGCATATGATGGGCAATTGATAATAATAGCTGAGATTGAAAATTCAATTTGAAATTTTATCACATCCTTATCAGTTCTTATCAAATTTTATTCAACTATTGAAGCTGAGCACTTGAGGTATCGATAATAAAGCCAACTTTACAGTATGTCACTTGAGATTAGCAAAAAATTCCAATATCAAATAGCCAGGACAGATGACAGATATCAGTTTCAAAGTACTCAACATGATTTTAGCATATGTTAAATATTTCTGGCCCTGAGCTCTGATCAAATTGCAGATTTGAGAATTTGAAAAGAAGTTGGCAAGGTGCTAACGAGCCTGTCACACAGGCCACTCTTTTTTCTCACTTGTCTTTGGAGTGGCATCTCAGCAGAGGAGAGTCACTCTTATTGTGTGTGGCACTCTTGGCCCACTGGCAACTTGACGTGTACAGAGAGAGAGAGAGAGAGAGAGAGAGAGATAAAAAAAGAGAGCTGATAATGGCAATTACCTCAACAGGAGGAGTTATTAGTGTCTAGTGGCCTTTCAACCAAGGGAGCATTTAGCTCAGAAGAATAGCCACTAAACAAGAAGACTGCTGAGAGGTATCTATCAAATCATACTCTTTGCAATATACACTGCCACAGGTATTACTTAACAGTTGAAGAAAGAAAAGTTGTTATGACATCAACATTACCCCTTTCAACTTCGAAAGAGTTTAAAAACAAAAGGTTCAACTTAGATTAGTCATAGTAAAAAGGAAGAAAAAAATTAAGAAAATAATCAAACATCCCAGGCACAGTGTCAACAGGCATAAATCCGCAGCTTCCCTCCTCGCGCTTGCGAGATAAAAAAGATGGGTGTGTGCAGAGTTTGCATTTAGGTTAAGTATAAATATCGCGGAGAGAGAGAGAGAGAGAGAGAGAGAGAGAGAGAGAGAGAGAGAGAGAGCTAGAGAGGAGAGTAGATGAAAAAAAAAAGTTAGTGCTGAGGCCATTGTTATCAGTGCGTGCGATGATCATCTGCTACCTTAAACCGGGTCCGCGTTCTCTGCTGCTTGGGTGGCATTTGTCCTGGGTTTTTCGCCGTCCCGGCGGCATGGATGATCAACACCTACGAGCAGCTTCTTCTGGACGACGTGCCACCGCCAGCAGCCACCGCCGCCGTTGCCGCTGCCACTCGACCACGGGGCACGGACTAGCTACTACTACCTATATTCCACAGCTCGCTCTACTCGCTATACGCGCACTGTTTATCGAGCTATATTGCGCGAGCTTCGTAGAGCAGAACAGCCGCGCGTGGAGTTCTCTCTCCGTGCGCAGCCGTGCAATTGAAAAATTCATGTGTACGCAGCTTTTTGCCCTCCCCGGGAAGATCGATTTTTTCCCTCTCTGCTCTATCTCCGAGCGCAGCGGCACTACACGTGCGTTTTTCTGCGGGCTTTGTATCATATTCATCGTGGGGTATAATGTCTATTTTTAGAACAATGCCTCGGCTACACACACTACATGCGATTATGTGTTAATTAGAATAATGGAGCTTTGCGTGTGTTTATAATATTAATTTCAACGTCGCCTCTACGCGTATCTCTCTTTCTCTCTGGAGAAGAATTTTTTTAATTTCCATTTGCTATTCTTCTGTTTTTTTTTTTTCGTTTTTGTTACGTTGCCTCGGTTTTCTGTAACCCACTTTTTCACTATTTCTTTTTCTTTTTTCTTTTTAAAAGGTTGTCTCAAAGGGGTTCCCTCTCCTTTGTGCTCGCCTGAATCCTGAAAAGTGGGTGTGCGCACCCCGCGTTATTTGTTTCGCGCTCTCTCGTGTCAAGGTAAGTTGAGCGGTTCAATTTTCTTCTCTCTTTTGCAATATCGCTCTTCTCGGAGAAAAAAGAAATTTCTAATTATAAATTCGTCCATTTTTGGATGAAAAAAAAAGAGAAAGAGAGAGAAAAATCACAGCAAAAATAGAACACGGAATTAGCGTTCGATTTATAAACGTTTGCCTGACCGAGGATTAAGTCAACATTTTCAGCGCGCGATGACGTGTTCGACAAGCCTATAAGCTAAACGTTTTTCACGTCCGCAGCGACGGGTTAAAGCTTTGATTTTTCCGACCTTTCTGACCGAATCTCGCGAGTGCGCGGCTTTTATGCATTGACATCCGCGGCTAGCCTTTCAGTAAACAAGCCAGACTTTTTTGCTCGAAGCTTTCGATATTTTTATTTTTATCAAGAGACGTAGACAATGGAGAATAGATATAAAAAAATGTTTATTATAGAGTTTATTTTTTATTGGAGCGGTTTGCACGTGTTTGTTCGTTTTTTTTTTTAATAGAACGAGTATAATTTTCCGTTACAAGGTTTTAAATTTAGTTTTAAATAAAAATGTTTATTCGAGCTCTTCTATTATTGAAAAAAGGAATTGAAAAAAAAGAAGATATGGCAATTCTACCGTCGATATTCCTGTATGAATAAAAAATAAACAAGAAATATTTTTGACCTTTAAATTCTATACAAAGTTAAATGGCCCAGATTAAAAAAAAATTGTATGAAAGAAGGGTACTCTGTGTGTCGCTCTACAGTGCCTCAGTCAAAATTAAATCTACCCCATCAGTCTCGAGCGGAGTAGCTTGACGTAACGAGAAAAGTAATTATTTCCGTGATAGAAATGTGTTTCTCCATTAAAGGGTTAATGGAAGTGCGTAATAACCCGATTAAGCCTCTCTCTCTCTCTCTCGACACACTATCAGACACGAGTCTCTGTGTTGCTACTTACAGCCAGTTAACTATAGCGCGCGCACTTATCTCCCTAATTGATCTTTCTCTCTCTCTTCCCCTGTCGGCATATGTGCGTCAATGTCCGCGTAATCAGTTCTATGAATAGCCCTAGTGCCGCAGCAAGGGGCAGTGAGAGAAAAAGGAGAGAGAGAGAGGGAAAATCGTCCGAATCCAACGAAGCGCTTGTAATGCAATTGAGCGCCTGTAAAAGGTGTGACGGGCTTACGGTGCGCTGAGCAGACGCGCCTCTTTAGCTCAGTGGTAGAGCACTGGTCTCGTAAACCAGGGGTCGTGAGTTCAAACCTCACAGGAGGCAACTTTCATTTTTTCCCCCCCTTTTTTTTCTTTTTACTTTTTTTTTTCATCACAATTTTTTATGCTGCTGCTCCTCGTTTTATTGACGAGCTCGCCTCGTTTGTCATTTTATTTATAGGCTGTGTCATGCGATAAGAATTATAATATATAAGTCACTTGAGATTAATGCGCGGCTCCCTCATATGTTATGTACTTGTACTCTCGTAAAAAGAAAGTCATTTTAATCCGACGCGAGCGTCACAAAGGGGGAAAAGCAATTGAAAACTCGATTGTGCATTTTTACGGCTTCAGGCATGGAAAATTCGTTTTTTTTTTTTTTTATATTCGAAGCCATCGGTGCTTTCATGCGATGATTTCAAATTTATGAAGCTATAAAATCCGTATGGTTCACGGAAACCCAGTTAAGTGCACATTTGTGCGCGAGAGTATTTCGAAAAAAAAAAAAGCACGTAACATGATCGATATACGAACATTTTATGATTTTGGGTGTACATCTTACAAATTTCTTTATCGGAACTCGCGTGACATTTCAATAAAATTCAATCCATTGAATTGGTTTCTACTTTGTCGGTGCCGATCGATGGAAAAGTTTCGACCGCGAGCAATTGTGTTCGCAACGACAATTCCAACCTGAACGCGCACTTTTCAAACTGTAAATTAGTTCGGGCGAGAGTTTTAAGCTGAAAATCAACGGCGTTAACGCTCGATAATTTGTTAGAGCGTGAGCGTACGCCGGCAAGTATTTGAAGTGCGAACGCATTAGCTTCCTAGTTTATTTGCCTCGAGTGCAAGGCAAACTCGTTTAATCGCATTTCGACCGCGAGCGCACAAACTTCATCTCTCAATAAAGCAAAAAAAAAAAAGAAAAAACAAGAAAAAGTTAATCGATCCTCAAGAATCAGAGTATATTTTTAACTTTGCCTGTTGCGCTCGTTCGCTCGCTCTCTCGCCTGTTTATCAAAGTCACAAAAGTTACTCGCGGAACGATATATCTACGTGTGTACGAAACTTCCTCTCGAGCGGGCGTTTTCCTCGATCTGTCATAATGTTCGCCGCGAAAGTGTAATTAATGCGGGCCGTCTGCGCGGCGCCCCTACATGTGGCGCATACGTCCCATAAACTTACATTCGCGCCAACTTCACTCCGCACCTCCGCACACTCTACTTATAACTATTCCGCCGTAGAGGATTGTTTTGTTCACGCGCCCGCGCTTAATGGGGTCAGTGCACGCGCGAGAGCAGATACGTGCATTAATATTTAAACCCGTCGTGGGAAAACCGATAGTTTCCAAAACAAACGAACTGTTGGCATGCTAATATGCGTAGTTTCGCGCGAATTCTGCTGCTACTGCTGCTGCTTGCTTGTTTAACTTGTTTATCATTACCAAGTTTCAGCAGCCAACTGATGTCTATAGAATTAGTTTGATCATTCTTGGACGACAAACTGCTGTTTGAAAATAAATTTTAGAGAAATAAATAATGGAGATGTCGACATTTATTCTGCAGTTTCTCTCTTAATCGCCCTTTTCGAAGCAACTTTTTAAAGAAAAAAAAAGTTACATCCACGTGCTCCAAAGTTCTTGCGATATTATTTTTACACTTTGTCCGCGTTTATTTTTATCTTTTACGCGACGTAGATAGCTTTATAAAAACTGTAAAAGCGCTAATGCGAATGCGAAACACGAATAAGCGCTTAATCATCGAAAAAAAGAAAATACAAGACAATTAATTAGCGGAAAAACATGTAACGCCATCGCACAATGCCATCGACACGCAACCGAAGCAACGAAAAAAAAAATCCATAGTACCGCTGTTTCGCCCTCGGTCAGGGAGGAGGAAAAAAAAAAGCAGCTAACAGACAGAACGTCAATCGACTAATAGGTGTATTCCTGTCAAGCTAAGAATTAGACATCATGAGAGAACGATCCCATCAGTTTGTCTCGCGTGTGTGCACACACGTGTTTCCGATAAATTGGCTCTGCTCGCCAAGGGGATGCGTGTGTACATGGAGTCCACCAAAAGAGTTGACAGTTATTGGACAAACGGAGCGAAAGGGAAAAAAAAGTCGTTTAACGCTAACCGCCTGTACGAGCCGTTGACCCAACTTTCGACGTGGGATTATCCTTTTTGCGTGTGTGTATGTGATAGTTTTGACCTGCTTTTACCGAATATCATTTGCAAAGTTGTAATTGAATTTCCTTTTTTTTTCCCTCTCGTGTTGGGTAATTCGAGTTCGCGAGGCTGTTAACTTTTAATTATCTATTACGGTATGCGGTTGATGAATGAAAGTTTGATTGTAAAATACGAACGTTTCGAGCTCGGGCGGGTAAATGGATGAGGAATTAAACGGGGAGAATTTACATTTGCGAAATTTCATCCATTAAGAGATTGGCAAAGCCTACCCTTGGATATGGGCGTTTTCTTTTCTAGCTCATTTTGCCAGTTCAATTTGCGCGTCTCGTCATGAATAAAAGTAGAACACACGTTGCCAGAGATACTGAGCTCTGATATTCACACTTACACGGACACAGGCATAATAAATTCAGTTGAGATTGTGTAGATAATTACGCTGTAGGAACTTCATCCATTAAACTTCAACGCGTTGCGTTTAGCGTTCAAAGTGTCAGGGAGGAGGGGAGACTTTATACACCATGGATCTAGAGAATCGATATCCAATTACAAGTGCGAAAGTGTGCCCAAACATATTTACATTGCATCAATTTATCGAAGAACACGGGTTATCTCGTGAAAGAAATGATTGAGGCGAACGAGCAGACGAGCAAACAACATAAATCCTCTATCGACAGTTTCTCGTATCGGGGGGCAGTTGTGAAAAGAAAACTTGTTTTCTTTTTTCTGTATCTTTTTTTTTGTGCCGTTATCGCTGCTCTTTACAATGCCACTTATCATCGGCCAGGCGTTTTTGCTTCTTTTTTAATTGCCCCCGGAGGGTAAAAGACGAGCAAACTTTTCTTTCTCGTTTTTTTTTTACTTGTTCGTTAACCGAGTTTGCGTTGATGACTGCTGCAAAAAAAGAAACGCTCGAGTGAAACTTTTGTGTTGTGTTGCGTTTTTACGTCGCTCTGTGAGTGTAAACTATTGGAGGTAAGCAAAAGTTCGTGCTGCTTCGCCGAGGCAGTCGAGACTTCAAACTTAAACTGTTAGCTATCTGGCAATGATTTTATTCAAGTTGAAATGTCACTGATATTGCCGATGGTTTATTTCCACTTAAGAGTTTACGATGAATATATCGTACCCTCATTTGAGCGAATAATTTTCAATTTTAATGATGAAAGAGACGTTTAAATCCATTTTGTATGTACAGCTGGGAATCGTTGACGATTCATATACCTCGCGAATGAGCGAGGCGACAGTTTGATAGCCTCGTTTCAAATTCAAGTTATAATTAGTTTGCACAAAATGAGAATCCATCTCGACTACCAAATGAATTATTTTTCTCATAACTCGACTGCTAATTTTAGCATGTCGTCATTTCATTATTTCTTCATAATTAGCTGTGCAATTACTGAGCGCTGCATAGAAAACTATAATTATATACGAAGTTGAAGAATTGCACTAGAAAAAATTGTCACAGAGGCGCTGCGACAAATCCCGCATGAAATCGAGCAAAAAAACAGCGTGAAAGTCTATCATCACCGGCCATATCTTCTCTCCCTCTCTCTCTCTCTCTCTCTCTTCCGTCGAGTGTAATCCTCCGTGCATAATCGATCCTCTCTCCTCGTTCTTCTCGTGTTTTAAAGGCTATCAATAATATCGACACTCTTTTTCACTGAGCTTTTTATCTCCTTATTCCAGTCTTATTATCGTCGCGCGAGCTATTTATTTCCTCCTCGCGCGCTCATGCTCTGATCTTCTTCTTCTTCTTCTTCTTCTTCTTCTTCTCAAGTGGCGGCAATTTATAAAGTCCCCCACACTTCCAAGGGATCGATCACGTTGAAGCCTTTTGAGCTTCGTGACTGCGTCTTTCTTTATCGCCTCTTTTAATGCTCTCGTTAAATTTAAAACTCCTAGTTTCGAGTATAAATAATTTCATTTTACGTAATTCACTTTATGCTATAAATTTCATTTAATCTGCTTTGATAAATTTTTGAAATTTCATTTCATTCGCGTAGCTCGAAACTAATACGACTTTTGTGCGACCGACGAGCATATATATGTATGTATTCGATTCACGTATACATCAAATCAGAGCTGAAAATATCAAGTATGCGTGCTGGATTGTTTGAAATTTCGTTATACGAACTGCACGTGTAACTCGAACAGTATAGCCCAGGTTAATCAACTTATTTTATCAAATTTCGCAATCTAGATCATCCTCCCCGCGATGCCATGCAATGCAATTGGGCAAACACGTAGCAAAACGTGACGACGTTCCGCGCATTGCTTTTCAAATAGCTGCTCAATCGTGAAAAAGAGAGAGAGAGAGATTTTTCGAGGCGGAATAACGCGATGAAAATGAGGAAAATAACGAAAAAAAATTTCGCGATCGAGTCCGACATGAGATATATAAAAACGTTTCTTGGACACGTGCACGTCTTTCCGATACGCGCGTAACTATTATATTATACAGGATTTAAACTTTCGAGCGAGCTTATTATTTCGATATCTCAACGTCGCTCACAGCTGCAGCACATTTTAATCTCACCGAGCTACGCCGAGCACGTGCAGCTTGTATAAAATTCGACACGTGCAAATTTTCACCGTTAAAATTAGACTTCGAAAACACGTTCGTTATCCGCGGAAATGTCAAAATCTTTTTTTTACCTCACTGGTAAAATCAACACGCGCGAATTCGTAAACAGCCGCAGCACGAGCCGATAAAACCGCACGCTTCTGATGAATGGATTCATATTTTAACGCGGACGCGAAAATGATATGCAGATTGAAAAAAAAACTGCGTATCCTGATTTATGAGCTTGCGATACTGCGCTGCCGACTGCTGCTCCAGTTCTGTTTATATATACCTCTCTGACCTCTTTGCGAAGTACTTTTCACCAGTCAGCACTCTTATAATACTGCGTCTCATAT
This sequence comes from Galeopsomyia nigrocyanea, assembly GCA_035047105.1. Lineage (NCBI taxonomy): Eukaryota > Metazoa > Arthropoda > Insecta > Hymenoptera > Eulophidae > Galeopsomyia > Galeopsomyia nigrocyanea. The sequence continues at coordinate 11,895,996 of JAWWMK010000032.1, read as the reverse complement.
CGGAAATCGATTAATTAACGAAATTTTTTTTTTTCAATTCCCGCAGCTGCGGATTAAACAGGATATTCATTTTCATTACTTGGAAATTCTGCTCTTGTGCTGTTTGATTAAGACTTTTTTCAACAAAAAACGCGTTCATCAGTTTTCAGGATTAAAGAACAAAGTTATTTACCAAAACGCGATATATTTCTCTGAAAAGAGGGCAAAAAAAATTGTTCTCCCCAGAGCCGATTACTCAGCAGTTCATCAGCTAATTAGAGAGAGAGGGAGAGCGAGAGAAAAAAAACTTTTCATCCAGTCGTTAAAATACCCAACTGGCAAAACTTGGATTTTCCCGGTGCGCGCGCGCACGCGTTCGCTAAGCTACCTTCCGCCCATTAGCCTAATGACGAGCGAGCGAGGCGAGCATTCGCCAAGAACATTACTTAGGAGGCAGATAAGACGAATGAAAATAAAAAAAAAAACGATGGCGGTAGGGCGCGCATATGACAATATCCTTAAAAAAACACACTTTTCTGGGGTCTAGAATGGAAAAATTTTTTTTTAATTCTAAGGCTTCCGGACCTTTTTCCTCTTCTTTTTGAAGGTATATAGTGTCAGAAAATCCTCGTGAACGTTGGAAAAGTCCTCGGGAACTATATTTTTTCAGCATTTTCCCCATTTTCATAACAAACTAAAAATGTAATTATTTTACAATTTTTTTGATAGCTTGTAACCGGATGATTATTTTTGAATGAAACTTTTTTCTACGTAAAGGTCTTCTTTTTTGCTATCATTTTGATTGGTCCAAA
>JAWWMK010000032.1:11843658-11895105 GCA_035047105.1 Galeopsomyia nigrocyanea | reverse complement strand
TTATTAGAACGATATTTACACGCTAATAAAGAAAATTTTGAATTTGTCCTGTTTAACACTGGCTGGTCCCCTTAATTAAATTTAGAGAATTAGTTTTACTACTATTCGGTTTAGTTTTTTAAAGTAGCATAAAATAAATTTTGGTTATTTAATTAAATGTCTACGTTTTGTACGTACCAATAACTCTCAAATTGCGCGTATCAATGATCTTCGGATGCCAAGGGCTTCCAGGCAACTGTTGCCCAGCACAACTGACCCTCACGTCAAAAACACCAGGTTCCGTCGGCACGTAACTGACATTCCAAGTGCCCGGACTAGCACCAGCTTCGACATTAGGTTTAGCCACACTGTCGGGCCCATCGACTCTAACCGCCGGTGGAGTTCGACTTCCAGTCACCAAGAAATACGCCGGTTTACCCACGTGTCCGCTGATCAATCCTTGGCCTTTAGCCCGCGCTTGTCCAGCGGCTTCGACGACGCAAACCAGAGGACTTCCCGGCACTGGATGTCCACCGTAACTCACGCTTATCTCGTACGAGCCAGCGATACTCGGCGCGAACTCGATCATCTCGGCGCCGTCGTTCAACGGTGTCACCTGCAAGGGTAACTCTTGGCCGAGTGGCGAGGTTGCTGTTACGTCCAGTTCCGCTATGCCTGCTTCTGATTTGATTACTGGAATGATACAAGAGAGAGAGAGGTGAGTTTCAGCCTTGAGTTCAGCGCCCCTCCCTTATTGTAACCGAGTGAACTTTCTCTTTGCGCGCATACACACACTACACGACGGCCCACGCGCCGCCGATTCTTATGTGCTATTCTAGTTCTATCGGCATTTTCCGTGATTTGCATGTTGTTTTATACCGCACGCGCTCGGGCTGCAATGCAGCGACGTGTACATATGTATACGTGACGAGATGATGGAATTTTTCGCCGTTGCGAAAAATAACAGGTGCCTCGCTCGAGAACTGGTTGGTCGAAGGATTTTCGAATCGATTACGAATTGACCGCATTTTTGTTTTTCTTTTTTTTTTTCTCCTTGATTGAGATTGGTGATTGAAATATTAATTTTGACGCGTAATTATACGTGTTTAGCGCGTAATGAATATTTTTTATTTCAATTATGATGAATTGCTTACTTTTCAGAGCAAAATGATCGTGAACGGAAATAGTAGCCGGTCCCAGCTCTTGTAATTTGATTTTGCTCGGATCGAACGCCTGGCAGAAGAACGGCGAGCCGAGTACGGATTTCGCACCGTGGAGAACGTCGATTTTGTACATTCCTAAAAATCAAATGCAAAATTTTACATATTTTTTGCACACACATATAATATATGTGAGTTTAGAACTTACCGACAGAATTCGTTGTAAATTCGGCTAATAGATTACCATCGCGATGCTGATAACAACGCACGGGAACAGCATTGCCTTGCGGACTACTAATTACAACGTCGAATTCTTTTCCAGGTCTACCGAGAGTTTCGATTGAAAACGACGTGACTTTGCCGATGCACGATTGATAGAGTCCCAAACCGCTGGCTGTTACTTCTCGGCCGCCTGTTGGACCTCTTACAGCAATTTCCAATGGGCTTTCTAAAAAATAGATAGTATCATTAGTATCGTTGAATTATTGAAACAACGAAGTAGAATAGGCATACCTTGAATATGAACGTCGTTGTATTTGACATGCACGCGATGAGGTGCCGCGCGCGTAGGATGAAAGATGATCTCGTAAACCCCATTGTCTTTCTCGCGAACGACGCTGTCAACATCTGTGCCACCCGAGCGTACGTTTACGGAAAGCTTGCCTGGCCCAGCTTCTTTTGGTACCACGACTGCAAAACATCAAACATCGTAGAATATTTTCCAAAGTTTTCGTTCGAGATCATAATATTTTACCGAAAATAGTTCCAGGTCTGTGACAAATGGCGTCGGATATCTCCTGAACGATAACTTTGCTCGGATCGAAAACTTGCAGCGACTGCGAGCTGATAATTTTTGGGCCTTGCGTGAACACGACGTTGTACACTCCTACTTGCCTCGTTCGAATTTCAACGCGGTGGAGGTTCGTGTCGATTTTCGTCAGGTTGGACGGAATTATAACGCCATCGGGCCCTACAAAAAAAAATTCGTCATGATTCATTTGAATATTCTTATTTTCGTATTATTAAAGTAGCTAAAATACAAACCCGTAACTTCAGCAGTAACCGGCCCACTCAACCCCACCATATCCAAATCCATATAAGCCGTATTACCCACTCGGATCATCGACGGTCCGTCCAAAATGCTCTCGATGATCGGACACTTGAAGGGCGAGCCAGGCACATTGTCGTCGTTGAAGCTGATGTTGACGTAATGTGTACTCGCAGTCTGCGGCACGAACGTCACATCGTACAAGCCGCGAGCGCAAGCGACAACTTCGGCTTTCACCGTGTTGTTCTCCGTGCTGACTACCAGCTCGAGCGTTCCTTCGCCAGCTTGAGCGGCGTCGACTGTGAAGGTGGTGGCTTGACCGAGCAGAGCTTCTCGCAGACCGGATACGTGAACCTACAATTTGCGACTGTATTTTTTTTTTGTTCGAGTTGTACTTTCGATTTTTACAATCACGCAAAAATTAACGTACCTTCGTGACGTCGTAAACGTTACAAGCGAACGGCGAGCCTTTGATGGGTTCGGCATCGATGAGTATCCCAATATTGTGCCTGCCGACCTCGGTGGGCGTGAAACTAATTTTGTATTTGCCGTCCATGGGCTCGATGGTGATGGGTAAGGCAATATTCGACGGAGGCGTGACGATGACGTCGCATTTGCTCGACGGCGCTTGCGGATCGACCACGAAACTGATGGGCTGCTTGACCGCAGACATCTTCAAATTGTGCCCGGAAACGAGGGTTTGCCCGACTCCGACGACTTGGCAACTGAACGGTGATCCTGGAACTGGCTCGCCGTTGAAACGTACGCTGAGACTGTGCATTGCCGCTTCTTGGGGCTTGAAGTTCACGCGGAATTTGGCGTTGCCTTCGCTTTGAACGAAGTTCGGCACGTTCTTGCCATTAACCGCGACGATTATCTCGAGATTTCCGGCGCCTGCTTGGCTTGCGTTTACTGTGGAGAATTGGATAGATAATTTTAGAGAGATTTAACGATGGTGGTGGTGAGAGAGGAGGGTGAAGATAACTTACTGCTGAAGAACACGGGTTTGCCAACGACTCCGCTGTTGATGTCGGTGACTTTCACCTGATTGGCGTTGTAAGCCTTCACGAGGAAGGGACTGCCTTGCACGTGAGCGCCATTCAGTTTCACCTGAACGCTGTGGTCACCTATAAAAATTAAAAAAAAAATTTAAGTAATCATGTAATAGAAAAATACATTTACGATTTTTCAGTCATCCTTAACTCACCGACATCCTTCGGAGTAAATCCAGCGCTGTAAGAACCCGGCCCCGTCTGCTCGATCACCACGGGTAGACTTTCGCGCGTTGGCGCGAGCACATCGACGGTCGGCCGAGCGTCTGCCTCGATGACGAAGCTCGCCGTTCGGTTGACCGACACTTTCTCCAGTGCCTCGCTTACGAGGACTTTTGCAGTGTCGTTCACCTGGAATGATGCTCAGTGTTAGAGAAAATATAAGAAGAAAATTGTTTTTTTTTTTGTTTTGTAAGTTGTCTGACTACTGACTGTAATTAGTTTTCCTTTTCCTTGCCGTGTAATTGAAGAAAAAAAATGGATTTACGATGCAATCGTGAGAATATGCGCAATGAATGATTGTTGTTGAAAAAAATTAATGAATTTGCGATTATTTGCAAGAATATACGTGACTTATAAATTTGTTGAACGTTGATTTAATAAAACACAACAAAAGAAATCATAATATTCAGCATTTCTAACAATATTTATTGATCAGGTATATTTTTAAAATTGAATCATCAATCCATTTCTCTTTCAATTATACAGTAACGAAAAAAAAGGCTCAGACTGTCATTTAGCACATCCGTCGTAACAAAAACAGTTACATATATAGAGGAAGAGTTTTCTCTCTATATATAATTAGTAAGCACGCAATGAACTTACCTGACAGCTGAACGGACTTCCAGGGACATTCTCGCCGTTGAAGCGTAGATCGACGGTGTGAATGATCGGCTCGCGCGGCGTAAAACTGATGGCATAAGTGTGCGGTCCTTGTGCTTGCGCCGAGGTTGTCACTCGTCCACCGTTTACCGTCACCTCCAGATTGCCCGGTCCGGCTTGACTGGTTTCGACTGTCGAATGATAATAATGTCGAATGATAAAATTTGTTTTCTATTATACGATGTTTCATGATTTTCCATTGAACTTCTTATTTTATTTGACATACTTTTCCAACGGAGAAACAATAATAAAGTAAGTCATCCGAGAAGACGTCCAACCGTCTAAAACTTTCCATTGCCACTCAATCACTACAAATAGCAAATTGCTAACCACTTCTAATCGACTGTCGTCGTAGTCGCTCGTATTTAATAATACGGTCAAATCAATCGATGCACGCTCGAGCGAACATCAAAGTTATTGACTGTCACTCGCTCTCTCAATCGTTTCTAATTCCACAGCAACAATACTCACCGAGGTAAGTGACAGGTAGACCGGTAACACCCTTCTTGGCATCCTTAACCTTGATGGCATTGACGTCGTAAACCTTGCAGCTGAACGGACTACCAAGTACAGGCAAATTACGATGACTGACGGATATTCGATGCTCGCCGACGAGTCTCGGTGTAAACGACACGGTGCAGGTTGTATCTTTGTTGTCGGTAACCTGGGCGGGCACTGGCTGCCCGTTGGGCCCTAATCATGTTCGGTCAAATGGTCTTTTTTTAGGATTAGGTGTCCTTTTTGTTTTTAATGCGCATTAAAAACCCTCGAGAGCACTCAACGTAAGTTATTAACAATGATACCAGGCGCAAGCACCACAGAAGAGAAAAGCAAAAAAAAAAAATGCGGAATTCTCCCGCGCAATCCTTGTGATTTTTTTTTTGCACGCGAGAATCGCAGGATTTTTTTTGTGTCGTGTGTGTGTGTGATTGGATTTTTTTTGTGTTTCGTTAGTGTTTTGACGGTAGCGAGTCGGCGTGATTTTTTATATAAAGCTTATTTCTACGGAGGTTTGGTTAGTACGGTATTGAGTGTGTGAGAGAGACATATAATATAAGCATCGCCAAAAAAAGTTCGCATTATATATTAGTCCAAGCAAAAAAAAAATTGATAATATCGCTGCGAGTTATCGTACCCAAGCACCGCTTTTTTTTTAAATTTTACAAGCGCCAGCGTTAATTTTGTTCAGGTTAGAGGACAGATTGTAAGGGTGAGAAAGATATAGGAATAGAAGAAGAGAGAGAAAGAGGTGTCTAGTAGTGTCGAAGTCTGAGAGCTGGCCGACCTGTAACAGTATGAGAAAAAACTGCTCTGTAGGGGCCATCACTCGTCTACTCTACCATAAATCAACAACACACATATATAGAAGAGTAGTTCGGCTATAGTAGTAGTATACTATTGTGAGCTAGATAAAAATAAAATAATAAACACACACATAATTTGAAATAATTAAAAAAAAATTAGAGTGGTTAAAGACACAGGTGTACAACATTGAAAATATTTATAAATTTTACATTTTTCATTAAAGTGCTTGAAGAAAAGTTATTTTTTTTCTGTCAATACACAGGTGAATGCACTCGTGAACGTGTCTAAGTGAGTTTTTAATGAAAATATTTTATAAGTGAAAGTGATAGAAATTAAGAAAAAAAAATGACTTTCTCAAAGATTCATGTAAGTCATCTTTCGGCGCCAAAAGAAAAAAAAATTTAATCCTACAAATCCTAACAAAAAAACACAATTCCGCAAATAAAAAAGAAAAACAAACCTTCAACGTTAACTTCCAAGTCCTCCAAGCTCCCCGTAACATTGCTAATAGTGAGTGCACTGGGTCTGCCCAACGGAGCAGAGCTAAGTGCCTGCCCGCTGACGGTAACCGAGGCGTCGGGCGCAACCCTCGCGACAATCGGACAACCGGGCACGGTCCTCTTGTTGAATGCGATATTGATGAGATGATCGCAGGCTTCGAACGGCACGAAGCCCACGCTGAATCTCGCGTTGCCTTGCGGTGTCACCTGGGTAGGTATATTCTGTCCTCTCGCCGAGATCGTGATCTCCAAATTGCCCTCACCAGCTTGCGAAGCGTCCACGCTGAAGTGCTGAGCTTGACCGACGCTCGCGCGCGCCACCGAACCGATCACCACGCGTTCGGCGTCGAAAGCTTTCGCCAGAAACGGAGTTCCGTTGACGGGATGACCATTGTACTCGACGCTCACGGCGTGCACGCCGACCTCGCGCGGCGTGAATTCGGCGGTGAAACCAGTGTGGATGTCACCGGTCACCTTGACCGGTAACTCGTTGACTGGTCCACGGACGGATACGGCCAGTTCGGCGCTACCGCTACCGTCGACCGACATGTGGAAACTTGCCGGCTCGTTGACTGGTAGAAGCTCGAGGTGAGAGAGATTCAGACTGACTCGCGATGTGTCGGATACCAAGCAGACGAATGGACAGCCTGGTACCGGTTCTCCGTTGAATTTGATGTCGATGTAGTGCGGTTTGGCCGATTCCGGAGTGAAGGAGACCAAACATCGTCCGCCACCGACCACTTGCACGTGGTTCGGCACTTCCCCCTCGTTTATCGAGATTTCCAGCTGGCCGTCACCCGCTGCGCTTGCGTCCACTGTGGGAAGAGTGAGGATTTAATTTTTTTAATGTGAGAGAGGTTTATGCTTGAGTAATATATAGAAATTTTGAATTCTTGTCCTGAGAATCGAATAAAAATAAAATGCTAATTAATTATGCATCTAAAACAAAAATTGGTACCACAGAGTAGCTTATTTTTTGTTTTTTGTTTTTTTTTATTACAATAAAATTGTTTCGTTGCGTAAGCCTCAATTATATTACATAGTAGGCAAACTAAAATTTTATTTTTTTTTTTCGTTGAGAAAGAAACAATTACTACCTTACTTGAAATTCAATATAAAAAAGATGATTGTATTCAAACTAATTTGAATCTCAAAATTTTATTCCGCATGTGAAATCGTAACACCAGAAATTTCCACATGTAATACAAGCTCGAAAAAAAAAATTATCTCGTTGAATATTCCATCTCCGCGTGCACGAAATCCTCGTAACACATTTTATGCTCTATTGCGTCGATCTCCAAGCATTCGTTACGTAAAAAAAGACCAATTACCCATCGTAAAAACCAAATTAATCTCAAAAAAAAAAAAAAGAAAACTTACCTCGGAATTGGCACGCATGTCCAACAACAGCACTGGGTACTTCGGTCACCTTGATCAACCCGCTATTGTAAACCTTAGCGACGAGTGGACCAGCCGGTAATTTTTGTCCAGCGATGCTGACTTCCACCAAGTGGCTACCGACTTCTTGCGGTGTAAACGATACGCGGAAGTCACCTGGACGGCTTGGCTCTTCCTCGATTCGGGCGCCGATTTGACGCTTCGATGGCGCTGCAATGGGGGAGAGAAAGGGAATGTGCTTCGGTTAGAGAGAAAATTGTCTATATTTTTCTCTTTTTTATCGCATCTCTTTTTTATTTTTGCGCGCGCTCGCGATGGAATGCGAGTTTTTAAAACCGGATACGTAAAAAACTGATGCTCGAAGGTTTTTAATTCGTTGCGTATTTTATTGCAGTCGGTTCGGTATAACCTTGTAATATCGTTGTTGCACTTCAGTGGCTACAACTTTTTTTTTCACGTTAGTCTATCTTCTACAATGTTTTTTTATCACGTTACGTAAATGAAATACATTAATAATTTTTCATCAAGGTTCCTTCGAAAAAAAAAAGCGCAACTCGATCGTTCTATCAACGAATCAAAATCGATCGATCATATTCTAAAAACTAGATATCTCAACATCAAACTTTCCAATTGATTGCATTCGAGCTTCTCCAAAACCGATCAATAAAATCGATCGTCGTCGCTTGTTTCTAAAAATAACTCGCCTCCGCTCATCTATACCATAACAATAATAATTGCTCATCAATCATCATCGCATATATACGTATATACTCACTGAGTATCTGCACTTGAATTTCCTTGCTGGTGAAGCCAAGAGCCGATAGCTCGAAGACAGCAGGGCTACCGGCAGGTACGAGCCTCACCGAGTCCCCCAACACCGACATCTTGGGACTCGGCATTATGCCCACTTTCCACGGTGAACCTACATTATACACACACACGCGCGAAACAAAACAGAATTTCAATTATTAAAAAAAAAAAATCACATTTTACACCTCACAGATTGCGATACCATCGTTTTTTTCAAGTCGAATTTACATAATAGAAACGCAAAGCTCGCTAAAAAAATCACCGTTACGAAAACACCTACGTGTCACGCATACACACACAGACGAAACTCACCTCCAAGGCAACGATCTTATTACCCCCTATAGAAATTCAAATAAATCCCTGAAAAAACGCGAAAAAAATAAAGGAAAGAAAGAAGAAAGCAGAGTACGCGCGTTTTTTGTTGTTAATAATTGAACTCGCGCATCACTAAGCTGTGGGGAAAGGTATAGTAGAGAGAGAAAGAAAAAGAAACGTCAGCAGATCGCGATTTTCCCGAGAGTACTGGCTTGTGCTCTACCGCTATGTTGCCGCAGCCCACGATCTCTCTCTCCTCGAGCAAGAGCGCCACCTTAGCGCTGCTATTCGTAATTATATCTACTGGGGCCTCGATATATATATATGTATATATATATAGGTGCGCGACCACTATACTACGAGGGCCCTCCTTATAAATCCTACAGTGTATGAGATTCTTTTTTTATTTTTTTGCAAGTTTATATTCTCTGTGGTTTTGTTGTTTGTTTTGCCTTTTGTTTCGAATTTTTTTTCTACTTTGTTGCGAAATTATTTCAATTAGATTATGTAAAAACATAATTTTTTTTTTCTTATAGCAACCGTTACGAGACCGAGGACGTTTATAATACATTGAGCACTTTTACGGCTCGTTTTGTATGTCTGCGCGAGTCTGACTATGACTTGACGCACCGCGCGCACGCGGATGACGAACTTTCTTCGGGCTTTTCGAGAAAACCACACACGCGAGCGAGAGATCATGTATATCCGCATATATGACACGGATAACGAGTTTTCCGTTTCTAACAAGGTTTTGCAATTTTTTTTTGGGGTTTTGTTTGTAATTTACGACGAGGTAAACGAATGTAGCTCAGACAAAAAACATTTAGTTCGAATTTTCGAAAATCATACTCGCTTGTGGGTCTTAAGCGCGCCGCCACACCTATACCCATTAACATCTGCATGCAGTTACATTAAAGAGAGCTTCGGTTTATATAAATTCTACGCATTCTTCCGGTGAAATGGATTTAAAGCGATATACATTTAACGATCCGCATACCGCAACGATTAGTAAAATTTGCTTCTTTTTCGAAGCATCCGTGTATATTTAAAGATCGATTAAGTAACAGATTTAATAGTCTTCTTTGACAACATTATACCCATAGTAAAAAAAAATAATAAACCATAAAAAAGAACGAAACGCTTTTCCGCATGGTAACTCTTTCGCTTAACGCTCAAAAGAATTAGGAAGCGAAACGCTTGCACACAAACACACAACAATGTGTATATGCGTGCTGGAATGTCGCGAACGAAAAAAAAAACGCTTGAGTTTTCATTCGACGAAAGCGTGTTACTGGGCTAATACGCGCATTCTTGAATGCTATTGCATCGACGCTATCGTAATAATCGAAAAAAATTTCATATATCAAAAGAGGTCATTGGACGTGACGCGAGTGTCTGTGTGTGTTTTGTTGTATTGTGCGAAAATGCGAGAGAGAGAGAGAAATTGGGGTTAGTAGGTCATCGACGCGAAGAAATCTTGGCGGTGCGTGCAGTGACCTTACCTGGCACAGTCTCGCCGTTGAACGTTATCTCCACGAGGTGAGCGACTGCCTCGTGTGGTACGAATGAGGCGAGAAATCGCTGGCTGCCGAGTGTTTTCACGAACGACGTCACGTGGCCGCCGTTCACGAGGATCTCAAGATTGCCCGAGCCTGCTTTTGAACCGTCGACTGTCGATGAAAAATAATTTTTATTTATTAATAAAAAAAGTTGTGGATTGATAGATAGACGAGGGTTGAGGATGTAAACTCACTTTCGAATTCGACGGGTTCGTTGACTACGCCATCCGGAATGTCACCTACTTGGATAGCTTTCGAGTCGTAGGCTTGCGATCTGATAGCAAATACATCATTTTTACAACATCGTTATAGAATATTTTAAATACTTTGTGATTTTCTTTTCAGTACCTGAACGGGGAGCCCTGGATATGCTGTCCGTTGTAGAGTATCTGAATCTTGTGCTCACCGACTTGATCGGCATTTATCGTGTAAGTCTGTCCTCTCAGCGTTGATTTTTGTACAGGTACAGGCCTACCAGTCGGTCCTACAAAAAACAAAAAAAAATCAATTTCATTCGTTCATAATATAAGCTTTCAACAAATTCTGTGCGTACCAGTCACAATAACCGCGATTTTACTGGCATCGAGATTCACGTTGAGGGTGAACGACGTAGGTTTGTGCACAGGCAGCATTTGCAAAGCACTACCAGTGACCATGGCATCCTGATTATAGGGACTCCTCTTGGAATGCAAGGATTCGTTGCTAACGTACTCTTTCTTCTCTTCGATCTTCGTTGTTGTCATTGTCTTTGCGCTGCTCGGTATATCCATCGTTTTCTTCGCGTCGAAACTATTTGCCAATTTGCTACTCGCCGTTTTCAGTATTCCCCGTGAATTTACGGACGAGTCGACCACGTCGTTGACGGGAGAATAAGTTCGCTCGGAGGTCGAGAATTTCTTGAGGGATGAATACACGTCGGAAGAGTTGTGTGTGCTGCGATAATTGTTCGTTGTTTTTTCGATGGTTTCGGTGACGTTCGAGTTTTCCGTTATGGATGCGTTGTTCGTGAGATTGGCTAGAGATTCGAGGCTGCCGTAGGATAACAAGGATTTGGTTTTGGCTATGGCGTCCCACGAGTCGCGTCTCGCTGAACCGCCAACCATCGATGACACTGAAAAATAAAATGATATTTTTCGTTACTTTGACGTGATTAAAAAATCTACACTTAAAAAATTGAATATTTCATTTACCTTTGACGTTACTACTTGTATCAACGATGCCATTATCCTTGGAGTCCCTTCGATGAAAACCATTGTATTCCTCGGTAAACTTTGAGCTGGAGTTCTTACTAAACGAAGTCTGCGCATTGCTCGTCATGTTCACCGGACTCCTACTCGATGATCTCGACTGATACACAGTTCTCGGTGTATCGTGCCATGCTGGCGACGAAGCTTTGTGATTGTTCATCGGCTCGTGCCAACCCGGCGACTTAGAAGTCAAAGGCGACGAAGCTTTGTGATTCGAAGCTTCATTATGCCAAGTCGGCGACCTGGAAGTCATAGGTGACGAAGCTTTAGGTTCATGCCAAGTTGGCGATTTGGTTCTCATAGGCGACGAAGCTTTAGATTCATGCCAAGCTGTCGGTGGTTTCGAGTTCAACGGCGACGAAGCTTTTGGACTGTCGTGCCACAATGGTGACTTTGGACTCATCGGCGAAGAAGCTTTCTCGTGCCAACCAGGAGAAGCTGCCTTGTGATTGCCAAAATTGTAGCTACTCTTGTACGACGGCGACTCGCTTTTCCTCTCCAAAGTGGAATTCGCCGATCTGTCGAGACTATCCATGTGCGAGCGTCTCTTTTGCGAACCAACTCTCAACGAGAACGGCGAGCCTCTCACGTCCAATCCATTGAAGTACACGTAAACTCTGTACTTGCCAAAATCTCGGGGTACAAAAGACACGCGATACTTCATGTGCGACAGCTCGGCGATCGTTCTCGGTAGCGATTGTTTGTCGTGCACGATATCGATGTCGATCTCGCCCAATCCACCGGTACTCGTTGCATCTACGGTAAAGCTAAACGGACGGCCGGGCATCGCGCCATCGAAATCCAACAGTTGCACGCCGTGCGGATCGAAGACGAAACAAGCGAATGGACCGCCTTGAATGTGTTGACCTTTGTGGGTGATACCGATACTCCATTCGCCGGTCTCGTCCGGCTGGAACGTCGCCACGTGAAGACCATCGCCGTTCTCGTGGACCGGACAGGCGAGTGAACGACCCGTCGGCGACAACGCCGTTACGCTTATGCCCTCGTGACTAGTGCCTGCAAAAGCGTGACCAAAAAAAAAATTATTATTTCCAAGTTTTGGAACTCGGAAGAGAATTTTTTCGTTGACACTTGCCGTAACTATTGACTAGAACCTCGACGATGGAACCAATGGCGCAAGGATCCATGCCGGGCGATTTGATTGTGGTGAGCGGCGGGTGCACGCGGAAGTAATACGGACAACCGTTCAACAATTCGCCGTCGTTGTACACCATCAGTCTGTGCATACCGACTTCCTGGGGTACGAAGGTACCTTTGCCGTGGAGACCACTCCAAGTGAGTCGACAATCTATTCGTCCGCTTGGCGTTATCACCTCGCTACGCACTTCTCGGGTGTTCACTTCTTTGGAAAGCAGTTCGAGTCTGAAGTGCGCCTGTTGAGTTGAAAAACGATGACATTATTACGTACAATTTATTTTTTGAAAAAAAAAAAAAAGTATTTACCGGTTGGTGAACCCTCGCCGAAGTGCTGTCGACGTGCACCAAAACCTGCTCGTTGATCTGCGGTCGTGGCTTGACCCATTGGAAGAACGCAGCGTACGCCATCACACCGAGATGCTCGACGTTCTGGTCAGCCATGTCTTTCGCTTTCAACAATGGCTCGACGCCCAGTTTCTTGCCACCGTCGATACCTATTTGTTTTTTACAACAAAGAAAGCTTTTTTACTAGAAAATTGTCGTCTTGCCATTGTTTTGAAGAAAAAAAAACGTGTCACTGGAAAATTACACTTACCCATTTGCAAGTTATGCTCCCACGAAGCCTGGCTCGTCTCGATCTTATCGTACGCTGGCGATGGTCCGCCAAGGTTTCGTACTAGGCTGCACAATGCGCGTCCGTCGTTCCAATCCGTCTGTTAAAAAAAAAAGTTGAAGTTATTTCGAAAATCCGACGTTGCGATGCAAAGTTTTTGCAAGCTGGAGGATCATGAGTTTACCGTGAAATTTCGTATAGGATGATAAGGTATCTTGGAGTTGACCCATCGTAGCGTTGAGCGAAAACCTGGGGAATTCTCTTTCATGAAGTACGACAAATAAGTCATGCCCGACAACTCGTCTAGATAGGCAGAAGCAAGATACTCCGGCTGCAATACCATCGGGATGTCGAAGTCCCGCTTCGCAATCTCCATCGCTTTTCGACAATTGTACACACTTGAAAAACATTTAAAAAAAAACAAAACATTTATTTAACAATTCATAATTAAATGCAACTCGTAAACAGTAAATTGTGAATGACGATATATGTTGCCTTGCAACAATAAATTGACCACGCGCTCGGTGAGGTAACGTCGTCAATTTTACGACAGGAAAAAAAATGACGGGAAATGAGTGCATTTAAAATCCATCACTCTCGAACCGCCGCTGATGATATAGCTTCGACTTGATTGCTTCTAATAAGGCTCAATCAAATAACGTATTGTGTATAATTCAATTACAAATCCTTCTACCGTTAAGTGAGTCATTTTTTGTTAAAAAACAAAATAATTTTTCATTATCGTAACCGTTTTAATGGTTGTTTGTCGACCCAGTTTTGATTTTAAAAAACATTGAATATGCACTCGAGCGTAAGAAAATAAAAAAAAAGGAAAACATACTTGTCGGTAGGATCGAGCTGGCGCCAGTGTGGAAAAAGTCCAGGCTTGCAATAGTCGAGTAACGCACTCAAGTATACACCAGAGTTCCAGTCGGTCGTGAAATTGTTGACTCTGCACTCGGGTAAGACAGCCTGTGCAACAGACACACACATAGAAGAGAGAGAGATTGTATTTTCCATGCAGCGAGTATATAACATGTGAAATATAAGAATATGGCATGTATATATAACCGACCTTGAGCCAAGACAGCATGAGTTTCCTCGGCGGGAATTTGGATTTGCCTATTTGGTACCTGACTATCAGTGACCAGATCAGGCCAAGGATCAGCTTCAAATTTCCATTAACGATGTCCACGTTACCTTTAAACACACATTTTTTTTCTCCTTTATAAATAAATCAACTTCGTCATTGGCGCGCGTGCATGTATGTATATGTATCGTGTGTGCACTTTTCGTCGTGCAATGAGTAATTTATGGGCTTGAGTGGCGATCAAGGTGATGGTTGTTGTTGTTCTTTTTCTTCTTCCACACCGAAAAATTTTCATTGATGAGTCATTCGCCGAAAAAATAGAAAAAAAGTTTTACCATAATACATTGAATGAGCGTAACAGATTTTTATCAGTGGTACATCGAACAAAAATTTACATTCGAGATTAGAGCCTCCGCTTTCATTCAATACTAAACGTTAAGACACACCTTTCCCGCTTTACAATGCGTATAATAGTTTCCAATTTGAAAAGAACTTTAGTACGATAGTCACGAAATTGACGATAATTTAGAAATTTCTTTTAGGTTTTTTTTTTTACAGCGGTGCGTTTAAAACAAAAACAACTTTCCCCAGAAACCCAATAAAATCCTTGGTACTTTTCCCCGAAACCACCTGACTCCTCCTCCTCCGAAAAAAAAAGCGCGGCAACATAAATTCCCCCGTCGGGTTTAACGACGATTTACAACCCTCGCGGCGCCAATTTACGAGCTCTCGAGACACAGTCCCAACGAAACAACAACAGCAGCAGCACAATAGAAGAATTTCACAAACCAATATTCACGAGTTTAACACCATCGGCCTCTACAGCCTTGAGCGCCGTCGACACGTTCTCCAGGTAGTGATGCTGATTCACCGGGCTTGGATTCCACTTGCTCAATCTTTTGCCAGTGAGCAGTTCGACGAGGGCGCACAATCTCGTTCCATCGCGAAAATCCTCGGCCAAATCGATCACCGGTGAATAATTCCTCGGCGACTGCTTCAAATGCTCGTTCACCCAGTTGCGAAAGGTATTGGTTTGTATATCCACCCACAGATCCTCGTGTCCCTTGATCGGCATACCCTTGGCGGCGGTTCCCTCGGCCGATCGAGCCACCAAACCCACTAGTTCGGCCGGCTCCAATTGTTCCTGCGGTCGACGCTCCTGCATGGCTGCTTTATTTATTATACTTTTTGTTTTCACACACGCACACATACACCGAGGCCCATATATGAGTATATCGCACACGTTTGCGTTTAGAGCGCGAGTGAGTAGGTAGGCAGGCGATGATCGCCTACGCGATTTGTCGTGTGTTATAACCTTGCCGAGCTGCTGCTACCTGTTGCGTCACGAGTGTTGGCACTTTGGACGCCAGCAGCACTCAGACACAAGTTCGCCAGGTGACATTTTCACTGCGACTGACTGACTGCTGCTGCTGGTGAGTGAATGCTCGCAGACGATTGTGAGAGAAAGAGAGAGAACTCTCGCGTGTCCTGTGGCGCCCCCGCGCCTACTTCGGAGGAGCTCCTCTCATTGACACACACACACATATACTCACTCGAGCCAGGTTCGCCAATGTGTGGAGGTGGAGAGCTTATTGGTATGCACGCGCGGACCAACAACCGTCTCTCGAGACAGAGAGAGAGAGTGGCGTAATTTTATTGTTTTTTATGCGCAATCCTGCGCCTAGTGCCGCTGGAAGAGAATGATTGCGACTTTTTTTTGTCTTTCTTTCTTTCTTTCTTTCTCTGCGGGTGTTCGTTTGATCCGAACGCGAGACAATTGGAAAATTATTCCTTTTTTTTTTCTTTCTTCTTCTTGCTCATTTTCGTGGATCGGTATGTTGCGGATTTTTTAGTTTTTAGAAGATATGCGTGACGTGGGTATAGTTTATGTAGTAGTGGCCGATGAATCAACGTTGAATGAATTTATTGATGAAACTTTGACGATTACCGAAAGCATTATGCATACTTTGCTAACACTCAATTGTCATATGGTTGCTTCTTTTTTTTTTTCATTTTCGTTGAATGTGTTTTCGAAGCGATCCGGTTTTTTTTAGATTGCACAAGAAAACTCATATGTATTCTGGTTGTTTCTGGAACGTCTTGTCGTGTATTATAAAAACTGAGAAAAATGAAGGTTTTATGATTTACTGTACTGAAAAATGTGATGAATTGCGTTGACTTTGCGTCACTGAGAATAAAGTTGGAGAAGTTATTGTTTTTTCGAGCTTGTGAAGTATATAGAGACGATTTTGCTCCGAAATGGGAATTGAAGTTTTTTAGTTTTAGTTTGTTGAAAATAGTGTTTTCGTAATTAATTTTAAAGAAACTGTAATAAATTAATGACTCCGACAGTGTAACATTCGAAAAGTAATTGTTTCTTCAAACTCGTGAAGAAATGAGCTCCTTGCTCCAAAATATAAATTGGAGTTTTCAGTTTTAGTATGTTAAAATCAAGGTTTTCATGATTTACGATGCAAAAAATGTGATAAAATACATTACTTTTTCGTGATTGAGAATGAAGTTAGAAAAATAATTATTTCTTCAAGCTTTTGAAGTGTGGAAAGTGTGTTGCTCCAAAATCGAAATTGGAGTTTCAATTTTATTTTATTAGTAATAATGTTTTTGCGAGTTATTTTAAAGAAAATATGATAAATTAGTGATTGTGACGATAAAGATGCTTTCTTCAAACTCAAGTAGTACCTGATCAAATTTTTTTGCGCAAAACATAAAAATTTGAGATTACTTTTTTTCTTTAATTAAACAGATCTAAGCTTGAAATCGAATGAAGTTGTAAGCTACTGTATGACAATCGATTGATAGCTCAATGTATGAAATTAAAAGTTCACTTGACGCAACTATATGAATATTTATGGCGCGTCCGATTCATAAAAGTAACGGTTACAAGCTAATTTTGCACGGATCAATTTTTCGTTCAATAAGAAATCGTTAACGTCAAATTGACGACGTTTAACGATATTTTACGAAAAAAGTATACCTATGAATACAAAATTTCAATGAAGCAACCATATTATCATTTTTGCAATTTCGCTATTTCAAAGACGCTTATGCGTTCTGACGTGAATGTAAATTATAGTTTATTTTAACGATAAGGAACGATAAATATTTAAACTTTGTTGCCATGAAACATTTTTTTCTTTGAAGTGTTCTGAATTAGCTTTAGTTTGCACTACTGTAAACTTCAATATCATAATCATACACTCGACGCGAGATCAATGCTAATTCAGCACTTTATATTTATTGAAGACAATCAGCGCTCAGCACGATTTTAATCGTCAAAGAAAACATTTTATATGTTCATCATTCATTGCGGAGAACTTAATATAAACTTCAATTTTTCATTTTTCAAACTAGCTGTTCTATTATTTAAAACTTTTTGCAGTGAGTTTAAAAATTATCGTTCATTTTGACCTCTGGAATCGAACGCAATGCTAATTGCTTTTAATATACAAAGTGTATAAAGCTGTGGTCTTTGTAGGATTTTTATATTTACAACGCTGCAAACTTAATCTGATTTCGAGTATGTATTTCAAGTTTCAAGGAGAAAAAAAAAATTTCAGGATGATATCTTTATGAAAACTGGTTTTACAACGCGATAAAGGAAACTTTTAATCGGCAGCGTTTAACTTTAGCTGGAAAAAAATGTTTTCACATAATATAAGCCACATTATTTAATTGGTAGAACGTAAATTTGAGGGACTTTTGTGAATGATATAAGCTGAAAATTACATCAAAATATTATACCTTTATTGTTGATATAAACATTATACAATATGATACAAGCATTTTTTGTGTATACATATTTATATATAATAATTCTATAATATAGTCAGTGTAAATTACATTTTCCGTTAAAGCTAGTACACTCTTTGTGCAGTAAAATCTGAAAAAACTGTCCAATAATAGATAGTCCATATATGCATCATGGTTGAGTTGCGTAATCTATTAAACATTTATCCCAATTTCCACTCGAGTGTGTTCTACATCAAGAATTCACAATCATGTACAAACTCTGAGAAAAAGTTTTCCACCAAAAAGGAGGCACTCGCTCGAAATCGAGAGCGAATGAAGGAAGCAAAACTGTTTTTTATAGTATATGTATATTATACTTGCAAAAGACTATCGTCTTCCTCTCAGTGTGGTCGCTTTCCGGTGTTTATCTCAAAAAGGCACATTATTTTTTTTTCTAAATAGAATCCCCGTTTACTTTTATAATCGCAAACGGTAAACTTCAAACTCATCTTAATTGTTCATCTTATCAGAAAACAAACTTTTCAATCTTCGATTTATTTATTGTTCGATAAGACAGTATACAGTTTTTTTTCATTAAGGAAATCGAAACATATTAATTGTATAAGAAATTGACACATTCTTTTAAAATGAACGATTAAGCGACATATTGAGAAAGAACATATAGCGTCGAATCCTTATCTTTTCGCTCAACGAAAAACAAAGAGTCAGTGTCAAATAGAAAAATATAAAACATTAAAAATTCCTTTAGCCAAAAATCATCACAGACAAGTCTCTTACTTTCGCCAACGTTCCAAAAATACACGACAGACACTAGATTAAATCCTTCGTCTCGTTACACGAGTAAATTTGTTTAGTATTTTTCACTTTTATATACGGTACATTTAAGCTATATAAATATCATAAATATACATTTACACTTATGTATTAGTGGCCTTAATGCTTTGTCAACGCGAGTCTATCGTCTCTCTGCTCGTAGAATCATTGATCGGAGTGTTTTTTTGTTGTTTTGTTTTGCTTGAGGTTTAAGAAATCTCGTTTCTCACTCTGCCTTAAATTTCAATTGCTATTCTACTTGCCATTGTCAGCTTGAGACTTCCTCATAGTTTACAATTATTGCTCGCATTCGTCGGAGGGGAAATTGGAAATTTTACATTGAGGCAAAAGTTACACATCACATTCATCATAGTCCGTTTTTGGTCCATTTTCGTTAAAAAAAAAAAGTAGTTGAGACTACATCTTTAAGCACTTGAGTTATGTTTCACAGAAGACTCTGATCAAAGATTCTATCATATAAAAAGATCCATAACTACTTCACCTCGACATCTGCATGCTGTATAAAAAAGGGGGTCTGTAAGTTGTTCATATCTTCAAGTACACGAAATAAAATTCATTGACATTTCCTTGGAAGAGTTACTTGCAGCACAGCTTACAACGCTAAACGAAAAAATCTTAATGCAAACAATAATTAAAAAAATAAATATCTGAACAAATTAACTTGAGTCGAAAAATAAATTGATTTGCAAAAAAAAATCATGTACGCGAATGTATGAACAAGCCACACACACGTCTGTACATTTTGATTCGTGATCGTCGACAAATAAAAAGAAAAACTAACGAACGAAGAGAAAACGAAAAAGAGGATTAATAATACTGCACCTATTACTTGCTTTTTTATGTACACACGCAATTAAAAAAGACAGAGTCCCTGCTTGTTACTCGCTCGAACCCCTCGTTTCTCATCAAACATCGAGTAAATATTAAATATTATATAAAAGTAATGCTATCAGAGCGCTAGCAAAAATTTGAGAATAAAAACCGTAGCATGAAGGATTCCTTTTCCGTTCATTCGATTAAATGAAACAGTTGCAAGGGGCGCGGAAAAAACGATGGCCACCTTGCTGCACCAAACCTTTTTTTTATCGATGTCTCTTACGATTTAGTCAACTTAGTACGGTTAGCGGCGACTGCTGCTAGGCAAGCCAGTGCATCAAGGTCTGGTGCTGCACACCAAGCTGCAAACAAAAAAAGAAATTATAAATATTTCATAATATATTATCATAAATAAATACATATATTGCGTTAATTTTACCTTTATTAGGTCCTTGCCCTGCGGTATCTATAGGAGAGTCAATAATCACGGTATTTCTTGTGATGCTCTGTTTTCTTGCTTTTCTCTTCTGACTACCAACCAGCAAAGCCTTCTCTGTTTCTGTTTGCATGTCTGATTTGCGCCCTGGAGAGCCGTCGCGATTTGTTTTCTTTGACGTGCCACCGGCTTTCTGAAGGATTTTTTTCTTTTTCGTTCGTTGCTGTTTTTTCATGGCTTGGAACTCCTCGAGGCTGAGGGATGGCAAAGCTTCGATTTTCTTTTCTAAATTAAAATCCCTTGAAAAGAAAAGCAATAAAAAATTATAAATCAACCTTGTTTCGCAATTGACTTTGAATGATAAGATTCGTGAACTTGAACTTACTCAGCCTTGAACCTCTTCCGCGACATCCAAGTCATGTGTCCTTCAGCTCCTTCAGTCTCTGTGTCCTCAGGTTTAGAAGCCTCCAAGTTACCTTCAGCTCTACAAATATCACATTATGTTAATTCAATTACCTAGTTTTCTACTTAGCATTTGCATATAAACGTCCTGTCTTACCCTTCAACAAGATGTTCCAAATCGCCGCGTGAACTTGTACCTTCACTGCTCAAAGAATCCGTCTTCTCGCTAACGTTCGATGAAATGGAATTTCTTCTTTCTCTGCTGTGTTGATCGGCACTGAGGGAACACACGTGATCGTTAAATTAAAATTTTACAAAAATACAAAAAAATCTGCTCGAATGTATAAAACTGACCTAGGTAATCCAGCGATTCGTCGTTGTTTAACTGGATTAGAAGTCAGCTGTTCAGCCAAAAATTTCTGGTAACGTAAACCCTTGCAAGTTCTATCGTCGTCGATATAAGTCTGGTCCTCGTCTTTATCCTCCTTCATGTTCTGCAAAAGAAAACACGCATTAAACAGCAGTTCGAACAATTTTCCAATGAAAAAGATAATATTTATGTAACACGCTCACTAGATGATGATTATTATTGTTAGACTCGGCTCGGCTTTTCTTATCGCCAAACAGATCAGCTTTGCAATCTTCCTTCGACTCGGCCGATATGGGTAACTCTGTGAATCGTTTCTTGGGTGGCTTTGGTACCTGAGGACCATCGTCGTCGTCATCTTCATCTTCAGAAATGTCAATCTTCGCGTTGACCTTTTGTGGCGTGAACAAGGAACTCAATCCACCAATCTGAGATTCATCTGCCAATTTTCCTGGCTGGATGGATTCTTCATCCAATTTGAGACTGTTCATCTCTGAACCACTGTCAGATTGGCCAGCATCTGCCTTCTTGTTTGTTGGCCTTGTGCTGAGCGTACGAAGTGGGGGAGCTGGTAATTTGTACCATTTGAAGTCTGGATTGGCATTTAAAAATGCATCTTTGTACTGCAAGCAAAGGGAAAAAAAATTGTTGGTCATTGAACTGACTAAACAAAAATATGTATTCAACATTACACAGTATTTCATAATACTTTAAAATAGGTCTCCACCAGTACATAATTAGTTAGAAAAAAAATGTGATTGCCATTATCTACAGAGATAATACAATCTACACTAATACGTGCATGACTAACATTCTGAAAAAAAAAACAAAAAGGAAACTTACCTCCTGAGCCAAATTTGTGTAAGCTTCCTTCTGATCATTGGACAACATGGCCCACCATTCTCCAAGGACCCTGGTGACAGCACGATTCTCTAAATGTGGAAAGCCAGAGCGAACAGCTGCTCGATGCCTCTTGCAAAAGATGAGAAAGGCATTCATTGGCCTTCTGGCATGATGGGCTGGTTCATGCCCATCCTCCTCTTCCTGTGCAAATATAATTTTCTTTTTTCAATTGATAGTCTCACGTTTAACTAAGTGAATCAGCGGCATGATAAGTGATACTTGAGATACAAAAATGCCTGGGATGATGTAATGTACATTTTAATTGATAAAGAATCTAAAGGAATTTGATTCTCAAATGGTGACATATGGATGAAGTAAAACTAATTTGCTTTTTAAATGCCAATGTTTATCTATGCATTGCTACACTGGTAATATCCCACTCTAAATGATAGTAGAAAGAAAACAGAAAGAGAAAAAAAAAGTGATGTGTGTTTGTGTGGAGCTCAAGTAAATAATCAAGAATGATTATTCCTTCCAGCAGAATTGCTGAATGTTCATTCAATAAATTTGTAGAGGAAAGCTGCTCCAAAATCTCTCTGAAGCAGCCATATGTTTACCATTGTGAGGAGAAAATTTGTCCAGCTATGAATGAAATCTCATGAAATAAGTGACTTGCACAAAAAAAAATCACCAACAATGACGTTGATTCAAAACCCAGCCATTGCACCGCGAGCGTATGGCACACAAAAAAAAATCGGAAAAAAGAGAAATCGTCAGAGAGTCTAATCGGTCTTTATTGATTTCTCAAAAGCCAGCAGCACACTTTATCTGCATTTCATACGCGTGTGCACTTTGAGCAAAACAATAAAACTTATCGCTTTCGCGTGAGCGACGACGAAGGTGCATATCCGCCTTTTTTTTTCTTGCGACAAAGAAATAAAGAAAAACTGCGAGTGTATTATGGATGTGTGTGTGTGCGTGTACCGACCATTTTGACGTTTGACAGCTGGTTGTTGCCGTATGTAAACACACCGAGTTGCACATTCTCCATCTCTCTCTTCTTCATCGCGGAAAGCGAAAGTCCCCGAACAAAGCCTGTTTCACGGGCGACCTTGCCTCCGCACACACACGAATAAAAAAAAACTCTCTCTCCATAATAATAACAGTTCGAAATCGAACGATCATTCCTCGAGAATATTGAGAAGAAACGAGCGATTAATCGCGTCGAATTGACGACACAACAATTAGTCATAACGTTAAGATGTCAAAGATGGCACGTCGAAGCGAACGATTATTAGTTAAGTCGCAAAAGTTGCGGATACTCACTTTCTGCTGATGCTCGTTGGCAGCCATATTCCGTGCACACTGCTATGTTTTGTGTATGCGAGAGAGAGAGAGAGAGAGAGAGACTCGCTCTTGTGTTGTATAGGCCGCTATGCTACTTACTGCCTATAGATATGCTTTGACACTCGGCGCGAGCGTGCAGCGGGGAGATCCTCGCTCTTCGCGGCGCAAAGATAACGAAAAACCGCGTTTCACGGACTTTCCAGCTGTTTCGTTTGCGCCCCGTTACGACGCGCACACTCGACGAGGACGTCACTTCTTTTCTCGCGTGTAGAAGCAGCTAGCCGACTATTTTCATAATCGCCAAGCTTGGGATTCCTCTTTAGATCGCAGCGAGCTGCGGCTTTTCAACGCGGAGGCAACGATGCGAGGAGGGGGATTATGATTTCTTCCCGATGTGGGTTGACGTTCCGTTTGGGCGAGTTTTGAAATTCGCGCCCCTATTAGCTTTTTGACAGTTGTCGGTACGGTTGGATTTTTCATTATCGCGACTCGATTTGTTTGTTTACTATTGGAGAACAGATGACTTTTCGAATGAGACGCGAGCGATTGTTGTTATCTCGACAAGTGTCAAAGTGACAAAAGAAAACGTCCATCGTGAAATGCAAATAAATATTTGATTAGTGATTATTTCGATGAAGGAGCACCGATGTGAGTTTTTTTTTCACAACTTTTATTGTACGATTTTGAAATAGTCCAACTTGCACAGTACATATTTACATTAATAATACAATACTGAACATTTCTCATTCATTGATGGTCGATCGATACAGATCGACGCAAATTCATTTTTATAGACGGATGTCTTAAATTTTGGAATAAAGTAAAACATTGGTTATACATATTCATCATTTTTGTACAATGTGCATTCTAATTTTTCATAAGTTTACAGTTAGCTCGAGAATGAAGAATTAAAACAGATTCGTAACACTTTCCCTCATCTCAACATTGAACACCAGAGCTTGCAAGCTCTTGCATTACTCTTGTATATTATCGTATGTATATAAGTAACAACTCTTTTTTAAAAATAATACCATCGGCGTAAATCTAGAAGGCAGAAAATAAAGAATTTTTCTAGAAAGGAAGGAAAAGTAATGATATTCTTTTAAAAAAAAGACGGAATAAAAGGAACGAGTCTGTGACTGAGACTAGGGGAGCTTTGTAATAATCTCCGCCAGAGACTCGTGTTTTTGTAGCATTTTTTCAAACAAAATTCACGGCGATTTCCTCTTCGAACGATGTATAGCAGCTTAAAACAGTATATCGTCGTCACCCTCGTCTAGCATATTGGCCACGTCTCTCGTGTCGCGTCCAGCCGCACGCATTTGCAATCGCAGAGCTTCCGTCTGTAATACCATCAAAATTAGAATTAAAAATCACATACATTCGATAAATTATAAAACATAAATGTATACCTTAGCCTTAGCTGCCTTCTTCTTGTCTTGAATCTTCTTCAGACGGTAGAACTCTTCTCTCTCAAGCTCGTCGAGCTCGGAAATGATGTAGGCAAGGGTCCTCTCGATTCTTGGAATGATAACGTGCTCGATGGCATTGACACGGCGATTCGTGATTTTGATAACCTCGTCCAGAGTGACAAAGCTGGTCTGGAGTGAGGCCAACTCCACCAGCAGTGTCACAGCTTTCTGGTAATTCTTCTTCAACTTTGCCAGCTGTTGACCACCTCGAGCCAAACCAGCCAGCTCGTAAGTGTCAGTGCCATCTTGGTAGGACTCGAACACTGGCAGGTTGACACCAGCTACGTTGTCCTTCTTTGAGCGAATCTTGATTTGTGCCTTTGTGACATTCTGCAGTACCACTTGGTTGAAGTCACCTGTGGCAAACTTTGCCTCTGCAAGGGAGAAGGCTGCCTCCTTCATCACCTCACCCATCAATGTTTTTGTCTGGATGAAAAATTAAACATTCATGAATATGTATATGTTTTGGAGCACCAGTGTGACAAGTGGAAAAGTCATGTGACTCACCTCGATGATCTTTCCCAAAATCATTCTGAAACGCATTTGCAGAGCATCAGCCTTCTTCTTGAGCAGGCCATGGCCCTTTTGTGCACCAGCCAATCGAGACTTCATTAACATTTGGGCTCTGTCAAAACAAAACGTCAATCATCGTATTGTTTACTTACAGAAAATCCCTTGAATATTTTAATTACTATCGTCGCGATACAGAGACACCTCAACTGCTTAATACACTTTAATCATTATTTTCATCATGTCAAAGTATAAATAATATTTAATTCACGATAAGAGAGAAACTTTATTTTCGCGATTGGAAAGTCACGAGACCAAGTTAAACTTTGCGCAAATTGATAGATTTGTACGAAGTGGGGTTACACCCACTTTTTTGAGGCGCAGATACACAGCGAAAAATCGCGAGTTTATGAATGATAATTTTTCAGAATTGTAGAGGAACATCACAAGAGTGTATCTGTTTGTAATTCGAGTGAATGTCAAGAAAAACTTACCCCCGAGAGGGGAAAATAGGAAGTTTATCCTTTCCCGACATGTTTTCTGGCACAGCAAGTAGACAGGAATGAGATTGATCAGCTGACTCTTGACGGACCGGAGTATCGACTCACGCGCGGAATTAATCGAATCGAACTAACGTGGCGCGCATTTCAAAAATCGGAGCGATTTGTTTACATTGAAAGATTTTTTATTTTTTGACGGGTAAAATTTATTGGAGTCTTTCTGTTATTATATGTCATAAATATATTTTATAAATCACAACTGTAAAAGCGTAACAAAAATACTTTGAGCTCATTAATTACAATGTCAGTATTTACAATAATTATGTACAAAATTAACACTCTGTCAATGTCTGTTGTCCAGGTCTCAAAACCTGTCTCACATTTAAATTAATTCTCGCTTCTGAAATATAAGATCTAGCAGTCTGCCAATCTTCACTGTTCAACAAATCTTCATCTGTTGAATCCCATGGCATTGATTTCTCTGATAAAATTTTTGGCACTCCATGATACCTCAGTCTCGATCCACCTGACATTACAACAATGTCACCTGAACGTAAAAATAATGCTTTTGCTGGATCTTCTTGTTTAAGTCCTCCAATCAAAAATATTGCAGTTTGGCCAAAACTAATTGAAAACAGAGGTGCTTCAAGAAACAATTCTGAGTGATCTGTGTGTCCAGCTAATGTAGAATTCATTCTGTAATAGTTGACAATAGCAGCTTCAGCACTGAACTCATCAAATTCCAAGATATTTGCAAAATGGTTTGTTAGATCTTTCAAATCAGCTGGCAATTCTGATTTGAAATCTTCTGAGTAATGTTTGGAGTCCCAGTTGTGATGGTATCCTAAAGTTGCCCATCTTAGTTTGGATAATAAATCAGTATTGGAGTTTGATCTGCAAAACAATATAATCAATCGCAACTATTGTAAGAATAGAGTAAAAACAAAATGCACAAATGTTGATACTTACCCAAAACAGGTATCCCACCAAGTTTGTCCATCATTCAATAAACCATGTGCATCAATATTCAGAACATTAGGTTTCTTGGGATATTCTTTTAAACATTTGACAATCGATTCTTGCTGTCCTTTTGGAGTAAATGGATTTTCTATAAAAATGAGACCTGGAACAGAAATATTCTCATTTTTATAAACAACTACTCTATATTTTAATATTTCGCAAACTACATAAAACCACCAATTTTATACCTGGCACATCAACGATTTCATAAACATTCCATTTTTCAGCATCATTCAGCCCTAGCCTTCCATTCAAATCTTCGTCGCTCTTCCTCTTCACGTCAACACGCCTAACCTAAAAAGAAAACAATCAAAACAACATCACATTTCACTCACAATTTCCCCAAATCTATCAGTTTCACTCGCACCAACCAATTTATTATCAGTCTTCCTAACATCAATCACATCCCTCAAATCAGGTGGCGGCTTTCTCGCTTTGTAGTATTTGAACGCGTCTCGGAACATTTGAGTAGAGGAGCTAGAGACTGCAAAAACTAAAATTAACCTAAATAGCCGCGAACGCGCCGAACAAACGATATGTCGTCTGCAAGCTCTGTAAGGTATGGCAGAGTGCCAATGTTTTGATAATTTACGAATATCTGTCGCTGCAAGCTGCGTTTGCTGCTGCTGCACGCTTTGCTGTCTTATTTCGCGCGATTTGAGGAGACAGAGCGACGCGCTTTTACGAGAGATGAAACTGTAGATGTTTTATTTTGACGATCTAGTTTTCGTGAAGACTGATGGGATTTTCGGGCCATTGTTGCGGAAATCGCTCGTTGCCCGAGCTTTCGTTGATTTATGATTTACGGATGTTTACGCATTTCTTCGTATTACAATAGAATTGTAATAGGATTTTTTTTTGTTGATATTTTTGAAAATTAAGCTTTATAAAGCTGCCGTATCATCAATTTGCAAGCTTAATGCTCCGTAGGCGTATCACTCAAGAAATCAAATACGTATGTAAGTACAACAAGCGACTATACGATTCGCGAACGAAATTTGTCTATTAGTAGAATCACCGAGCTTCGCCCATAAATTAATTAAATCACACTTAAACGCGTGCGCGCGCTATCTTCTCATCAAAGCTTTTCAAGCTCTCGAGTAGAACAAGAGATAGTCGACGGATTTGGCAAAGTCGTTTGCAAAATTTGCTCGCCGTCGTCCGTGTACCATACCGACATAAGTGAACGTATTAGAGAAGCTCAATTAGATTCAATTTCGAGCTTTAAAACGTCGTGTTACAATTTTTCAAACCGCAAGCGCACACACACACGTCCAATCAATCCGTCAACGTTGTTCTAGTATGCAATGATTATTTCAACACGAGCGGTCGTTTCAGAAACGAATTGAAAAAAAAAGAAAATAAATAAAAATCTAAATCGAGCGACACACACACACACACGTCGAAATTGAAATTCAATATACACGTAAGTTTAATAATTCAAAAAAACAAGGAAATATATATTATATTCGCATTCGAAAGGCGCATTGTATTACGCATGCAGAAAAAAAAAATTCACGATCGCAATCTCTCTCTATGCCTTATTATTATACTCCCGCGCCCATGTGTCGCGTTGCGAGCGAGCTTTCGAAAAGCCTCGAGGCTGTGATTTCCGAGCGCGATGTGTGTGCATGTGTGTACGTATATATAGATGCTAATCGTTTTTTTGATAAGCGAACTATATATGGGTTCATTGAGCGAATTGGGTGAATGCGAATGGCCGAGATTTTTTTTTCCTTTTAAATTGATTTGTGCGAGTGCGTTGTTGAAATATTGAAATTTATTATACCGATAGAATTTTTTTTTTATTCGTTCATATCTGATCTGATTGTATAAGCGTTATTATTTATTCAATCGTATTTACTTAATTAAATTTCCATTATAACTCGTGAAAAAATAAGAAATAAACCTCAAAGTAACTTTCGCGGGGGTTTTCCTGCTTTTTATCTCAACGTGTATGTATAAGTGGCTATATACATGATGAAAATTGTGCAACGCAAGCAAGTTCGTTCTTTTCTTTTTCCTCGTCCGACTGCAAAACTTCATATCCCTTTCATTTTTACATCGGCATCGAATTCTCGTATACAAAATATATACAATATGCATCGATCAAAATCCCGTTATAAAATCAATCGCTTTCAAACACTTGAAAAAAAAAAGTCAAAGAGAGCGTCTAAGACAAGGCTATATACAAGCATCCTTTCGCTTTACAGATGATGTCGATTTATGTAAAACGCCGATTGTTCTCACTCTCTCTCTCTCTTTCTCTTTCTCCTTACTCTCGCGTTTATCATAATTCCCTTAAGGCGCATACCAGTCGCATGATTCGCGCGCACTTGAACGATAGATCAGAAACACACACACACACACGCGTGTGATTTTTTTTTTTTCTATGATTTAAGAGGCATGTATTGCAAATTCGTCGCGCTCATTTATGAATCATGAGAAAGGGTTGGAAATCGGATACTCGAACGTGTACGTGATTCACCTTTTTTTTTTATCTATTGTAATTCTACGTACGCTAAGGTGAGCGTAATGTTAGATCTTCATTATTCCATTGAAGTCCTGGAAAAAAAAGGAAGTTAAACTATTCATCTATATAAATAAAGTTTCCATCAGACTTCCAAGTATATAACTCTAAAAATTTATTATGTATATCCGATAATATATATCATATACGATAGATCGTACATCCGTTTTTGGATCTTCGGAAATAGAAATCTTTGAAAATTATCTCGCCAGGTGCATATTTCGCGCTTTCAAGATAAAGATCCGCGAGGAGCTTTTGAAGTGCGAGTAAACACACGCGAGTTTAAAGTTCAAAGACTTCTCGAATTCTCTATAAACTCGAGTGAACTGATAGGAGAGCGTGCAAGTGATCGTGTGAAAAACGGATCACATGAATAATAATCATAATCGTAGGTAAACTTGCACGACTTCCTTATTTATTACATTACGTTCGATAGGATCGTTTGTTCGAAAATTTCGTCTTAGCGATTAAAGTGATAGGGCAAAATGTGAAAATGAATAATTAACGAAAAAAATAATTGTAACCGCTCCAAAAAAATTTTCTCCTTCAACTTTCCTCCGCGTGAAAGCTTTCTATCGCACATGAGGCAAGCAAAGAGAAAGAAGAATCCATCACTGCACGTGCGATTTTTGCTTTTAACTCTCGAAGCTTCAGTATATAAAACGCGCGCGATATACAACACATCAACACACATACATACACACGCGCGCACACGCACACTCCCATCGTAAAATTCGTATAAGCTTCGACCAATCAAACGAATTGGCGTCGTCATCATTGTCCAATGGCGTTACAAACACATGACGACAGTCGCTAAAAATAGTCTTCTCGCACTCTCCTCGCACAGCAAACACACAGCACAGACTTATACTTCTCTCCTCGCCACGATCTAGGTTGTACAACTCGCGCACGGCCAACAGTCGTATGCCGGCAGCCGTGCAGTTTAGTGTGTCCGCGTGTGCGTTTAGTTTTTTGTGCGCAAGACAGTTTTTTTTTTGTGTGTTTTGTTTGGTTGTTTGCTGCTCTGCTGTTGCCGCATCGCTGCGAGAACTTCGTCGGTGCGTTTGTTACATCTTTTCTCTCTCGTTACAGTATGCCTTTCTGCGGTTGTTGTTGTGCTCTGGCGGGAGAAGTGCGCGTGCGTGGGTGGAGCCTCACACGCACACTTCTGCTTGTTATGTGGGACACGCAGTGATGTATTTTTTTTTTGGCTTTTGTGTGTGTCAATCGTAAATCGATGATTTACAGTTTAGGGCGTGAGAAAAAAAAATATATCGGTGAAAACATTGTCGTATGGAATTCTTAGCGAAAATTAATCGGATTATTGTGTTCAAAGAAGGAAAAGAACAAGAACAACCCGCGTTCCTTTCACATACATACACACACACGCGCGCGCGTATTATAATATGAAATTCTGAAAGCTTCGTACTCATAATCGCAATTAATAATTTTCAATAGTTCGCTCATAATACCATTTGTCCTTGTGCTACTCTCTACGGATCATCAATCTCTCACCTCTCCCATCCATCAACTTTTCAGGCAATTTTTTTTTCCTTTTCGCTCCATACACGCGCACACACAGTCGATTATCCAATACCGAAAAAAAAGAAAGAAAGAATTTATCGTGTATATACGTACTAAATGCAAATGCAGATAAGACGCGAAATGCCGCACGTGCTGTACGTTGCAGTCAGCTGATTATACCGAGCAAGCGTATTATACAGTCGTCGTGCGGCGATTAATCTTTTTTTTTAGCGGTGAAACTTCAAAAGCCATCGTCGGAAAAATATTGTTGTGTCGCGTGCGCGCGTGTGTGTGTGTATGTTTGTTTTTCTTGATCGTCGCGCTCGCGAATTAGTTCGACGCGGGGGTTTTAAAAAAAAATTATGGATGCATTGTTTGTTTCTTCTTCCTTTTTTTTGCGCAAGTGTGCGATTTTTATCTCGCGTGGCACAGATACGTGTGTTTCTGTATATACGAAGATGTGCATGTCGAGATGTGTCTTAATGGAAAAAAAAAAGAGAATCTTAGCGGCGTTCACACACGTTTGTGCCTTGCGGCGTTGAGTAGACGTCTTTTTTTTCTTTTTTTTTTTGTAATATTAAAAGCGCCGTGATGAGGAAAAAAAAACTTTACGATACTGAATTAACGTCGCGACGTTTAAAAACCATCACCGTAAAAAAAGGAAATAAAAAACTGCAAGTTAAAAGATGTTCGTGTAAATGCATTGGAAAACGAGCGAATTTACGATGTCAAGTGGTGTAAACTTTCGAATGTTGTAAAAGATGCAGGCCTTCCTTTTTTGTGAAGAAGAAGAAGAGGAGGAAAGGAAGCGTAGGGAGTTGCGAACACATTGCCCAATATATATTCCTTCTCTCGAGCGTGTGTGTGACCTTAAAGGTGGTCGAAAAAAAGGAAAAAAAAAACGAATACTTTCGAAACTCGTGCATATAATATCCCGATGACTCGGCTGCAGTGAAATTTTTTTTTTCTAAGAAATATTTTTGAAAATTTTCGAAAATTTAGGTTATTCGCTGTTCCCCGAGTGAATATTAAAAGCGCATTTGCGGCCACTGTCGCGTAAATTGCGTGGGAAACGGCAATGTCGCACGCATTGTATGTTATTTCTTTTTTTCATTCTTTTTTAATTTCGAGCTCGAAGACACTTCTAATCTCTCTCTCCCACGCCTTTTGTATTCTTTCTTTTATCTTTTTTTCAAGTTTGATTACTCGTCATTGGTGGACGGCAATTACTTGTATACAGACGCGCGTTGCGAAATAGACGATTTACATGAAAATCTAAAACTTCTTTTCAAACTGATAATGTACAGCGCAACCTTGGTGCGGAAAAACTTCTTCTTTTTTTTTTTCGAAGAATACTCGTGAAATGTAAATAATAAAAACTCTCCATATAGTGCGTTACGAAACGACGTTTGATCGGTTATAAGTTACGAAATACAATTTTTTCACTGTTTTCTTTCAATGATATTCTAGTATTTTCTCGAATAACTATGCATTTCTGTGCTAATTGAAGCCTCAACCGAAAATATCTCTCGCGTTATACATCCCAAACGAAACAACAAACAATTCGCGCCCGAAGCGAAAAAAAAAAAAAAATAAGAGGAAAAAGAAATTGTCGTACTCGAACAATAGAATCAAAGTATATATACGTATTCTATCGGAGAGAATCATAGAGGAGCGGCGGCGGCGTCGGCCACTCCTGCGTTGACCTTCGGAATCTCAATACACATTACAAGATGCCACACGACCTTTCCCGATTATTAATCGAAGCTTAAGGCAGCGAAGGCCGCGCTAATGGATTTTCCTATATCTTCTCACTTCTTCTTCTTCTTCTTCTTTATCAATAACAACTACTCGGCTTGGTTTTTCTGTACTAATTGCATAATTATCACACCGCAAAGCCGCCATTGTTTTACTGACCATGCGGGCGAGTCGTGAAGCCCATCAATCTCCATTAGACCCACGAAGCGAGAGAAGAACTGTCTGTCTGTGTGCTCGTGGACGCCAAGTAGACTAAACATTCAGCCGAAGTTTTTTTTCTCTTCATTCGAAAGAAAGAAAGAGTTGTGTGTGTGTGTGTGTATGAAGGCAAAAAAAAATTTTTTTAGATGAAGTTTTCCCGCCTTTCTCTCTCTCTCTGTCACGGTTGATAATTGACAAATATATATATATCGTGTGGGCAGCTGAACAAATGTTCTATTAGAGTACACGTGGACTCGGTAGGAAATGAAAAGAGGTTTCCTTGAAACGAAAAAGGTACGCGTACATCCATTTTATCAGTTACAGATAAGAAAAACGTCAAAGTGGTTTTTCGTCATATATCGCCTCTGCGGATCTGATAATTGACTCGTCGATTATCGGAACATCCGATATACGAAAGTGTATCTTCATCGATCGTTAACTATTCGATAATATTTTCGCACTCGTTTCGGACACATAATTAATTTAAAAAAAAACATTGATTTAAACAAACAAACTTTTCCTGCTCTTCCGAGAACGTCGCTTTCTCAAGCGATCCTCATCATCATCATCATCCGTCGTCTTGCTTTGCTTGCTTGCTACTCGCGCGAGCGCATTGTGCGAAAATAGACGCGAAAGTAGGCCCCGTTGATTATAATATATCGACTATCTTCAGTCACTCACTTTAGAGCTTTAACAATCTTATGCAATTCGGCTATATAGGCGAATTTATATTACAACCACCTGTTGATCGATTTTTTTGTTTGCGTCTCTATCCCTGACGAAAAATACGACGTAGATATAGGAGTAGGAGGAGATAGGAAAAAAAAGTTTTATGGCCACGTGTGGAATTGGGTCACTACGCACCACATGGAAGCTCTCGCTGTATAGTATAGTCCTTTGTCTAATTCCGACTTCTCGTACATGGGCGACTATTTATATATGAATGTGGGGGGAGAGTTGAAAAATTATCAATTCATAAAAAAAAATGTACCACACGTGTGTTGATTCGAAAAATTCCCCAAAAACTTTTTTTTTTCGTTATTTAGTTTATGGAGGATGTAAATTAGCTTGTGTGTGTGCTGTATATGTGAAAGAAAAAAAAAACAGAAAAAAAAAAACCGGTTTTGTCCGTTGTGTGTGTGGAAATAACATTTCGCTGCCCAATTGCTACAGTTTTATTTCGCTTCTCTCCCAGAGCCTTTTAATGAGAGACATATAATTCCGCATGCTTCTCCTTTTTTTTTTCAACGATGGAATTAAGAACGAAAGAAGATAATTATCTCGAATTGAAATTTAAAAATCACGATATATTTCAACGATTTCAGGACAAAAGAGGCAAAACAATAGCACAGCAGCAGCAGCAGCAGTCATGTACAATCTAAACGTGAACGTGAACGCAAATCCAGCGGCGGGCCAAGCGTCGGCGGGTCTACTGAGCGTGGCCTCGGAGGTCACACCCAGGACCCCGGAAATCGTCAACAGTTTGATCGCAATGACGAATCCGTTCGACGGTTTCAACGGCGCCGGCACGGCAGCTCATCAACAGTCGCGCCATCAAACCAGTGAACGTTCGCGCGACAGAAGCGAATCCAGTAGCGGTGGTGAACCAAGTCCACCGAGTATTCAACACACTTGCAGTCAGCTTATCAAAGAAGGTCAGTTTGAGAAGAACAAAAAAAAATGAAGCTTAGAATTTACACAAACGTCTCGACTAATATTTGCTTTTTTAATTCGCTTCGATGCATAACGGATGCGCTTTGAAATCCTTTCACTCATTTTTTTTTTTCGGAGACACTTGTTAATTTTCAGCGTAAAAATCCTCTCGAAAAAAGAAGGAATAAAATTGATTGAGAATTTCCCGTCCGTAATGCCAACAAATAAAGAGCACCAGCACGTAACTACGGACAGAACAAAGCGAAAAAATGCAAATGAACGAAAAAAAAAAAAGAAAAGAGTGTAGAGAAGGAACGCAAGGTCGCGGCTAGACTATACTACTATACGAGCGTCCCCGATGAATATTCATTTAGGAAGGTTCTCTTGTGTAAACGTGAAATTTCGGCACTTCTTTATATTGCAGGACTAAAGCTGACACTGCAGACGAAGAGGCGAGCGAATGGTAGTTTCGACGATGCGAAGAAAAAGACACGGAAAGAGGATGGTAGTGCTGATGATGAGGAGGACGACGAGTCGGCTAATAGCATTGGCAGTCAAGGGGTAAGATTCTTCTACTTTTTTTTGTTTTTTTTTTATGAGATGTGTGTTTCGAAGAATGTTGAGTGCATCGGAGGATGAGTTCGCTATGTAATATTGTTGAATGTATTGTATGTTGGACGAGATTTTAGTTCAACAAGTAGAAGTGAGATGACATCCAATTCTATCGTTTTTACAGAAGGTACTACAAAAAAAAATGTATAAAATTAATCAAGCAATCAGACAATAAAAAGTTTTTTTTTCCGCATGAATTCATCGTTTCGAAAGGAAGCGAAATCGATTGAACTTTTTTTTTACGCTCCTATCTCGTATATGATCAATTTTTTCTATTCGTATACATATTCGATTCGACGAATTATTATCAAACTCCATACTTTGTTCTTTGAATTTTACGTTTCGTTCTATTGTCGAAAAAAAACGAATTCATTATATAACTTATGCTAATCAAATGAATTTACGTCAAAGCTGCTTATTCTGTATAAAGAACACGCATAAATTAACTTTTTTATTCGCAAAAAAAAAACAAAAAAACTCAATCGCTCCTTTCTTTCCCAAAAAAATTCCAGCTGACACCCGAAGACGAGGAGCGTAGACGACGACGGCGCGAGCGCAACAAAATCGCAGCCACAAAGTGCCGGCTAAAGAAGCGCGAGAAGACGGTGATTCTGGTGCACGAGAGCGAAAGTCTGGAGACGCAAAATCACGTGCTCAAGTCGCAGATACAGGAGCTCGAAACTCAGAGGCGACGACTCGTCGATATGCTCAATCTGCACGGACCCACGTGTATCAAACAACCGACGCCTACGGTGAGTTTGAAGTTTGAAGTTTCAAGGCTTCTAGAAAAATAGCGTTTCGCGCGCGCGCTCGCCGCAGAGAAAAAAATAACGGAAAAATAATTTTTTCTTTTTCAATGCCGTATCCAATATTAGATAAGAAAATTAATTCCAGCCTTGGCGGTGTGTATAATATAAACTTGGAATAGCATCAAAAGTGTCATATCGATATTTCATGAAAAACGTGTTTTGTTTTTTTTTATTAATATTCAGACGATCTATTAAAAATCGAGGTCGCACACCTTATCATTCTGAAACTTCTTTTTTTTTCAGGACACGCCGTACCAACAATTCACCGAATCCATCCCGCCTTTACCAAGTTACCAAGAGAACTTCATACCCGCGTTAACCAATGAAGGGACCGACTGTGCTTACGGAGCCGTAAAAATCGAGACTTACGACCACCCAGTGCAACCGCCGCCGACGCAGGATCACTTTTTCCGACAACAAACCACTCCTTACACAAGTGCCGTCACCACGACGACGAGTAGCAACGATTGTACCGTCTAACGAACCCAAGATTCTCTTCTCTCATTTTTTTTATATATATGTATACGCAATACTCAAGATTTTTATTTATCGCGGCAGCTGGCGAACTTTCTCGCGTATATATAAACTTCCAGAATATGTTTTTTTTTTACTACTTCGAGAAAGATTCGCTCGTAATTGTGTACAGTGCTTATTTTTTCACTCCGCTAGGTTGTAAGCGAACTCGAGCTTGCGCAAGCTCTCTAAAAAAATATCGCATTCCATGAAGAATAATAAGAAAATATATATGTATGAAAGGAAAGAAAAAGAAAGCGCGTCGAGACTCCCAGTATTCTTTACTTATGTGTATACGCACGATTATCGTTTTTTTTCTCTTATATTTTCACACACATTCCCCGCGTATACGAACTGCCGCGCGGTTATCTCGACGGCGACGACGACGACTACCACGACGACAAACACGAAGACGAATTTAGATTTGTATAAAATACCGACGGAAAGCACGCACACGTAACTTACTTCGCTGGACGACGTATAGAGGATTGTTCTCATTTTTTTTATATCGCAACTTATAATACAGAGCACTAACCGTATATGAGCTTCCAAAATATGTTGTATGCGTTTTATAGAGTTTATGCGTTAATTATATGTGCCTGGATGTATCGTAGATGACGTCCGCACGTCCAAAGTAACCACTAGATGCCATATTGTAACTCCAAAACACGCGATACCTTCGGACGAAGGCTCACAAAGGTGTACGTATAAGTTTCACTTCTCTCGGGTTCAATACGAGAGATATTATAACTTATTCGTGTGCCTTGAAAAAAAAAACCACACCAAATCGTTCGCGAAGACTTGATTCTTCTCACGGTTGTCTTTCACTTTGGAGGAAAGACTATTTTCCGCCGGGATATTATATTCGTTCGCGAATGAATAACAGTACTGTTCTGTTTTTTTTTAACCAGTTGTGCTTAAATATATATTTTATAATATATTCCAAGGCTATAAAAATATATACCATATTTTCTATACGAGCAGAAGCGTTATAATGTATGATGTATACATTTTTGTCTTTTTTGTAAACGAGATAGCTGCAAAAACATTGTAAACCGACGATTATATACCTCAAGACAGGCAAAAAAAAAAGGTTACCTCGATTTACGCAAAGTGCGACTGACCGATTAATAATTCTTCTTTTTTTATTACCGTCATTGTGATTCACTCTCTTATTTTTCATTTATTACCAGTTGAGGAAAAACGAAACCAGTGTCTTCTTAAAGTTTAAGGATATTGTCAAATCAAACACGAAAAAAATAGCGTTGACGAGTAAAAAGTATATAAAAAATATAGTTTTATTGTATTGTTTCAAGAAAAAAAAAATTATACAGCCGTGATGTATTCGAAATTTGTAAAATAATAATGAAATCTATAAAAACATTATGCACGATTGATCGTTCTTGCACCTTCACCCGAGTATTATGCGACTTGCATCACAACAAAATATTTGTTATCTAAAGTCCGTCGTTTTATCTCGTTCGGTTGAGATTTATGTAGCTTACTTTCCAGCTTCGACTTCGTATAAACCGCAAACTTTGTTCGCGGGAACAGCTTTATCTGCGAAAAGATTGTAAATTGTCAGTAAAAATTTCTTTTGCAACCGAGAGATCGAAGGTATACCCACCAATCATTTTCGGATAAGCCAAATTCAGATTATTCATAATTTTGACAAACTCCTCGAGAGTCTTGCTCAATCTCGGATTGTACTGTTTCTCCTCGGCGACCGTAGTCACAGTCCTCCCATTGTAATCGTGCGCCGGATACAATTTGAAATTATCCGGTAACTTGAAGATCACCGAGTGCACAGATTTGTACAAAGTCTCCGCCGATCCACCCTGTAAAAAAAAAGACAATTTTACAAGTAGTAAAAGTCGCAATCGAGTCAGACGAAATCATATACCTGGAAATCCGTTCGACCGCAGCCTCGTATCAGCAATGTATCGCCTGTGAAAGCAATGCCTTGCTCCTCGCAGACGTACGTCATGCAGCCTATAAAAATCGATGAGGCACGTTAAAGGAGGAGTAATCGATTTTAATATTCATGCGATTTCAAATTGACCGTACAGTATATAACGATTGATGAGTTTTTGGTATTTGACCTACCTGCGCGAGAGGTGAGTTAGATGTTTGTTTGTTTGTTTTTTTTTTATTTGTGGCTTGTGGATCGGGTCAAGGGAATGCGCGACTATGACGTTATTAAATGAATTGCGATTTTTTTTAATTATTCAATGTTAATTTGAATATTTTGACGTGTTGTTATTTGTCGTGAAAAATAAGGAAATGAATTATTCAATTTCAATTCATTAATAAAAAATACTTCGCTTTAACTTTTAACGGTTTCTCAATCATGAAGTTTGGTAACTCAATTATAAACAAAAACCGCAGGCGATTTCTATAAAAAAACCATTGTACACTATTTATAGAAAGCTCAGAATAATCGCGCACAATTCTTTAATTAAACTCTTATTCTATTATCTGAAACATCTAAACAATAACCGCATTTACGTAACACATTCGATTCCTCATCCTCGCTGACGTAAAATTTTTATCAATGAACTTTAAAAATAGCCGTGATCTCGTGATCGACATCACGCAGCTAAGTCTCATTAGCATAATTATACCATATTATTCTCGTTCAACGGTAAGAAGCGAAAAAAAAAAATACACAAGCAGTACAATCAATTACCAGTGGTGTGTCCAGGTGTGAGGAAAGCTTTGAGAGAGTGTCGGCCAAAAGTCACCTTATCATCACCGTCGAGTAGAACATCCGCTTGGGCCCCGCTATCTTTCGATATCACAGACTTACAACCAGGCAGGAGGCTTTTCAACTTGCCACTTCCCGTTATGTGGTCCGCGTGCATGTGCGTGTTCACTGTTGAACAATTTTTTTTTTTTTACTTTCAAGCTGTTTAATTTCGACAATGATGATTAAGAGAGAAAAAAAATCTTACTGGCATATTTGAGGGTGAGGCCTAATTCTTTGATTGCCGTGGAATCTCGCTCTGCCCATTCGATCACAGGATCGATTAATACTGACTCTTTGCTGTCCGCGTCGGCGAGCAAATAGGTGTAGGTACTCGATACAGGATCGAAAAACTAGAAAAGTAAGTGATTTCGCAGTCGGAAGTGCTGACTTTGATTTTTTTTTTCAAGAAACTAATCAACAGGTGATAATGGTGATTAGAACACGTGTATCGGAATTGTTTTTATCTTATAGGTTTATCAAACAATTAATCAATAACTCGATGAAGAGTGACTTCCTCTGGAGAATAGCGTTTCAGTGTCAAGTATTACATCAATATATGATGAGTAGTGCGACAAGGTGATGGTCATACCCTCACTTGAAGGTGAGAAAAAACCACACGATGCTAAATAATTGATCATACTCGTACTTCGATCTTTACTTTTTTTAGAATGAAGTTTGATTTTTTTGATACTTTTCCGTTTTTCGAGCGCGCGAGAAATCTAGCTGAGCACCATCAAATTTAAATTAAACAATGCTTTTTTCTCGTTATCAAAAGTGGATAAATGGTTAAGTTGTACTTTGATATTTTAAAAAAAATTATTTCCAGCATATTACAATCGTTAAATTATACTTCAAAGTCAACGTTGCCTTTGAAACTAAATGGAAGCTCAGCTTTCGTCAATATTTATATTTACCGCCAAATATTATCGATTGTTGATAAAAGAGAATATAAACAAACTAACCTCTCAATTTAATAAATATGGAAGCAATAATATTTACAAATCAAATACGCATTATCGAATTTTACGGATATACACATTCGCTTCACTTCATTCGCGCTTCAAACACCATGCAACTTTACCTCGTCAATCGATCGAAAATCGCCACAATAATAATTAACAATCCATAAAAAAACAAACTCAACAAATGAAAATCGAAAATAACAAAAAAACTCACCTGTCGAAACAAAAAATCGGACGACTGGCTCACGCCTCTAACTGCAGTAGCGTATTGTTTCGCCATCTCGCACAACATTCGCGGCAATACTAAAGTGCGAATCATAGCGCAAAAGGTATAATTAATTACTCTCGAGTGATAAAAAACTTTTCTCACGAATATCTCGCCCTCCCCCGTACTAGTAAATCAGCATGACTAAGGATAATAACAAGCGTGCAATATGTCATGTGTACCAGCTGATGACGAAACTTTCTCCGATTTTGTAATTTCTATCTAAAAGATGATGTTCAGAGCCATCTGTAAGGTCCCCCAAATTTATCTGATACCCATTCTTTTCTAAACAGTTAATTCGGCGATGTAAGACCTTTGATGTACAACTTACATACACATACGTAATATGTAAATCAATGATTACGCAACGCATTATCACGAGTCTGCTTCGATAAGAAGGAATCTGAATTGAGGGTCGCGAAAATTATAAGACGTACAATTTTGCAGTGAGCGTGTTTAATTATCTATTCTGCTTTTTTAAAAATAAAGTTCAATTGCATCTCTCTTCTCTTTCGGTATTAAAACTTAAGAACTAGCCTTAAACAAAACAAAAATAAGTGCTTACAACTATTACAATTGTTGAGCAAAAGAGACGGAAAAGAAAACAAAAATTTGAAACACGTATATATATATAAATTACAGAACGAACAAGTATACAATAATTTAATGCACTTGAGACGTATGTTTTTTTTTTCATCACCTACTTAAACAATATCATTAGTTTAGTTCAACAAACACCATATTTGAGTCCACAACAATGAACGCTATTGTGCGGCAAAAAGAAAGAACAATAGAAACCGTCTGTCTCTGTCTCTGCGTACGCGCGTCATTCGAAATTTACAAATGTTGCCGTTG
The DNA here is from genome assembly GCA_035047105.1 of Galeopsomyia nigrocyanea. Lineage (NCBI taxonomy): Eukaryota > Metazoa > Arthropoda > Insecta > Hymenoptera > Eulophidae > Galeopsomyia > Galeopsomyia nigrocyanea. The sequence continues at coordinate 11,854,240 of JAWWMK010000032.1, read as the reverse complement.
GAGCAGCCTTTGGTCAAATACCCAAGTAACTGCAAATTATAAATGCACCGCAGATGCTTAAAACTATAAAGATCAGGAACAGCCAGAACGGCAACGAGTCTGAAAATGAAAGGAACAATCGCAGGTCAATAAAGCTGTATTGGTAAATTTTCATTTTTTCTAATTGTAATTTGGAAAACTCACGTCTGAACGGAACGCTATGAATGCAGATTTTATTGTCGACAGAGCAGCTAATAACAGCAGCCTCGGCGTTACTCGTGATGGCAGGCCCGTCGAGATGCGTCGGCAGGAACTCGAGGTTCGTGATAAACATGTTGTGCGCGTTGGGCACATGTAGGAGCTTCTGCAGGCTGAATCCTATGAATAAGTCGACAGTGCCGGAGGACATTGTGCCGACGGCAACGAATTTGCCGTCGTCGGATACCGCGAGCTCCGACAAATTTTCGTTGTAAGTCACCAGTCGCTCGACACATCCCGTGTCGACGTTCCACAGCTGCAGGAAACCATAGTGAACCTTCTTGCGTTCCCTCGAGGGCAAAGAATTGGAAATGGTGAAGAGATGTTGAGGACTATCGCGTGGACTGTCCTGGACGGTTCTGCGGAAACGACAACGTTTATACACGGATTTTTCACCGTCCGAACGTATCCACGTGAGGTCTTTTAATTTGGTGCCACTGTCAACATTCCAGATAAGCAATTTGGCGTCCTTGGCAACTGTGGCGAGTAGCTTGTTTTTCGCGCTAAAGTCTATGTCGTCGATTTCCTTGTCGTGGCCCTTCAGGTCGTGCAGCTTCGTCATCTCCGGGAATTTCCATAAGCGTACGTGTCCGTCTGTACCACCTGTGGCCATTAGTTTACCATTGCGATTTATTCTTACCACCCTCTGTACAGGTTGTGCGGGTCTGTTGGTTAACAATTTATTAAACGATTTACTGCATCAGCAGAATAGTTGATGAAGAGATAGAATAAAACTTACCCAAAGTCAGTTTGTATGCTGTCAGAAGGTTTGACAATAAGTTGTAACTTTTTATGCTTAGACTTTGGCTCGTTCTTGATTTCCTCGATACCATCTCTTTTCTGAGGCACATCATCTTTCCTGACACTGTTCCTTCTTTGCCTAATCTCCTCTCTGACAGGGAAGCCAGAAGCCCTCTTTGGAATTTCTCCATTCTCAGCAACCACCACTTTTGCTTGTATATTGTACAACTGGCAGTGGCTCTCTTGACCAGCAACGAGCCACATTCGCTTGCCATCGTTGTGTGTTGCAGTATTCATCACAACATTGGGTCCTGTCTCGTATCGAGTCACTTCCTCTGCTACAAATTGTGTTCCATCGTGTGACAGCTCGAATATTTCCTGCATTGTAAAAAAAAAAATTTAATAAATCACGAGATTGAAATTCCTTTTTTCTGGAAGTATGTCAAAGAAGAAGTGAAACTCACGAATCCATTGGCAACTCCGGTCCTGGACGAGCCGCCACCACCACCGACCAGTACGTGCCTGCTGGTAAGCATTTCCAAGCTGTACGGCGGGAAATTGACCCTGGCCAAGAGGCCGTCGTTCCTTCGCCTCCACGACATTGTGCTATAGTCTTGGCGCTTTTATTTCACACCTCAACACTCGTCACGTTGCAATGCAGATAACACGGACGTTGACTCCCAGACGTAGTGCATGCCGACGACGCATGACTGACGACTGATAATCGTCGTCTACGCGCCACTCGATTAATGGAAAGTTTATCGAAAATACCAGTTATATGAGCGAGTAAAAGGCGTCGAGCTGCTGCTGCTGCTGCTGCCACATACACGAGGCCATTGCCATATGATGATGATGTGTATCAGCAGTAGCACTGTAATTGACGATACCAGTGTGACTTGAAAGAGGTTAGGTTGGTCCAATGACGTTATCTACGAAATCATCTGTTCGATGTTTTTATCGAGATTGTGTGACTGTTGATTGGACGATAGCACGTGGTTATCTGAAGATTGTTTTTAAATTGTTCGAGTAGATGTGATTTTCAATTATTTTTTAATAATAATCATGTCTCTAGGTTCAAACGATTGTCACAATTGTGAGTGTACAATTAATTTTCTAGAATGCACACATAGATGTATTATGTTTCATTGTCCCAGATGGGGTATTTATTGTATTTAATTTCTGACGAGTCACGTTACTTCAAACCTAGCCAAACCTCGGATTTGCGTCCTACTAACACGAACACGTAGTTTTGATTCATTCGTTGATTCATTTTGATGAAAAAATTTTCAAATATCAAATTAAATGGAAAGTGATGGAAAGTCATCGATTAACTGTGCATCGAAGCAGATTACAATCGACGAATGAATCGTTCTGTGAATACACTCTTTACGTCGGCAGAAAATAATCGCTGTTTTTGTGGTTGACACACTGACACTTATAGCAAGTGGTTTTGTTTACATGCAGGGAGAAGTATGAGTGGATAAAAATAGTCGATAAAATTGATTACCAGCGAGGTACAGCTGAATTATTATAGTCGATTTCGCAAATTGAAATGCAATTAAGGTCTGAAATTCACGTATTCTAATTGTATTTACAATTTTGCAGTTGTAACAAATTTTGGAGTAACAATGGAGGCCAAGGCTGTGATAGTTTCTGGAGAAGCTCCAGAGTCAGACGATGAATCAATCACTGTAAAAACTGGAATAACTCTTCCTTCCCTTCTAGCATCAAACCCTTGTGGCACAATAATTCAGGGAGAAGCAAGAGAATCTGACGATGATAATAGTAGTGTTAACAGTGTTAGCTATACAATGGATCCAGCCACCTGTTCTTATATTGAGACACACAGAGGTCCAAAGGTTGAAAAAAGTTGTGTCAAATACAACAGCTTGCTTCACAAAAAGTTGCGTGAATGTAACAAAACACTGGACAGAGACATTAGGGAGTTGGTTAGTACAACTGTTACAAATGCAATTGAAGAGTTGAATGAGACAAATAGACAACTTTTGAAAAGTGAACTAGTGCTCCAAGAGACTGTTGGCAAATTTCAAACTTCTGCAAGCCAATTTGAAGAAATTCTAAATCTCTTGTTTGGTATAGCAGATGAAGAATATTTTGATAGTGTTAAAGTAAAAAAATAAGCAATTAGTGTGATAACTTTGTTAAAATCTAAATTGTTGATCTCGTACCAAACAAATCATGTTTTTATTGTGAAATTTTTTTTTATTAAAAAAATATACAAACTTTTAATACATCAATGTTTATCATTATTTAACAAATCACTCCTTTTCCCACACTAAAATATCTTGACCATTAGCAGCTAGAAAGCAATTTTTGCTTGGATGAACTCCTATAGAAACAATAGGATATTTTGCAGATAGCTCATCGCCTAAACGCATCACAACCTCACGACTAATGAGTTTCCAAGCCCAAATTTGGCCATTCTCAGAACCAGACAAAATCAAAGAGTCATCATGACTAACACTGGACTCGATACAAAAATCACTCCTTTTCAATCCCTCATACTCTCCCAACAGTTCCCCAGTGTCCTTATCAATCAACTTGATTGTCCCGTCAGCACAACTAACAACAATGCATTTATTATCCCGAGTGAAACTTGCACAAGTGATAATTTCTCCCATGCAGTCAGTGACTAATCTGCCTTCCCGTATATCATATCTCCTCACTTTTGAGTCAAAAGATGAAGTCAGTATTTCATGGTCAGATATTCTCACAGATGATATAGAGTCTTTAGCTTCTGGCAAAACTTGTATGGGTGTCAAAGTTCTTGCTCTTATGTCCCACAACATCACGGAATTGTCTTGTGAACCTGACACAATCATCGTTGAGATCTCATTGAAACGCACTGTATTTACAATGCCAGTATGTGCTCTCAATCTTCTTACAGGAGTCCCCGCAATGACATCCCACAGTATCACTGACTTATCGCTACTACAAGATGCAATCTGACTCTGATCACACGAGGAACAAGCATCCATCACTTCATTTGCATGTCCAGCATAGGTTTTTAACAGCACACTTCTGTAGGGATTCCATAGCTTGACTTTTTTATTGGAACCACTGGTTATGCAGTACGCACCATCCTCACTGAACCTCACAGACCTAATTGCACCCTGATTGCAATATATCCTAGCTGTCAATTTGTATTCTGCCTCCATGATAAGTTTATAAACACCAGATTATAATTCACACTGTTAAACCGAGAAAATCAAATTAATTTGATTATCTAACCAAACGTAAGAAAGTAAATTGAGCAACACTTACGCTCAATTTGTTCTTTCAAATGTGTCTTTCCATTGTTCCCTTTTTATCAGCCATTAAACAGAACACTCACTCGCAGATTAATGGTAAAATATACAGTGTATAATCGCTGGACGGAAGAGAAAAACTTGGCTGCTCCAAAATCCATGGACATCCATGGAGCGTTTAAAGATCGCCGGCGCGAGGCGATTGGCTCTCACGCTTTCGCGCATACAATAACACGCGAACATGGGTGGGGGAACAGAGATTGAGTAATGAGAGATTGAGAGTAAGAGAGAAAGAGAGAGAGAGAGAGAGAGGGATAGAGAACACGCACGCCACACGTCGTCCAACATCGTCGCAGAACAGACAACTCTCGCTCGCTCGCGCACGGACTCTAGGATGCGATGCCTCGGGGTGCACGTATTTGGCTACTGGTAGTGGCTGTGAAATACACCGTGTGGAGCATCTACTACTGGCACTCGCAGCGTCAACACCCGAGTAATCGTCGTTCGGTCGCCGACGCGCAATAAATAAAACAGTCTATACACTCGTCGCTGTTTTTTTTCTTTCGCGTGTGTGTTTCGCTGCTGCTGCTGCTGCTGTTACGATGCGTGTTGTCTTGGGAAATCAATCGATCTTCGACATTGCATTGTGAGTCATGGCTCTCGCGCTATTATTCACAACGATCTTCAAGTGACATTGGTTTTCCCTATCGCGACAACTAAATATGAGGTGAAAATTAATAAAAATTCGCGCGAGTCAACCCGAGAGATGTACGGCGACGGGGAGCTCGAGGTCTCCGAAGGATGGAGGCAGATACGGGATCTCAGCACGACGATGGATCCCAACGTCAGCTCCACTGCTCAAGACGACGAGCACTTTTGTAAATTGATACTCTACCAAGAAATCAAAGAATCAACGTAGGGTGACATTGTACACTTGCTGAGGAGATCTTTGTATGGCTTGCTGATTGTGGGTGTGTGTTTGTTTTTTGTGTTGCAGAGTGAGGATATGGGACGTGATAATTCTAATACCAAATCTGCTGTTCCTGCTGTTCATCATAGTGAGGTGCAACCGAGCAAGGCTCAAACTCAGAGCCACCAGCAGTCCCATATATTTAGCCTTCTATGGGCTTGTTATCTGTAGTGTTGTAATATCGGTTATTCGCTGTGTAGTGTCCATGACAGTCAATGCCACTGGCAATGTGGGTGGCATAGCGGACAAAGTGTTTTGGGTCACTGTAAGGTTCTTCTTACTGTCCACTGAGATGAGCGTTGTCATCTTTTGTCTTGCATTCGGTACAACAGTCTTGTTATTCATATTGACTCCATGCGTGCTGTGCAAATTCAATATTTTATTGTTTTTTCAGGACACTTGGACAGTCGTTCGAGCATAAGAAGAGTACTGCTAGCAACATCTTTTATAGCTCTGGTTTTTACAATAACTCAAGGGACTCTAGAATTAATCCTGCCCGATGACACTTTTCACATACCGAGCAGAGACTTCTACGTGTTTGGACACGGAGGAATGATGTTCTGGTTTTGTAGCAGCATTGTTTTTACAATGGTGAGTAAATCATCAAACTCGATTGATCGATAATAGCAATTTTACAATGTAACATCGATATTGTTTCTTTCAGATATACCTGTTGATACTTGTTTTACCTTATACAAGATTACGTGAGCGTGTCGCTCTACCCAGTAAGTTCAATGTCCAAGTGAAAGTGTGTGTGTTTGCCTCTACACGTGAAAGCGTTTGTATATTCAATTGATGCGTTTTAATTGCAGATCGCAAAAGTTTTTACGTGTACGCCGGCCTCCTTGCAACGTTAGACTTAGTGCAATCGATAGGAGCTGGCTTACTCAATTACACGCAGAATCCCGCGGGATTGTGCGTCGTCGACTTGACTGCTGCTCTGTACTTGACATTTTTCACGCCTTTGGTCTACCACACTTTCCTTTCGGAATTCTTCGGGTATGTAACGTCGTATTTAAGGAAATAGAAATTCTTGTTACGCGTCTTTTTCTAAGTAGTCTTCTAATTTCCTGTAATTTTTTTTTATTTAATCACCATCGCTTTCGTAATTTCCAATTGGAAACTTCGACTTTCATAACAGTACATTTTTTTTTATTTTTGCATGATAGAGGCGAGCATTGAGTCAGCGAGTGAGTTTGCCATTGGATTTTTATTACCGTCATAAATGCTGCTTCAATGCTGAATATGCCGTAAATTCGTGCCACTAACATTATTTCAACATTCTATTTTAATGGCACGAGTGACCGATAATTTTTTCATTTTTTTTTATCTTTGAAAGCTCTAAATAGATAATTCATTTAATAGATATTTTAAACAAACGTAACGCTAATAAAAAAAAACAAATAAATTCTTAAACTAAAAAAATTACGTAAACTTTTAGGGTGTCGCAGCCATCGATAATGTTCTCCTACAAAGCGCAAGTGGACGACGCAATGGAGGAGGACACAGTGTCATTGCCACACCAGCAGAGCTTCAGCTCGCTGAAAACGGACAGCGACTACATATACCAGGTCCATAGCCCGATCTTTCATGCCCCGTTGTTCCACTCGCAGCGTTTACAGCAGCGGCCCAAGGCACAAAATCGTCGCCTCGTCGGCAGCTCGTCGCACGCGACTCTCCTTTATCACGATTACGCAGCTCAACGTAGATTACTTAGCGCACGTTCACGCTCGAATTTCGGCCGCACCAGCGCACCGGATTTGAGATCGAGACGCGAGGAGACGAGCGAGGACGAGCCGACGACGAGCGCGAATAAAGTATTTTCATCCGACGAAGCCGAGAGTAGTTTGCACAAGATACTCGAGAACAAATTGAGCCACAAGACTGACGTGAAGATGCTGCCAACGAACAATCGGGAATCATCTTCCTCCTCGGAATCCTGGAGCGAAGCTCTCTGAAAAAATTTTTATAGAAGGCTGATTACATTTTTAATTTAGGATTAATTAACTATTGATAGTCGTACTACGTGCCAGTGATACAATTGATTCGAATTAGCACAATAATCCTCTTGCCCTTTTATAGTGAGATCGACGAAAGTTCTTTGTTTTTTTTTTCTTTTTTGCTCTTTTTATAAGACTTGTATACATATAGATCGATTTTTGCTCGATTAAACGTGTGCTACTGTTGTCAATGCTCGTTGTTGGTCGTTATTTATTTATCGCGAGGCTATTGTTGGTGTACTTCACGAATAATGTCGTCATACGGAAGATCGATTTTGCCCGAGATTGGAATCGGCAGACTATTGCTTTTTGTGCTTTTGCTAGAGCTTGCAAATTTATTTGTATATATTTCTACGAACGATAATATTCCTCGAGGATTATTAAAACTGCAGCTGGAAAAGTTTCCTTAGATTGTGCTTTTGCATTTTACGAACAGTTGTAAATTCCAGGTGAAATATATACTTTTCGATAAAGAAAGATACCAGCCAGGAATATTATCGAGTAGAAACTTTACTTGTAAATTCATTCCTGAAACTTGTTTTCACGCACTGAAAAGTATCATTATCTATACGAGTGACGCACATCAACAAACCGCCTCGACCACCACCGCTCTCTCTTTCTCTCTTACTCACTCACTCCCACCAAGTAGAAAACAAAACTCTAGTCGATCACATATTCTCTTCTTTTTTTTCAATCCACCCACCCGACTGCACCGCAGTAACTCGATACATTATCTTTCTCTTTTTTTTTGTTCTCTTTCACCAACAAAAACGAAAAACAAAACCATTTGCTTGCAGAACCACAGCGTGTACGACTCGACGCAGTTCGACGTCAACTCGACGCCTGTCAACCCTTTGTATGCAGCCTCGTTGCAGAGCCCCGACAGCATCACTGGCTACAGCATCGACAGCGAGATTCAGCAGCGTGAAATGAAAGAGCAACAGCAGCAGCAACAACAAATGAAGGAACAACCAAATGGCAGCTATCAACAGTGATAGCCTCGATTTTCTTTCTTCTCTTTTCTCTTTCTCTCTCTCTCGATTGAGTGCAATTATTGCAAGTGATTTATCGAGGTGCGTGCAAGTCGGAATTGTTGACAAAAAAAAGAAAAGAAAGAAAATGAATTAACGAATAATCGATGGGATTTTGTCAACCAATAATTCAGACTTTAATGGCGTTTGAAGTGAATAACTCAGTGAAAAGGAAAAAAAATTGCTGACGCTCGCAGTTTAAACAAATCTAGTCGTCGGATTAGTGTATTTTTTGTAAGGTTTAGAGGTGCATCACTCGATTTTTTGTAAATAATTAATGTGCGCGCGCGTGGCTGAAAGATGTTCTCTTTTTTTTTATTTTAAACTCAAATGATCATTCTCATTCCAAAGCGTTATGTATCTCGCGTTTCACGCGAAGAAAGTGTGGTGTGATTTTTTATAGGCTTGATGATTGTGTTTGAAACTCGTTCGCTCGAGAGTAAGATCGTGACGTACGACAGCTTTCTTTGTACTCAATCATTGATTTTGTTTTTTTTTTTCTATTGATACTAACGACGTAGATTTTCACGGTATACTCGCATAATATTAGATATTATAATCTGTCGTGCGTCGTTGTCTTCGAGAGCGTACGAAGATTTTATAATAAGATATTGTATTTTTCGATAGTATTTTTGTTAATCTCGCAATATATATACATATATATAATTTTAACTGCTAAATTATTGTAGGATAAGAATGTAGAATGGGTTTGGTTGGTAGAGATATAGTCAACGAATACGTACTATGTACATTTAATTTACGAAAAGTAAAATTACTTGATGCGAGCGATGTAACTAAAGAAAATGGTGCAGTTTGATCTTTCTTTTTTCGATTACTAATTTTTCATAATCGTGAGTTGAGATTTTTCTTGTTTTTCATTTTCGCGTAATAGGAGCTCGAATTTAACTCCGTCCTGCAAACTTCTTGCGTTTCTACTTACACCTGTTCGAAAATAATAACCACGTTGTTTTTCCAAATTTTGGAATCTCATATTTTCTAGATTATTGTATTGTACCCTGTAAGAGTGATGACCGTTCACGAGCGACGTCATTATAATAAACATTTTTGTAAAAGATTAATGATCTAGATATTCAAGGTTCTTCGAAAAGCAACCTTGTTTTCATACTGATTATAAACTACTTACCAGTTAAAGGTAACTCAAAACTAATGAATTTGAACGAAAAAAAAGCATGTATATAAAAAAAATACCGAAGTTTATAAATAGTAATAAACATAATACTTAAAGTTATGTTAGAGGGTTGTATTGTTGCGATTTAATTTTTACCGAAACGATTGTACAGCACAACTTGCTTACTTGCGTCAAATCTTATTTCATAAAAAAATTCTCATATCGAATAAAATTACACTACATACTGTAAACCCTCAACAACCAAAAACATCACGAAATATAAATACGTAAAGTTAGCCAACTGTTTGCAAAAAAAAAAAGAAAATATCCGCATTTTTATACAACAAGACGTCAAATTCGTCAATTCTACAACAAAAATTGTTCTCAATTAGAAATCGAGTCAATAAATCCCAGTTGAAAATGTCAAATACGATCGCTTCAATTAAAATTGCGTATACATAACTTTTCGCGTAGCAAGCCAACAAAAAAAAAGAGAAATGCCAAGTTATATAAATCATTGTGTTAATTGTAAGTATATAAACGTCTCGCTTGCTATGCGTTTCTTTTTTTTTTTCATTTACTTTCGACTACGATATCGGAGCGTGGGGAGCATATAATTTTCTATTTTTGTAGGATGGTTGTCTTTGGAGAAAAAGTAAAATAAAAATGAAAAAGCTATAAACAGTCTTTTATTAATTTTTTTGTTTTTATCCCTCCCTCAACCGTCGTCTTCACACGATTCCCATTAAAAAAAAAGTAAAATACAACAGGTAGTATAAAATTAAAAGATATGCACTTACGAATGAAAACGAACGCGGTTAATTCTCCTATTATCATAATCACGCTCGTTGCACGTTGAACCTCGTTTACGTCACAGTATAATACGCTTTTTTTTCTAATCTCACTCAAAGCTAGTTTAAAAAAAACGCGTCTTTTTACATCTTCGATCGTGGCGTCAAGTTGTAGTTCCACGTCTCGTGAACCGACGGATCGTCGCTCGACAAGTTTTCCAGGCAATTGACATCTGCAAACGAGCGCGTGACGCGCATTATTAAAAAAGCAAATTACATTCAATTACGTATATGACGATATCCTTAAAAAAAACACTTTTCTGGGGTCTAGAATGGAAAAATTTTTTTTTAATGCTAAGACTTCCGGACCTTTTTCCTCTTCTTTTTGAAGCTATATAGTGTCGGAAAATGCTC
>JAWWMK010000032.1:11824742-11839720 GCA_035047105.1 Galeopsomyia nigrocyanea | reverse complement strand
ACTGGATGGTGGAACCGAGTGGAACGACTGAACCGACCGACCGACCGACCGACCAATGCTCAAATCGAACGCACCCAATATTTACAATGAAAGTAGAGCAGCTCTCGCGTGATACAAAAAAAAAGAGAACATAAACCGATTGCCATAACCTATTCGCAATGTTGATGCATTCGCAGTACCGCTTGCAAGAATTTTACATCAACTTGTTGAGTAATTGATAGATAATGCGTTTCTTGCTCTATCAACGTTAAGACTTATGGACTTTAATTCACCCAATTTTGTGATTGTAGAAAGTGTCTCTAACACAGTCAATTTAACTCACCTTAGGTAAGTTGATTACTGCCACTGTAGATCACGAGTATTATTAGCAATTATTATCAATGTTACGTTCATTGATTAACTAGTTCCTAAAGCATGACATTTCAATCAACAGTTTTACAAAATAATGGGAACTAGAGCAGTGCCTGTAACATCAGCAGCGAGTGCAGTAGTGGTACCAGGTGAATCAAATCTTGCTGGAGTCATGAGGCTTTTGGAAGACTTAGCTAGACTCTCAGAGGACAAAGAGTCTGCCGACGTAGTATTCCTTCTTGGCAGAGAAGAAACTCCAATCTACGCTCACAGAATAATCATGCAAGCCAGGTGTAAAAACTTCTCAGCAGGGAAGCGTATTGGTTCAGCTGGCAATCCAACTCCGATAAGAATGCCCCATGCACACCCAGAAACTTTCAGGCAGTTTATTCACTACATCTACACTGGCAAGATTATACTGGAGGACAGTGGTATATTTGAGATGCTGGGTCTTGCACAAGAGATGGGAGTGGAAGAATTGTGGCAAAGTTGTGAAGAACACGTGTCAATGACTTTGAGTCCTGGCAACGCTTGCACATTGCTGAGTGCTGCGCTAGACGCTCAAGAAAGAGTTCTTGGAGGAAAAGGAGCATGTTCATCTTTTATTGAAAAGTGTTTTGCATATATTGGAGAGAATGCCATTGATACTGTCAAGACAAATGCATTCTGCAATCTGCCAAAGGATGCAGTAATCAAGCTCATATCATCAGACTATTTAGGCTTGGAAGAAGAGGATGTGTGGAGAGCTGTACTCAACTGGGCAAAGTATCAGGCAGGTGTAACTCAACCTACGCAACACTGGACTGAAGAGGAAAGAGCAAGAGTTTGTCAACACTTGGCTGGTGTGATAAATCATGTGAGACTGCTACTGATAGACAGCCAAGTTTTTGCTGAGGAAGTGGAACCTACTGGAGCTGTGCCCATCGAGTTGTCTTTGGAAAGATACAGGTTTGCATTGTAAAAAAATAAATTAACTTTTTTCTCATTGTACTAATGACCAAAATTAATTACAGGATTGCAGCATTGCCCAACAAACATGCAGATAACTGTTCGGACAAGCGACTTCAGCCGCGAGTTGGTCCATTCTTGTTTCCTGGATCGCAAATCCTCTCAAAAGATAAAATGGGCTTCCAGAGATTGCTGAACCAGTGGTATGGTATACCCAAGCAGTCTTGGCGGCTGGTTTATCGAGCCTCGAGTCACGGATACACGGCTTCGGCTTTTCATAGGTATTGCGATGGGATCTCGCCAACGTACGTTATTTGTCTCGGTAAGCGAAATTTTGCGTTTTTAATGAATGCTTCTTAAACGCTTTAAAATATTTTTTCACTTTGTAATTTTCTGTAGGATCGAGAGGACAAATCTGCGGTGGTTTCAGTGATATTCCATGGGGTAAGACTAGCGCTAAGGGACACCATTATATTCCCTCGGATAAAGCCTTCCTTTTTACGCTCATCAATGATCAAGACGTGGCACCGACGAAATTCGAAGTTGTGAAAAAACCCTTTGCCATTTGCTATCATCCGGATATCGGGCCAATCTTCGGCGCCGGGGCTGATTTATTAATTTCCAGCAATTGCAATATGAATATGGACAGCTATAGTAACTTGCCTCACAGCTACGACGGTGAGAATGCTTCGAATTCAATATTGATGGGCGATTATTACTTTTCCGTGGTTGATTACGAGGTGTTTACTTTGAGCAATATTTCGGGAAAGTCAAATCATTGATGCTTTTAATATTTGTGTACATTATTGTTATTCCGAGTAATAAGTTATAGCTTTGTAAGTCATCATTTTTTTGTACGGCCATAGTAATCGTTATACTTCTTTTTTTATCTACGAGTTTTAACAATGTTACGTAGGCCTCGGGAACAGTATTACATCGAAACGTCCATCACACTCATGTTAAAATACTCTTTGTTTATAAAAACTTTTTTATACAACTTATTTTATGTCACTGAGATTATTACATACAATTTTTGTACTACAAGATCGAATTTAGATCATATGACTATGATAATAAAATATTTTACCCTCTTTTATTCAAACTATTTTTTTTACATTTTTCAAAAATTATCCTCACAACGATATTTGAAAAAAGAACACTGACTATTCCGAGTTACCGAACCGATTAAAAATTGTGGACATGCTGCATCAAGAATAATACATATGCTTTTGTATACAAAAGAATATGTGTTATAGTACTTTTTCAACAGGAATTCAACCTTGTGGTCAAAATTGAAAAAAAAAGTATCGTACTTTGAGAAATCCTTTCAAATACAAATTTTATTTTATAATTACTTTCTATTTGACCAGTTCTGATTGTCCTAAGTTCTCGCAATAGACTTTGTTTTTAAAATGACTTAATTTATAACGATAGTTAAGATTTCTTCAAAGTTAAATAAGAATGCATTCAATCATGGATAACAATAATAATTTGCAGAGAAAATTGTTTGCTAAAGAATTAGGTAAACGTATTGAACAGAGATCGTTATGCTAATATGTTGTCAACCGCATTCTACTGTTAATGGGTCACATATTAATCACGAAAATTTAAATAAAACATTGTATTCATATTTAATTGATTTAAAAATCAAGTACATTTAAAATTAGTTGCATGAAACTCTTGTCTTTTGCTAAGAGTGAAAGAGTTAAAGAGGATAATAGTAAGCATAAGTAAAATATACACAAGTCGATGTCTTAAGGCAGGCGTCAACAACAATTAGGATTATCAGCTTATTAAGATCATCGAAGGAAACATGGTTTAATAAATTGGATTAAGAAGTAGGAAAGCCAGTCGATGTTTCTAGCGTTCCCCACTCCTTCGCAAACACGAGTAGTATGCGAAATTCTAGAGTTTACAAAAAGACTAATAGTAATTACATTTTTAATGTCGTATTCAATTTCTGTATACTTATGACTTTTTTTCATTTGACGTGCTTATGAGAATTCACTTTGAATTATAATAGTTGAATGTAAACATTGTAACAATAAACGACATCTTGAGCAAAACGAAAATTTATAGTTTCATTTCTCATTAATTGTTTGTTTGTAAACACCGCGGTTGCATCTGCGCAACCTCGTCAAACGTGCACTGCGCAGCCAAGTTGGCGGCACCGGCGGCGGCGGCGGCGCGTCCAACCAAAACAACAACCCGCCGCAGTAAAAAAAAATGTTCAGTATTGCACGCGATTCCGAAGTGAAAAGAAGAGGTGAACAGTGCGAGTGAATAGTGTTGAATAGTGTAAAGTGAATCAAAAGTATCCGGTGAGTTGGCCGTCGCTGCGGCGGTGCGACGCTGAGTGCAGAGACTGCAGAGGCTGCGAACGCTAGTGAACGCAACCGGACCTCATCCCCGTGAGTAATTTCAATATTTTGCTTGCTCCGTGATTTTTGCTTGACATACAAGTACTTTTATGTAAGTGTACGTAAGATTAACGCGTGCTACGTTTGCAATTCTTTCGTAACTCTGCCAACGAAAGCAGTGTTTTGAGGTTAGGTTCTGCACGATTCCAACGATATTTTCACTGATAAAATATGTTTTTCTAACGATTCGCGAATTACAGATAGGTCAGGATGTCGGACTCGGAGGAGGGGAGTGTCTATTCGGAAAATGAGAGTGACAGAGGAGGAAGAAGAGGTGGTGGCAGTGACAGTGGACACTCGGTGAGGTCTGGCAATGCCAGTGAAGCTGGCAGTCCAGCAAGGTCAAGATCCAGATCACGCAGCGTTTCCAGGAGCAAGAGTCGTTCAGTCTCTAGGTCTAGAAGTAGATCTGGCTATAGGTCTGGTTCCAGGTCTAGATCCAGGTCCAGATCAAGATCAAGGTCAAGATCCGGTTCACGCTCAGGGTTAGTTATCATCAGATGTTACACGTATAAATTTGGAGAAATGTATGATTGCTCATGAGATCATGATATTTCAGATCTGCCAGAGATGATGAAGCAGAGGAGGCTAACTCCGAAGAGGAACCTGAGCCCGAGGAAGAGCCAGAAGGTAAGTACTTGATTGAATTAATATTTTATGTCACTAAGTTGACTGTTTCTCACTTGTTTCTTTTTTTGTATTGCAGGAGAGGATCTAGATGAATATGACGAGGAGGAAGATGAAGAAGATGATGACAAGCCTAGGAAGAAAAAGAGGAAACACGGTGTACAGGATTTCATTCTTGCAGAAGCTGAAGTAGACGATGAGGTGGAGGATGACGAAGAGTGGGAAGAGGGTGCCCAAGAGATTGGCATCGTTGGTAATGAAGTGGACGAGAGTGGTCTTACCGCCAGAGAAATTGAAGGTCGTAGGAGGAGAGGCACCAGTCTTTGGGAGTAAGTATCCAACAAAGCTTGAACATACTTTTGAATTTGACTTCACGAATGTTTGTGCTTTCAGCTCGCAAAAGGAGGATGAAATTGAAGAGTACCTCAGAAATAAGTATGCCAATGAGTCATCAGCTGCACACCGTTTTGGTGATGGTGGTGAGGAGATGAGCGACGAGATCACGCAACAAACTCTGCTGCCCGGCGTCAAAGACCCAAATTTGTGGATGGTAAAATGTCGTATTGGCGAGGAGAAAGCTACTGTTCTACTGCTTATGAGGAAGTTCCTTACCTACCAATTTTCCGGTGAGTACGTGAGTTATTTTAATCAAACAAGAAACTTTTTTAACGTTTGATTTTCACAAAACAGGCGAGCCACTGCAAATAAAATCGGTGGTGGCACCAGAAGGCGTCAAAGGTTACATTTACATCGAGGCATACAAGCAGCCTCACGTGAAGGCAGCGATCGAGAACGTAGGCAACTTGAAAATGGGCATCTGGAAGCAGCAAATGGTACCGATCAAAGAAATGACAGACGTCCTCCGAGTAGTCAAAGAACAAACTGGATTGAAAGCCAAGCAGTGGGTCAGGCTCAAGAGAGGATTGTACAAAGACGACATAGCACAGGTGGACTATGTAGATTTGGCGCAGAATCAAGTGCATTTAAAACTACTGCCAAGGATTGACTACACAAGACCTCGAGGTGCCTTGAGAACAGCACAAAGTGAATCGGAAGCAGCCAAAAGAAAGAAGAAGAGAAGACCACCAGCAAAACCATTCGATCCAGAAGCTATAAGAGCGATTGGCGGTGAGGTGGCGAGCGATGGTGATTTTTTGATCTTCGAGGCTAACAGATACAGCAGAAAAGGATTCCTGTACAAGAATTTTACGACCAACGCCATTATATCTGAAGGAGTAAAACCCACGCTTTCTGAGCTGGAGAAGTTTGAGGAAGCTCCAGAGGGTGTTGATCTTGAACTCAGTGGGGCACCGGTGACTGGAGTTTCAGCTGGCAAAGATGATGCCACTATTACGCATACTTTTAGCACTGGTGACAATGTGGAAGTTTCAGAGGGTGAATTGATGAACCTTCAGGGTAAAATTGTGTCCATCGATGGCAATATGATCATGGTGATGCCAAAACACGAAGAGTTGAAGGAGGCACTCGAGTTCCAGGCTACTGAGTTGAGGAAATATTTCACTATGGGTGACCACGTTAAGGTATTTATTATCAGCACACCATCACGATTTTATGAAAGCTTAAAGTATTAAAAAATCTATAAAATCTGTCTGAAATAATTAATATTTCTTACATATTTAAAAACAGTTGAAACTTACCCTACTGTTTTGTTTTCTTACCTCTACTTGTCTTGTGATGACTTTCAATTAAAAAAACACTTAACCTTCCAGGTGGTAGCAGGCAGATACGAAGGTGACACAGGTTTGATCGTGAGGGTGGAGCCAAACCGAGTAGTCCTCTTTTCCGATCTGTCGATGCACGAGCTGGAAGTCCTTCCTCGCGACTTGCAACTCTGTTCAGACATGGCAACAGGTGTTGACAGTCTAGGTCAATTCCAGTGGGGTGATCTCGTACAACTTGATCCACAGACAGTCGGTGTGATTGTTCGTCTCGAGCGTGAAAACTTCCACGTACTTTCCATGCACGGCAAAGTCGTCGAAGCCAGACCGCAAGGTTTGACAAAACGACGAGAGAACAGAAACACAGTGGCGTTGGATTCTCAGCAGAACACCATACAGAAGAAAGATATTGTGAAAGTCGTCGATGGACCTCATTCTGGACGCGGAGGCGAGATCAAACATTTGTACAGGAGTTTTGCCTTTTTGCACTCGAGGATGTTTATCGACAACGGTGGTATTTTTGTGTGTAAGACGAGGCACTTACAACTCGCTGGTGGCAATAAAGCGAGCACGGGTTCGACCATCTCGCCAATTGTCAGTGGATTTATGTCGCCGAGAATCGCTTCGCCTGCACATCCGAGCGGGTAAGTCTTTAAAATTATTCATCAATACTGTGGCAGAATCTTGATTTCAATTTATTTGACTTTCCCAACAGTGGCGGCTTTGGGCGAGGTGGCGGTGGCGGTGGGGGAGGCGGCAGAGGCCGAGGTCGTGGAGGTGGTGCACGTCGCGATCGCGATCTTATCGGCACGACGATCAAGATCACAGGAGGTCCCTACAAAGGCAACGTCGGTATCGTGAAAGACGCCACCGAAACGACAGCTCGCGTCGAGCTGCACTCCACGTGTCAGACGATCTCCGTCGATCGTTCTCACATTGCCAATGTCGGCGTGCCAACGAAAGACGGTGGATTCAGCAGCTACAGTCGTACACCCGCCTACGGCGGTGGAAGTCAGACGCCCATGTACTCTGGTGGAAAGACGCCTATGCACGGATCTCAGACGCCTATGTACGAAAGTGAGTATAATTCCTTCGATTGCTTTTATAAGACGAATCAAAATTGTGCGTTTATTTATTCAACGATTTGTCTGTTGCAGCTGGTTCGCGTACGCCTCATTACGGCTCGATGACGCCATCGCACGACGCTGGCTCTAGAACACCCGGACAGTCCGGAGCTTGGGATCCAACGGTGACCAACACACCGGCGCGTAACAATGACTTCGGTGATTACAACATCGAGGATGGAGGCTCGCCGAGTTACGCTCCAGGAGGCTATCCTCCGGGTCCCTTCACACCACAGACTCCAGGAACTATGTACGGTTCCGAACAGAGTTTCGGTCCTTATCAAGCGAGTCCTAGTCCTGTAGCTAGTGCGAATGCTAGTCCAAGTCCTGCTGCTTACGGTAGCACACCTTCGCCGGCTGGCACTGGCTACACTACGAGTCCTCATGGAGCGTTCGCTTCGCCTTCACCGATGGGATACAGTCCTATGACTCCAGGTTGGTATTTTGTCTTGTCAGCGGTGATTTTAGTTTCGCGATGAATCGCATGGTTATCAATATTTTTTTTGTTTTTTTCAGGAGGTGCTGGTAGCCCGTATAACCCACAGACTCCAGGCTCTGCCATTGACACGCATTCATCTGGTATGATGGGCATTGACTGGCATACGACGGATATTGAAGTTAGGATTAAGGATTCTAATCAAGACAGCGATTTGGCTGGACAGCAAGGATACATCACAACTGTTTCGGTTAGTTTTTTTTTTCATTCACTTATTACGTCAATAAGCTTTTGGCGCGTATACTCGAACAATTATTGGTTTGACTTCGAATAGATTTATTGGTTGTGAAATAGTATTTAATTAAAAACTTTGCATTTTGCATTACAGGGTGGAATGTGCACAGTCTTCCTACCCCGCGAAGACAGATCGGTGAACATAGTATGCGATCAGCTAGAACCCGTTGTTCCATCTCAAAACGATAGGGTAAAGGTGATCATTGGAGAAGACCGAGAATCTGTCGGTACTCTATTGTCTATTGACAATCAAGAGGGTGTCTTCAAATCTAATGCCGGGGAAGTGAAAATGTTGCAGCTAAGATTTTTGTGCAAGATGAGATCGTCTTAATTAATTATTGGGGACATAGACACTCATTTTGTCTCTTTAGTTTTATTCTTTTTAATTGTAAGATAGTAATAATTGTATATTTAAAATTTGGAAGTAGCAAATTTAAATGCGAGTCTATATTAAATTCGATTGATCAGAGATTTCAATCGATGCTCGAATTTTAAGCATCTATTAATAATAATTACGCTGCACAAAATTTTAATTAGGAATTCAAATTTACTCTACGACGCCATACGTCTCGATTGATTATGTATTTTAATTCATTTTATGTCTATTTTTATCAGACGAATTAAAAACCTTTTTAAATGGAAAAAAAACTTGCATTATTTGTTATTTCACGTTAACTCCAAGTGATCCAAATCCAATTCGTGATTCCCCGGTGAGATAGCGCCACTACGGAGTGCGTTTTGATAACAATATGTATAACTGCAACCGTATTGTGAGTATTTCGCGGACGTGTGAAGCGATAACAAAGCGCTTATAGTTTCGAATAGTGCATCGCCGCGTGCTGACGTTTGTGGTCGACTTCCTCCGGCAGAGATTTCGCGATTAGAAAAAAAAAACAAATGCAAACGTAAGTTTGAGATTAAAGACACGAAGGCAAAATTCTAACCTTGGAAAGCGATAGCGTTAGGGAAAAATATCACGTGTGTACTTACCGATTTCGCCAAAGTTATATAAATGTATGTGCAAGTTTGACAAAACGAGTGACTTAATCGTTACTTCCAAGTGCCGATTTTTACTATTATTATTATCGGCTACTTATCATCGCTGGTTTACGAAACACTTGGGTAAGTTTTATTTTCAACATTTTTAGTTTCTAACAGGTATGTTATCCAGGCCAATGAATAAATTAAAAAAGATATTTCTAGATCAGTATGTAATTAAAATAAATTAAAATTCTATTTCCAAATCTATGAATAGATAATACCGATAACATAGGAATAGTAAGATATAAGCATCTGATTCTACTTTGTTTCACAATAGGCTTCCTTCACAATAACTAGCATTGCGAGTTTTGATGCTCCTTCTAATCGTTCGGACGCCATAAACTTACTGCTGCTCAGATTTTCTATCATTTTTCTGTAAGCGTCCTTATCATTCCAAAAATACAACGACAGCAGCCTGAAAAGTATCTGCTGCTGTAACTTGTCACCCTTACGAAGGAAAACGTTAATTATATTTTTTTAATACCAAAATTTTTTTTTTCTGGTTATCCTTGAATAAAAAATTTTTCTAAAGAATAAACCAAGATAATATTGTAATCCATTAAGGTCCCTGTAAACGCATATATTTATAGCAAATCAGAATATAGAGAATTTGTCTTCCCAGTTTCGCCTCGAGTAAGTATGTGAACGCGTAAAAAAATATATGATCCGATAAATTAGCATTGTACAATTGCATTGATTTAATCACAGCTCGGCTGATAAAGCCAATTATTCAAAAATAATTTTTTTAAATTAGCTCTCGGTCACAACATTTGGCTGTCAGTTTGGTTAAACAATTGAAACTCAATTTTTATGATGGAGAGCCAATTTTCAAAAAATATTTTAAAATAATTAGTTTGTTCCAACGAGCTGAAACTGATAGAATCAATGCAATTGTATACAATGCTAAACCATCGATTCATATATTTTATCCGCGAAATTGAGGGAGACAATTTCCTACATTTTGGTGTGCTATAATATGCGTACCTTAATTAATTTATAGTTCATGAATAATCTTTCTAGATATTTAGATGAACTAGATTATTTGACAGTAATTTCCACAATGCGATAATTATCTCTCTCTCTCTCTCTCTCTCTCTCTCTCTCTCTCTCTCTCTCTCTCTCGTGATGCTGACCACCCCCGAGTTTCTAAACAATTTTAATTATATTTAAAATCGACACACCAATTTTTGTCAAATAATTTCTTTGCGTTCCAAATCGGAAAAGAATGCACTAGTCGCCCGGTTGTCGACGTATGAATCGACAAACATTTAAGGACTTTAAACCTTCCCAGTGTCTACTCCCAGCGAGTTCTAATACTGCATATTATAGAATTGGCTCATAAACTTCTGTATCTATCTAGCTTCTTTTGGAAAGAGGGAGCTGCACGTCGGCATCCCTCGTAGTGAGCCAGATCGACGCAACTACTCGGCGAGCGAACTCCATATATATATATATATATACTTTTCGCCCTTTGCGACATATCCGCAACATTGTTTTTATAAATTTTGTTTGTTATTTTCGATCATCGTCATTTATTTTTATTCGGTAACTGTGTGTTTTAAACTGCAGACCATCATTAAATTGAAAGATTTTTGAGTGAGGCTGGTCCGACAAGTAAGTGACTGACATTTGATTTTTGCGCGAATGAATATCGACAAAACTCGTATAGTCTTCTGGGGATAAATTTAGTAATCATTCAGTTTCATATTTACAGAATATATTAATGACGATGATACGCTTGACATTGAGTTTACTATTGGTATCAGTCTATCTTGGTATCAGCAATGCCGATCCAAATCCGGGGACCATCAGCATCCCCGAAGCATGCAAACACGCCAACGAAACTGAGGCTGCAAAAAAGCTCAACCTCATCTGTCGGGACTGCACATCTCTGTTCGACAGTAATCAAGTTGGAAAACGCTGCAGGTAATTTTATAGATCAATCAATTCGTCTGCTGATCGAATATTTTTTATTGCAAGTTTGTACGAATTGAAATTTTATTAAAAAAGAAAGAACTGCAATATCGTTTATTAATAAACTATAGTAAGTAATAAAAATTATTATTTAGACAAAACTGCTTCAGTGGGCCTTATCTGCCTGCCTGCGTCAAGGTACTATATTTGTGGGACGAGAAAGACGTTTACAAAGAGATGGTAGAGAGACTCAGCGGCAATAAATTTGTCGTCTGGAATGACGAGACGGTCGAATTAGACAGAGTTTCCACGGTAACTGAACCTTCGGTGTACGACTCAATTACGGTAGGTCACATAGTGACTGCTGTCATCATCAATGTTTTTGTATCGCATGGAATAAAAATTTTTCGCAATAAAAATTTATAAATAATGTTTTTAAGAACTTTTTTTTAAATAACGTAATTATAGTACTTTATTATACTATTAATGATGAATACTACAATTTCCCGATAGACATTGCATACAAGAACTTTTTACTTACATTCAATTTGTTTGGATTCTGAAATAAATCTTGTCGAGTTAAAATTAAAAAAGGTTCTAAGATTAGATTAAGGCAATCGCTACCACAGGCTCCAAGCCGACAGAAAATCCTCTTAGTCTCATCAAGTATCTATCCCTCACTTTTATTTCGATCTAGCGTCTATCGTATTTAGGTAGAAAGTCGACAGCAGCTGTTGCTAATTGCGCTCACTCAGTTTTGGCTCCGACGCGACGGGCCATAATGAGCGGCGGCACGCCGGCTACATTTATTGTCCCTTGAAATTCGTTGCTGGTCACGTTCTGGGGATTATATATAATAAAAGTTATAACTTCTTTCTCCATATCGATCTGAAAAATCTACAGCGCGATGTGCTTCTCGTTACTTGACGACTGTCCTTATTTATATTCTTTTTAAGTGACTTTCTAGTTGTTCGATGATTTATGAAAAAAATTTTTGTATTATTTATTCTTTTTAATAATCATCAAAGTTTAATAGTCAGCTCTCCGACTAAGTAGTAATCATCATTCAACGACTAAGTTTTTATTGAAAAAAAATGTAATATCTGATGTTTTAGTTTGTAATAATTATGACAAGTTATTTTAACATTTTATTAGATTAAAAAAAGTTTACTATTATTATCTTAACAATATATTTACAATACCTTGTAAGACAGTATCAACATTTTAACTAAATATTTTAATTATCTATTTACAATTAGCGCAGCGCAAAAAAATATTTTACCTTCCTTTACAATAATAATCGGCATTACGAGTTTTGCTTGAGTGAGTGCACGAAAGATTCGGTTGTTGCATCAATTTCTTCCAATTCGATATCTTCATGTCATTCCAAATAGTGAATTTATTGCCGCTGAGCTTTTCAACCATCTCTCTGTAAGCATCCTTCTCGTCCCAAAAATATAGTACCTTGACACAAGCCGGCAGGTAAGGCCCACAAGCAGTTTTGCCTGAAAATTTTTAAATAATATCAACGAGGTTCTTTAGCTCAGGGGCGGGTAAGACCTAGGGCCCCGCGCGGTAAAAAAAAACTCTACTCGTGTTCATCTCGCTTGTAATGAAACAATTATTGATGGATCGAAGCGAAAAAATTGGGAGGGACTCCTTATAGTGTCTAATTTCATATTATCTTTGTAGGAATTCGATATCTACTTCCGTTTGCCCAGGAAAAATTATAACCTCAAAATTTACGAAATGCGTCACTTGAAACAACAAAAGTCTATTACGAATTTTCGAAAATACAACATTTGTTAGTACTAGATTGTTTGTTAAGGTTTCAAGAACATGGGTATCAAGTTTGACGTCTTAATGTTAATTAGAAAAAAATTATAGAAGCAATTTAGTGCAACGGTGTCGCGACGCGTTAACGATTTTCAACAACATTTTCGTTAATAGCTCAACAAAAACGACGGTGACCTGTATTTTTCAATACGGTAATCACTTCAGAATTGTATCAACTTCATTGTATCAAAGTTTCGTAATGTTCTTAGATTCCTTTCTATGTTATTTTTCAAAAATAACACGGAAAAATTTGCTTCTTATGGGGAAATACATTGAAATCAATATTTTCTCCATTATTAATTAAAATTTATTCTACGCGCACTATTCATAAATATCTTTATTTTTTAGTTTTTTAAAAACCAACTATTCGAGTGATGGCGCGCAAAAAATATCCAGCCGTTCGTGGAAAAAAGTAGGCGATGTTTTCGCTTTTCAATTTACGAATAAAAGTTCTATTATTTGACGTAGATAATGAACTAAAAACAGGTATATAGTTATAAACAAGTTGACTGCTGACCAAACAATGGTTTTTATAGAATTGTATATTAGTTCATTACGAAATGAAAAAAATGTATATTGCTATAAAAGTTTTTCAAAAAAATATTGCACTTTATTAAATTTCAGTTATCAATTATTAGCAGTGTATTTATTTAGCCAATTGCCAGTTTTTTTTTCTTCATCTCACGCGCCACACTGCTCTACGATTAAGAATCGTTTATTTGAGCATTGGGATCTTCATCGTTGAGTAAAAGAATCATCCGTTCAAAATCTTCGACCTCATCGTCCAATGACAGTGCCTCCAAGCAAGCCGGGAAATAATCATTTTTGTAGCAACTTACTCTGCAACAATGACAACGTGAATTTATAGCTTAGTAACAAATATAGTACAGCATGTAGAAACGAAATAATGAGCGGTATTAAAATGGCTAGAGTTTTATGTTAAGAAAATTTTTTTTTAATCTATTCAATTTTCAAGTGTGTATTGATTTTTTTTTACAAAACGCTCAATGTATTGGTGATTAACGTCAAACGTTCTAAAGCTCATATTACGTACATTACACTTATAAAGTGGACAAAATTCGACTTACTTGCACATTGAATAAAGATCGAATGCGCGATATAGGTTGTAACAATCTTCGCAGATGCGGTCGAGTTCCGTAGCAATAGTTATATGCCGGACTGCATACTCCTGATAATTAGGGCAACTTGCAGGCGCAATGCCTCTGAATCTACTATCCGCCGCTTCAACAGTTTCAAGACATGCGGTAGAGATCAGAAACATGGCTAATGAGCACGTCCACAAAGATAATAACAGCATCGTAGATTTTCTATGCGCCATTTTACAGAAGCAAATATAGTTTTAATGTTTTCGTGATAAGCAGGTTTGAGTTCCGCAGAAAACGATTGATAAACAGTTCTAATTGAAAGAACGAAATTTTTGAAAAATTCCGGTCGTTCGACGGGATCACGATGAGCTTAAGATGACAAATTTACTTTTGTTACTAACTCGGGCCGGGAGGCTCTACCTACTTATAAGTGCTTGTTTTCTGCGCGTAAGTTTTGTTCGACAGACAGATGGCAAATATTGGTTGGTAGTAAGGAATGTTTTCGACGTGTTCCACCACACTGAGCTAATAGATTTCCACCCACACGAATGTATAAACACCGCTGATATAGTGACCATATCAATTCAAATGACTTTTTTTTTTACAATAGGCACGTATAAAATTTCAAGTCGTTCGCGGAAAACCGAAAGGTGACTTACGAACAAAATTTCTAGAATTTGACGTAGATAATCAACTAAAGACACTATTACACAAGTGGTACGCAAGTAATGTACAATAGGTATCTTTATACGTTATAAGAGTAGCCAAAATCGTTCTGCCATGCCTACAGCAAAAACAATATTTTTTAAAAAGCTGAAATTCACAGGGAAGGTCAGTCGCATAACGTAGATTCCCACTAACAAGGGGACACCGCAGCCTCCGAGTCAAAGGGTAAGCAATTTTACACTTGAAACGGTTGACAAATTGCAAATTTTCACTCGAATGTCAGCAATGCGTAGTTCGTTTGTTAATATTTTCGTACAGTCTATGACGCAAATTGATAGTATTTAAGCAAGCATGAATGAGCTCAACGACAATAATCAAGCTTAAAAATATACGAGTCTTGGGTGAGAATATCTGTATTCGTTTTTCGAATTCGTGATATTTCATAGGACGCAAGTAGTAGTAAAATATAGGTTTATGAGACCAAAGCGCATTCTTTGATATTTTACGTAAACTCGTTTGATAAAAATACAATAGCT
>JAWWMK010000032.1:11791261-11823121 GCA_035047105.1 Galeopsomyia nigrocyanea | reverse complement strand
GTTCTTGTCATACATTTTGCTACTCGAGAAAATGGGAAACAAATCTCATTTCTGTGTTCGTTGGCGTTTTAAAAATTTGTGTCATAAAAAATATAAAAGTTCTTGTCATACATTTTGCTACTCGAGAAAATGGGAAACAAATCTCATTTCTGTGTTCGTTGGCGTTTTAAAAATTATTGTCATGAAAAATACCGATGTCGATGCCATACATTTTGCTAATCAATACGTGAATCAAGTCTTAATTTTGTTTGTTGGTATCGAGCGAAGCGTACTAATATTTATGACATTAACACAATCTAGTGAATATCGTTGGAGCATTGATGGCTCGTTGAAAATCTAATGAAAAGCCTATTTGTGATTTAGATATATTTATATATACTTATTAATTTAATTTTTAATGCGAAACGTGTCGAGCATTTAGCAAGGACATCAGCCCCCGAAACTAATTTTCATAAGGCGGGCCAAACTTTTATCTCATTATTTCAAGCTCTCAGATTGACAAGCGTTGAACAGGAATGTAGGAGACATGAAGAAGTAACTTTGGCCTGTCATCGTAACTTTGATGACTCACACTCGCATCAAAGCAAATTAAGCTGTAGCTGCACCTAGTATAGCTCAGGCACAGATACGCCTATACTCTTATATGCCTTATTACAATAATGAGTTTCATGCTGGCTAATTAATGTTTCATTTTAATGAATGAAGTCTGTTTGTCAAATATTAAACTATCTGCTAATGATTCTACGTCTTGATGAGGTTTAATCGAAATACGATACTTCCCGAAACGTTCAAATGAGATATTGTTTGTCAAATATTAAATTATCTGCTAATGATTCTACGTCTTGATGAGGTTTAATCGAAATACGATACTTCCCCAAACGTTCAAATGAGATTGCCGCGTTCATTTCTATGACAAATCGAGATGAAACTTTAGTACAAATATTTAGAAGTCTGAAGAACAGTAACAATATTATAAATTATTTCTGTGTGCAGTTGTCTTCGCAAGCGTTATACTCGAATTAATGAAGATTTATAAAGATCGAAAATACATATGGGACAGATTACAGATACAAATTATTTTTAGAAAAGATTTATAACCACAAGTATGCTTAAACCATCACAGTACTCGTTAAAAATTTGCAAAACCATTCTATCTTTCCAAATTTATATATTTTAGAATAAACTAAACTATAGATCGAATGTATAGGCACAATGAATGTATTCGGCTAAACTTCACGAGGATTTTATACCGTAAATTTATGATTTATGTTTTCATCCTCTACAATTCTGTATCCACACTTTCAATGATCAGCATGTTACCTGTACCCATTACTCTACTCAAATTCTTTGGTTTGTGGAAACCAAAAGAATTGACGAATAGATGGAAAATAATTCTATACCATTTACTTACCGCTACTGTGTTATTCTCAATGTACACGTTCACAGTATTCCAGCTCATAGAAGTTATAATTAATACCTTAGAATACAAAGGAATTTCAGAAACGCTATATTTATTTCTATCGGCATTTTCTGCATGCTACAAAACACTGGCTTTTTTAATGAAAAGACAAGACATAATTTTTCTGGATAAAATGTTATTGCATAAGCGTTGCATTCCAAGTGATGCCAAAGAAAAAGAAATACAGAAGAGGTGTAACAATATAAACAGGTATGTATGATGTATATATCCGGTCGTATTTTTCTGCTTCAAATAAATTTTCAATGAACTGTTACTAATTAATGTAAATTCGCTAAATATAACGCAACAGATACGTTACAACCACTTGCATAGCGCTAATTTATAATAACATATTTTTGATGGTGATGGCACCATTACTAAAAACGTCAAACGAACCAAATCTGCCTTACAAAATATGGCTACCCTACAATATCCAGAATCCGTACAACTATTGGCTATCGTATGCGCATCAAATTTTGGCTTTGCTCTGCTGTGGCTCACTCAGCTGTGCTGTCGACAGTATTGTCACAGGCTTCATGTTGCGAGCTTGTACTCAATTCGATATTTTGGAGCATCGCTTGAAGACATTACCTGCGCGCGTTGAATACGTTAGATCTAAAAAGTCTCACAACGAAGCGAATCGATTGGAGAAGATCATATTGACACATCATATACAGCATCACGATTACATATACCTGTAAACAGTCACACTTTACGAATTTAATATTTATCATCATCATTGTTAATTAATTATTCATTTTTTAGCTATGCCAAAAATCTCACAAGCATATTCAGCTCGATTATCTTCGTGCAATTCTGTGCGAGTGCAATGGTCATTACCATTAGTGTTTATCAGTTGTCCATGACAAAGCCAACAAATTTTGATTTCGTGAAGATCCTCTCATACTTGATAAATATGCTCGTCGAATTCTCGTTTTATTGTTGGTTTGGCAATGAAGTTCACCTGAAAGTAAAATTGAGTTTTTTTTTAAAGATTGATGCAAAAAAATGTATTTGAAAAAAAAATTTATCATTTCAGAGTATCAAATTTGCCGTAAATGTTTACCATTCAAATTGGTTGAATCTGAATTTGCAGTCTTGGAAGATGATGCTTTTTTTGATTCATCGATCTTCACGGCCAATCGTCATATCATGTTATAAGATGGTATTTTTATCACTCGACACCTTTGTCCAAGTTAGTATATATAGATGGAATCTTGTGAAATACTGCATAAAAAATTCATAGAAAAGTTTTTGGTAACACGTATTAATAATAAGAAGTTGGCAATTTTACATTGTCAACAGCAAAAGTTGCAATGAGATATGCTTTGAATATATTTTAAAATGATAGAAATGTTAAATGCTATTTATACCAATAGGGTCATGAAAAAAGTTAATATGCACAAATTACGTTTTATTTTTTCAGATACTCAAACTTTCATACTCGACGTACAACTTATTAAGAAAGTCAAATGTACATTAAGTTGGGCTATCATTGTTAAATAATCATGATCTTACCTTTACGCCTTCGTGACAGACCAATGATGTTAAAATGTTATTGCAGACACATTGCAATACACTTGATTAATGTAACGTTATCAATAGAAGACTCCTCCTTGAAGATATTATTAGTAATATTGAGACGCTTTCAGCGCTGTAATTTCTAGCTACGAACCTTACTTACAAAATTATATAATTTGTCGTAAAATAAACAAATAAACAAATTTGTCTCCTAATGGTTCTGATAACCCTGCGAAAGACCTCAATTATAAAGTATCTGATAATGATGCTACGTCTTGATGAGCCTAATTTAACATGAAGAACTTGAATATTTGAATAATACTGTGTGTCGACTTTCATAATTATGTTTAGCAAAAACGTCAATATTACATTTTCAGTCAGTAGTTCCGAGAACAACGATAAGGTGACTATAAGAAGCGTCGAAGCATTTTAACAAATTAATAATCGAAAAGAAAGTTGTATTAATTAAATAGCGATTTCGTATGTTTTATATCACATCGTTACATTTCCCAATAGACTTTTTACAAGACGCGCATGAAAAACATCATGTGAAACCGTTATTTTTTCCATATTTATGATGAGTTTTTTGCTTCAAACTATAATCGAATGAATTTTTAAAAGAAGTGAAAGTATTCAATTATATTTTACAATGATTTCATGTCGAAAATTCATTAGTCGTCGTTGCACCATCTGCAACTCAACATCTGCAGAATTGAATAAAGTATCAATGACGACTATTTTACCTCTACCCTTTGCCATACTTACGTATTTTGGCTGGTGGAGACCAAAAAAATGGACGAACAGATGGAAAATAAATCTCTACCATTCATTTACCGCTGTTGTGCTATTCGCAATGTACACATTCACAGGATCCCAGCTCATAGAATTAATAGTTCATTTCCTCAATCACAAAGAAATTCCAGAAACGCTGTACTTATTTTTGGCGACGATAGCCGCATGCTACAAAGCGGCTTTTCTTTTGATGAAAAAACAAAATATCATTTCTTTGGGTGAGATGTTGCTGAATGACCGCTGTATTCCAAGGGATAATGAAGAAAAAGCGATACAGAAGAGATACAACTACATAAGCAGGTATTTATGGTTTTCATATACCCAATATTTTTTAGAATCATAATATGATTCAGCATTTGTGCAAAGAATTGTTGCGAATAGTGCGCGCTACAAACTCAAAAATATGTTGTGAACAGATTCGTTCAAGGAATATGCATAACGTTAGTGTGCAGCAACGTACTATTGATAGCACTGGCCCCTCTTCTACAAATGTCCAATAAGCGACATTTACCATATAAAACATGGCTACCGTACAGTGTCCGAAATCCTTGCAACTATTGGTTGTCATATGTGCATCAAATTTTGGCACTACTATGTTGTGGAGCCATAAGCGCGACCATCGATAACGTTGTTACAGGCTTCATGCTGCAAGCTTGCGCCCAATTTAGCATTCTCAGCCACCGCTTGAAAATGCTATCCGCATCAGTCCAAAATATCAGATCTGAGAATTCTTGTAACAAAGCCAATCAATTGGAAAAGAGAATGTTGTCGTAGTATATTCAGCATCACGATTATATATACCTGTAAGCCACATTTAAAGTAAAAAAAATTTGTTTTTTCAGCTTCATTGATTCGCTTTTTTTTTCAGCTACGCCCAAAATCTTACAATCACATTTAGTTCTATTATATTTGTACAGTTCTGTGCAAGTGCAGTAATCATCACCGTCAGCGTTTATTAGTTGTCCACGATAAGTTCAATAAATTTAGAATTCATTAAGGTGTTTTTATACTTGATAACTATGCTCATCGAATTCTTGATGTATTGCTGGTTCGGAAATGAAGTTCATGTGAAAGTAATATTAACTCTTTTCTGAAAACTTGAAAGAAAAATTGAAAATTTCATATTTTTCGAAAAATTGATGATTACAGAGTATTGAATTCGCCGGAAATGTATATCATTCAAATTGGATTGCTTTGAATTTGGAGTCTTGGAAAATGATGCTATTTATGATACATCGTTCTTCAAAACCCATCATTATATCTTGTTATAAAGTGGTATTTTTATCACTCAGCACTTATGTTCAAGTGAGTATATATTTATGTATTTACAATCGGGAAAAACCTTGTTTAAGAATAGCTTTTCAATAATTTTTCTACAACTTTTACTAAAAATCCGTTAAAATACTGTTAGTAATCTTTTGTGGGCTTTGTTTTATTTTTTCAGATTTTGAAACTCTCATATTCAGTTTATAACGTACTGAGAAAGACAAATACAGGTTGATTTTAGAGTTTTGGCAGCATTCGCTGCTGTAAAGCCATGCAAAATATGAAAGCAGTGATGAGATAAAACAAAATAAAAATTGTACTTGAGTGAAATAAAAAAAAACAATAAAAATTATTATTACCTGTAGGATGAAACCTTAAGAGATCCAATCAAACGGCATAGAACAGCCTCAAAGTCAAGTGTTTTGAGAAGTCAATCCAAAAGTGTTTCACCGTCTCCGGTTGTGCAAAAAATCTCGCCGAGTCCTCGAAGGTACGAAAACCGAAGCAGCCCGAAAAAAGCACATAGTCCATCGACACCATTATCTAATAGGTCTAGCAGTTCTTCAAAGCATTCTCCAAGGTCATCATCCTTCAGGTACTCAAAGTCGTATCCCGATGCAAGACAAAAATCACGTTGTCTTGACGATCGCCGGTCGCGTGAGTCTTTCAGCAACTCGCCTAGCAACTTTTCACGGCGTCAAGAAAAATCTCTGACCTATCTGCCCTTTGATTACTAAAAGTTTGGCAACTCATTGTCAGTACTTGAATATTTATGAATTTTTATTGTTGCATTATATCGAATATCGATAAATTTATACTTATAGTCAATTTGTATCCACATATGATAAATAATTACGTACTGTTAATTGATGAATGATTCACAAATAAATAAATGTTAAACGAAAATTATACAATAATCTCGTTTGTTACATAGAAACGAAAAATCAACCGAAAATACGTAGGAAAATCATATCGAATGCACTGTGACCAATATTGAAAAATTGTAGGAAAAAATTGCCGATCGTTTTCCCATGATTTTCCCATAAAAATTATTTCAAATCATCCAGAACCGTATCTTGCAAAACCATTGGAAAAATTTTCCAACTATTCACCCATGTTTACTAACCAATTTAATGCAGAAAAAAATGTAGTATAGATAGCGATAATCATTGATAATTTATTGGAAAAAATTTGCAATGATTTTCCAATGATTCTTTTTAAGTAAACGGAAATAGAGGACTACAAAAAAATCATTGCAAAAACATAGAAAAAAGTTTGCAACGTTTTTCCCATGATTTTTGCCAGCAAACTGTAATTTTGTCGAATTTACATTTCATGGGATAATCCTCGCTCCTAACGTTATACCAAGATTATCCCATGAAATTTCAACGAATCATCAATAATTTTCTAAAAAAAATATTTTTAAGACTTAGATTTTTTTCTACGCGGGAGAGCGTTCCATGTATGCGTTGCGATACGAATATGGTGGTGTATGTTTGGAAAATAGCGAGTTTGGTAGATAAGATGTTTTGATAATATAAAAAAAAGTGTCTGCGATGTTCCGAAAGAAATAAATATAATATAAGGTGCCAACAACGAGAGACGGGGAGGGGAGGTCAATAACGAATAAAGGAATTTGAAATAATTTTTTCGTATTTTTCTTCGTATGAAAATTTATGTTAAGTGGTTGGGTCAATAAAAATTCGCGATTATATTAAAAACTCGAATCTATTGTTCCAAACTTTATTTACATTGATTCAATGCCTAATATCATTGTTTCAATGTTACTTGTATTGATTCAACATCTTGGTATGCATCCGTTCAACACATCTTGGACTGATCAATCAACAACGTGGTCGGTTGGATTGAGCGAAAAAGTCCATTCTCCGTATTCATAGGCACTGGTCGTTTGATTCAACTGAATTTCTTTTTCAGTGTATAAATGGCAAAGCAGCACAAGGCGAATAGTTGGTACAAAAACTATTGAAAAATAAAATGAAAAACATTAAAGAAATCGGCGCAATTCTCTTCGTATTTGTCTTGCGTAAATATACCCAACGCAAAGAATAATCGCAGGTGCCGTGAAACACTTGTCTTCGACATATTTTTCAACAGCGAACGAAGTTCAACGATTTGCGTCGTCGATACAGACTTATTATTCTTTTTCACGGGTGTTCATAGTTCAGCAAACAAAAGCCACATTTTAACCGAGGTTGTCGCTTTTGTCCTAACATTGAGTTTCTCGATCAAATCGTAGAAATATCTATTGATTCGATAACCAATCGGCGCGTGCCACGCTCGCTACTTCAACCATATATAAGGCCAGAACGCCGATCAGTTTACAAACAAAAAAATTTGCTCTGGAAATATTAAAACCCGTAAGTATATTTGAGATTTCTATTTATATTCGCTGTCGAGCTCGTTCGAAGAATTCATTACTCAATCGCACGGGCTCCTTTGGTAAAAAGCAAATATTGAAGAAAAAATTTTTTTTTTATTTAAAGAAAATGTATCGACCGACATTCAACGTCGACGGCAAATTTAGAACGGCATTATTCTCTTTTTGGGGATGCTCATTGGCGATATTACTGACATCCAGCATGTGTCTTGATGCTGCAGTCAGACAAAAGGATCGTATCGCTGCTGCCTATGTTGCTGTCAACTGTTCGCAATATGATAATCATAATGAAGAACACAGACAATTTGTTGTCACGCTCAATTACTTCTGCATGTTATGTCACAATCAATATATGCAGCTGGATCTTCACATAGAATGCAAGTAAGTAAAACTATAAAGTAAGGATCTTGATCGCTGACACGTTATAAACTTATTCGTGATATGATTGCAGGTCAAACTGTTACCAAAATGATGTCTTTCTGGCTTGCATTAAGACAGTGACAACATTGGATGAGGTAGACAGATACGAAAAGATGATTGTAAGCTTCATCGGTGGAGATCCCAAGCCTCTAATAAATGATTCTTCGTTACTCCATGACTGGGATTTCGGCCCTCAAAAATTCAATGACCTTGGCTGCAGGGGATCTTACGATAAATATGTTTTCGGTGAGATCGATCGCATGTGCTATGATTGTGCCAGATTGTATGAGTCACACGATGAAATGTACATTGAGTGCAGGTAATATACCGCATATTTTGTGGATTTTACTCATTAGCTATTGTATTTTTATCAAACGAGTTTACGTAAAATATCAAAGAATGCGCTTTGGTCTCATAAACCTATATTTTACGCTGTTTTTTCTGATCATATAGAAGGGAATGTTACACAACCATATATTATCCGGCTTGCTTGGAAAGTTTAAAGTACGACAGCGAAAGTGAATTAATTCATTACAAGGCTTTAATTGAGGACTTCAGTGGCTACAAGTTTATTGAATGGGGCTCTTCCAATGTCTCTAAATCATATTCCACAACAAAAGATTAGCCTCATTACCTATGCAGA
Organism: Galeopsomyia nigrocyanea; assembly: GCA_035047105.1. NCBI lineage: Eukaryota > Metazoa > Arthropoda > Insecta > Hymenoptera > Eulophidae > Galeopsomyia > Galeopsomyia nigrocyanea. Next base: position 11,814,622 of record JAWWMK010000032.1, on the reverse strand, counting down.
TGCGCTTGAGAATTTAATTTAATATGCAAATGTAACAGATTGTATATGTTTAGAATAAAAATAATGTGTTTGAATCAATTTGAGTAAATTTAATTTATCAATAACTTGAATATGGTCGTTCGTCGTTGGCGATATTTTCACACACAAAAAAGTGAGCGGAAGGTGTGAAAAGTATAATATTTGATAAAAAATATTAAACATTGAAATATAGCAGCGACGTACGGAGTGAGCTTTCCTACAGGTCCAACCTATAGATTTTCTCAATTTTGCGGAAACGCGTCATTGTCTACCAAGTGTTACATGGTCATTTTTCGATTTAAACATTTTCAATCAATTTACTCGAAGGAATGCGTATTTGATAAGCAACGTTGGAAACAGGAGGTCCAACATTGTCGGCCTATTCGCTGATGCGTACTACTTGCGTCCTATCAAATATCGGAAAACGAATACAGTTATTTTCACCCAAGACTCGTATATTTTTAAGCTTGATTATTGCCGCTGAGCTCATTCATGCTTGCTTAAATACTACCAATTTGGCCATGGCAGAACGATTTTGGCTACTCTTATATAAAGATACCTATTGTACATTATTTGCGTACCACTTGTGTAATTGTGTCTTTAGTTGATTATCTACGTCAAATAATAGAACTTTTGTTCGTAAATCACCTTTTGGTTTTCCGCTAACGACTTTTATGCGTGCCTATTATAAAAAAAAAAGTCATTTGAATTTAAATGGTCACGATATCAGCGATGTTTACATACGTGTGGGCGAAAATCTATTAGCTCAGCGGTGGAATGTCGAAAACTTGACTTACTACCAACCAATATTTGCCATCTGTCTGTCGAACAAAAGTTACTTTCCGCGCAGAAAACAAGCACTTATAAATAGGTAGAGCCTCCCGGCCCGAGTTGGTAACAAAAGTAAATTTGTCATCTTAATTAAGCTCACCGTGATCCGCATGAGAGTCCTGCGCTTTATCCACTAAACCACCGCGGCTCAATTTAGCAAAGAAGAATATTTCTTTGAAAAACTTGTAGAAATATACATGATTTTTTTCTATATTCTCTACATTTCATAATGAACTAGAAAACAATTCTATAAAAAACCATTGTTTGCTCAACTGGTTTATAACCGCGGTCCGGTTTATACCGGTTTTTAGTTCGTTATCTCAAATTCGCCACTTGCTTGTATTTCGAATTTAGGCGCGCTGCGAATTAGATATATTTTTGCAGATGTGCATCTAATTGATTGTTTGTTTGTTGCTATGTGCAGTTACGTTCGGTGGACCCGACGACTTGTTGCACAGCTCCATGGAAATGTACAAACAGTCGGACAATCTAGGAACGTAAAAATGTATCATCTCTATCTAATTTTCCTCCCTGTTCTTGATTGATGTAATCAGACGGCTGTTTCTGTCGATTGAGCCAAATCACTGACTAAAACGCAAAAAAAGCTCAGCGCAAAAGCACGTCAATATAAAACATTTCAACATATCGCGAGCAGACCTTGCGCAAAAGAATCGACGAATCGAAAGACGAAGGGCCAAAGAGCGAATTTTGCTCTGTACAAATAGTACCGTTCATCGATGCTGCATTGAAACAGTGCGCATCTCAAATCGACAGCTGGTTTCGCGATTCGGAAGTCCCCATAGTGTATTTCATTGTCGAATTTGACAAAAATATCGGTTACAGGCTCTTCAAATCTGGCGTCGAGGAAAACTGCACTACAGTGCGAATAGTACTCGAAAAAGGCCAGGGAAACATTCGCTTGCGAACCTACTATCCAGAGTAAGCGTTACTTCGAGCAATTGAATGAAAAGAATATTTCTTTTGTCGTTTTCGTCGTTAAGGTTGATTAGCTATTTGTAGCTCGACGGCATTGACTACGCGCTTTTTTTTCGTGGCAGAGTTAACATCAAAATAATTTTAGAAATTTTGAATGAAACAACGATCCAGTATTAATTATCTAGTCAATATTTTTTTATCTTCATAAATACTTTTGTATTTTAATGCAAAACAATGTTTGAATGCTCTAATGAATGCATGTACATACCTAACAATTTATTTTAAAAAGGAAGGAGTGGGACTGAATAAATGTGAACGTTGTAGAAATTAATTACGAATGAATATTTATCTTTAAACTTTATTCATTTTCAAACCTTAGACTCTACTCTCGACAGGAAGCGTGCATTATACACATGACACTCGGGTAAAAAAAGAGGAAGGCTGCCTCCCTGTTTTAATATAGTACGTGACGGCATAAGCAGCACTTGTAATGTGCTCCTTAACTATTCTTTTTACATTACAATCAATAAGAGTAGACTTAAATAGTTTCATAATATCACTCAACGGCTAATCATTTGTTTTGTTTCTTTACAAAAAGCGTGACTTAGAGACTATAAAACTAGGAAGTGCTTTTTTTACAATTTGTACTGTCTTGCGTCGGTACTCTATTGTCCGGCTGTAAGAATCGCTCCGAGCGACGATATATATATCACTAACGTTGCGTTATCTAACGAATCTGTCGACACCCATTACTTTGGGATAAAATAAATAAGTTAAAAAAAATAGGGGTTGTCAAGCAATCGGTGACGACAGACCACGCAAGCAACATTAATGCATCTACAAAACTTTCTCGTTCAATCGTCGGTAACTTTGAGAAAAAAGCATTAAGAGTAAATAAGAGTCGTTCTATCATATAAAAAAATACTCTTTGAATCTCCATTAGAAATAGTTCAGATCTCACTTATGTATAGATCTGCGTTGGTGCGTAAAAAATATTATGCGTATTTGTTATCTTTCTTAACGGCTCACTCGCAAAGGCACATTAATTATTGATAAATTGTTGAACCTACTTTTTCGAGAACCGTCCGCGAAACCTATATAATGATTTTGGTCTGCTCTGTTTTATAGCTGGTCATGCAAAGTCCCCGTGAACTCGAAATCTGTAGAGGCACGTGTATTCCAACTGACCGTGGTTGCTATGGATTCTCAACTCGACGAAGCCGTACGGCGACGTTATGGATTTATTCTGTAACAGAAATTAACGTAATGAGAATCAAGGTAAAAAAAAAAATTCTATTTTATAGACTTACTTGAACTGGGAAGTACTGTAAGCTTTCATCACTCTCCAAGAAGGTGTACTCGCCAAATTTTACGGGCTCCATGTCGTTCTCATCTCGCAATCCCTACAATTTTATTGGCATTAAATGTAAAAAAATCAAATTATGAACTAACAATTGATCACAACTTACCCAAACATTAAACAACTTTGGCGCACTCTTCATTTCCCCATTCGGCAAATTAGATCTCGGCGCATGCTCGATGGTGAATCCCGTCACGTAAATCGTACTACGGAGCTTGATCAACAAGTAACCAGGAAAGTCCTGGAATGCCCAACACATGCCCGGCTGCAGAGTGTTTCCTTGAATGACAGTTCGCGGGTTGTTGCTCTCGTAGTACAACGTCATACCGAGGATTTTGAAGGCACGCGAGTGGATGTTGTAGAGCTGTGTGCACCGAGTACTGATGACCTGCCCACCTGAAAGAAATTACAAAGTATTAGTAACTTTTACTTGGTAATAAACAGTTTTAGTCTTGTAAAACTAATTTAGTGTTTACCTGCTGACTCCAAAGCATAATCAACTCGACCAGTCTTATCCGCGTCGTAGATCTTGAGAATCCCCAAAATCATCCGACGAATCTCATCCACACCCAGACCTGTATGTTCACCATAATCGCTACTCCTTGCTACATTATCCTTTTCGATATTCTCCTGGTGGATCTTTGAATTCATTATTTGGAATAACCTCGTGATATCTTCCTTTGAGAACGAATCACCAAAGTAACTGGCGAATACTTGGTCTGCCTGCTTCCTGATGTCCTCATCGCTGAAGCTATTTACAGTCTTGTCACAACAGGTTTTTAATTCAGTGTAGAGTTGCTTGAGGGTTTGAAACTCGACGCGGATGAAATCGAGCTCTTCGCTTTTACACTTTTGCCTAACGTTATTTTGTTCGTCCAGCTCGTGCTCCAGATTCAGCAGTTTTTCCTGAAAAATCACAAATTTATTCTTTTTAATTTATTTGTACGTTGCAAATTAATCAAAAACATACATCATAATGTTTCCATAAGTCGCTATCAGAACGCCTGAGATCATCCAATACTTGCGTAACGTTGGATAAATGTTTCTGGAATTAAAGATCATTTGATAGACATGTCATAAATTTTCAAAGTAAGAATTCAAAAGAACTTACAGATTGTTCAGCCTTAGCAGCTTCCAAATGTTGCACTCGAGCAATCAAGAGATCAACTGTTTTCCTGAGTTCTTCGTTCGATTGGAAGTCTCCTCTTATGTATGTGCTTTGTGTAATTGGTGCTTTTTCTTCAATTTTGGTTATCATTGGTTTGGTGTACAATGGAATGGCAGACATCAAGTATGGCAGGCACCAGCACCCTGTAAATGAGAAAAACAATATAAGATTGCGATCGTACTGATCATGAGTTTGGTTGATTATAAAATAATTTTTCTTTTTCTTGTACTAAAGCAAAAATAATTAAACAAAAAAATATGTCTTTTTTAAATTAACAAGTCAATCTAAATTGTGAAGATCTATGATTGAAGAAAAGTGTCATCCCTCCCAGCAGCCATTTTTACAGCACAAAAATTACCGTGAAATAAAAACAATAAAAAGTTTGTCCTTGATAAAAGTACATTTATAGTTTTTGAAGACAAAGTTTTACATGTTTATCTTTTATTCTTGAGATAATGATCTATCAAAAATACATTTGCTTTGATAAATTAATGAAAAAAAAAAAAACTTACAAAACTGAATTAGTAGAAAAATCATTTTATAATCACCATGTATTCAAGTTCGTGCTATCGTATTGCAGGTGTGCTTGAGCCTTCCTCTCTCGTTAAATTTACAGCCTGTCTAAGATAATTTACTGCGAAACGTTTTGCTCATAGCAAGCTTCCCCTTTTCTACTCGAGGTCAGTGTCAATGTGCTTAACTACTTTCGTTTGTTAATCAACACAAATTTTTTTTTTCAAAAGTACATTTGTTCTACAATGAAAAACTTAACACTATCGTAATGCCTTTTTAGTTAGTAACAAGCGTTTATAAGCGTTATATAAAAGTAAAGCAACACACACCATATATATATATCTTAAACTTTCCCCAAAAATGCATAATATCGTATTAACTTATCACCGGGGCTAAATCTACACAAAAAAATTAAAAAACGGCTTTCTAGACTAATTTTTCATTCCAAATAAAGTTAATTATTTATGTAATTAAAGCGAATGATAAATTAATCACCACATTTTTCAATCCCCCCTCTTGCCCCCTGGTTTTGTTACTTTGAGTTTTCTTATATCTACACAAAAAAAAGTGAAAAATTTCAATTATTGTCTATCTATCGCAAAATACGTAGTTTAATTCGCTAAAAACCCCCATTTTGTCTTCTTTGCGTACTAATAAAGCCTACAAAAAATCTTAGATGTAAAAAACAATTTTTATTTTGAAATGAATCTTTTGTGTAGATTTAGACGCAGTCATTATCATCTAAGTTTCATTTCTCTTTGATAATTGCACTTCATTTATATTAGTCTCTTTTTATTTTCAACGCACTGGCAAATTATTGAAGTAGGAACAAAATAATTGGAACAAATATATTTAAGTCTTTGACTTGTAATAAGGAAGCTCAAAGTTTTCTAGAGACACAACTATTTGAATGCAATGTTTTAATATAAAAAACTAAACATCATCTCACTATTCATTTTTGAACTAAAGTGTTATAATACTTGCTATTGTGTGATTTCACACACATACACTAAATATATTTTTAGAAAGTACGTGTGAAAAGATTTACTATAAACTTTATAGATATTTTTTAGTATACAACGATATATGTTTTTTATATTACGGTAAATTGTTAACCACACAATTCTTATGCAAATCAATAGTTAATCGCAAACATAAACATTAGTTAATGTAATAAAGTATGGTTTTTATCCTCGTACAAACCATTACGGGATAATAAACGCCTATAATTTTACGTAGTCAAAAAAAAAAAAATCAAAAAAATAAAAATAATTTGGTTGCTTAGGTAACACATAATAATATAATTATAAAAAAAAATAAAGAAAGAAAAAAGTATAAGTATCTGAACGATTACTCCCAGCCAAAGGTTGGCAGGGATGGCAAAGACACATTGATAACTGGCAAATCCGATAGAGATACGTTTTTCAAGGTCGTCAAGTACTTGTAGAATAATTCGTAATCAATGAAAGTAAAATTTGTAAGGTCTGGAGCGTTTTCGATGGCGCTCTCGCGAACGTTTCGCAGATAATTTAGACAATCATTCGTGTGCTTATGTGCAACGTAAGCGCCTGAAACAAAAGTAGAACGATGTCCGAACTAACAATAGGTTTGTGAAAAAAATAACATAATATGTGTAACTCAAAATAACAAAATGCATGGATACAAATAAATAATAGAAAGGTCGAGTATAAACGTCATAGAAGTCACTTTGCTAGCAGAATTGTTAATATTTCGAAAAAGATACTATTGATATTTCGCAATAGACACGCGAGTAAATGACGAATAGTCGTAAATTTCATAATCTATTTTTTGCCAGACGGACGTGCGCTTACCAATCGTGAGAAGAAGTGGAAGAAGTACAAGCCAAAGTATTTTAGCGCGACGGCCTTGGACTCGATCTCGAAAATTGGAAGCTCTGCTAAGTAACCACGAGTCGAGCAGCCCAACTTTGACGAGCGATAAATACATGTAGTCCATTAGCGTTATAATCTGCCGGCGAACTCGGCTCCATTTGCTCTCTGAAAATTTACAACTCGTCAATCACGTTCGACTGAGTAAAAGCGAGAAAAAAAGGTCTTGACTATTCATACCTTTGTAGCCGCGATAATAATGACTAGTACTACTGGAGTAATCGCGTCTCTTGAACTGGTTGAATGTGATGAAATGTAACGTCGTGAAAATGAATGTCGAGATGAGACTAGTTATACTACTGAAAGTGCTTTGACGGTTTGTGGAACGTAGATAACTGCGGTGACGATTTGACACCATCGCATCCTCCAATTCTGTATCAGAATCTACGTTCGATGCAGTCCTGTAGCGAGTACTCGAATTTGAGTTCAATAATGGATTCGCCCACGATTCGTACCTAAAAAAAATGATTAATCATTAATTTTACCATGAAAGCTGGAACGCGTCGATATAAAGTTTGGAAATCATTAATCAAAAGTAAAAAATACAAAATAAATGCACTGAAATGTGGTTCAAACTGTAACTCGCGTTACATATTACTCACTTCAGTGTGCAATTTAATACAAAAAATACACTGATTCATCTAATTGTTCATAGAAATTTCCATTAAGAACTTAAACATCTAAAATATTATTATAAATATTGAGCAACTATTATTATCAAGCGTATGAAATTATATAGAGCACACTCTAAATGAGCGGTAAATCACATGATAAAAATTAATGCTCAACATAAATGACTCATCGAAAGCACGTGTAAAAAACTATCGACAAATAAACAATAAAAAAGAAAAAGATGAACGAACTTCTCATTGATTTGGTTATCATTGGAGGAGTCATAAATGTACTCCTCCCTCCTGACAGTGGACCTCTCGACATACGTTCTTTTGTAGACTCCCGAGGTGCCGGAGCCTCTGATGTGCGGTTGCAGTTGAGGAACCGAGTCCTGTGATAAAAAAGCATCGCATTTAATAAAAGAAACTTTATCAATCCTTTCGAATCCGAAAAAAAAAAGAAAGTACACATACCGCTAAGCTACGACGAATCTCATTGGCGTCCATGGTACTACTGTCCTCATTGGAGCTGGCCTTGGAAGAAGACTGGCCGCTGTAAAAGCTATTATCCGAGCGTAGTGAACGTCGCGACATGTTAGGAATGGCCATAACTCCTGGAGCAACCTCGTACCGACATGTCGACGCTTGCGAGTAGGTGTAGTCTGTCTTTGGAAATTTGCTGCAAGTTGAGAAAAAAAAATTCACGAGTTACACGAGGTTATAAGCACCGCTAGGACGGCGAGAGGTCGTCGTGCTGGTAGGTATAGGTGTGTTTGTAAACAGAGTTGGATGGATACTGCCGGACCGCCGCAGAAAGAAATGAAATACTATAAGCAAAGCGAGTTTTCATTGTGTGTGATTTTATTTTTGCCGGGATATTTGATTTCTAGCGGAACGTCTTACAATGGCTCTGGTGTTATCAGTGAATTGATAAAACAACTACGTTTGCTGATGTATTTTACAGTGAAAAATGCGAACTCTTAATTTTTCAGTTTTTGATTAGGACTACGAGATAATAGTGAACAATTATTCAAATGAGATTCAAGTTCAATGCCATTGAATTGCAATTAATATTTGTCCGAAATAAAAAATTTTAAGATTTCAAACAGAAATTGAAACTCCAACAAAACATTAAATTTATAATAGTCCAATCTATTTTTGATTTTCAAACTATCAAATGTCAATTTAACATAAAAAAGTTCTTATCTAACAAGCAAAGCTCAATACCACAGACATCCACAACTAAAAATAATCTGCAATCAATGCAGCTACTTATATAACAATAAAATCACTCACTTCCAATAGTCGCCTTGGTGCTTATAAAACTCATAAGCAGAACCAGGCCTGCTGTCATCCCTATCACCTTCCTCAGAAGAATAATCGCTGGTCATATTCCTCTTTGGTGTGATACTCTCCCTACGTCTCTCCTCCGTGGTTTCAGACTTTGTATCGGAAGAATCATCTTTGAGCTCGTTTGGACCATTGACTAACAGCTGCCTCTTGACCCTCTGCCTCTCCGAACGTCGTTCGGACTTTCTGGTTGTCTTGGTCACAGACTTGCTCTGTGTCTCTATGGTACTCTCTGTCAGAGTATCGTCCTTTTGTTCTGCTATCGTGTCCATTGCTTTGGTACGTGCTTTTACCACACTGCTGGGTCTACAAAATACAAAAACACACATTTCATTATAATGATCCAGACACAAATGTTCCTATTCAAACATACAATGATCTGGAAGTAGATCTTCTGTTGCTGCTGGTGACTTCCCCAGGAGTCATAGATCTCTCTCTACTCCTACTCCTGAGGTCATAATGATGCTCCGCAGTCTCATTCTCAGTGACAGTGCGATTGAATGCCTGTGGAGTTTCCGACCTGGAGCGACTGCGATTTCGCAGCTCGTAATGTTTCTCCGGCTGCTCCATACTGAAAAAAAAAGCACACAGAGCTCGAGACTATTTTTCGACCAAGCAGAGCAGTGTGCGAGTACAGAGATTGTGCATTAGCTGGGCGGTCGTCGTCGCACATGTTCGCTTGGCTATAAATAAACTGCCCTCCGAGGGAGAAGCGCCTTTAACTAAAAATGGATCGGATCTTCCCGGAATTTCATACTCGCGCGAGTTATCGCAAAAACCTAACCTACAATCCGATTTATTATTCTTTTTCTCTCTCGCAAGTCGTTACGAAATATACTCGCTTAATTAATTAACCTATTGAAACTTGGTGACTCAATGTGTGTATTGATTTTCACTACAAGCTCTACTTCTGTTACGATTAATTATCCGTTGGTCGAGGCCAGGCCGCAGTTGAAAAATCCAATTTGCTTAGGACATATTCTGCACCAACTGACGAAAAAGAGAGAAAAAAAACGGATAAAACGCTATCACTGCTCGTCATCGAACGTCTGACTTCCCGCGGAGGTCAGAGCATTACATTATCGCGTGTGCACACACCTCTCCGTTTCCGTTGGCTAATTTTTTTTTTTAACGGTCCTCTCTTTCTCTCTCGCGCGCGGCAAAGCGAGGTCACCGTCGACACCAGTCGACACCCTAGAAAAAAAAAAACCCGCGAGCTAAACACTATCTCACAAGCGTACACCTTTTCGCGACTGTAACTTCTTTCTCTGTTTACACTTGTCGAGTGCACGAGTATTATTTTTCATGCGTGCAAAAAGTTACTGCGCCAGGTGCGTGTTTGCGTTTCGCCTTTTCCTATTAATAGACCACAAACACTTACACTTCTTCCTGCACGCGTTGCTATCCGTTATTTCTCTCTCTTGGCACTTCCTCTCCAAATTCTTACGCTTGGAGACAGAAAATTGTTCAATTGTTATTCCTTGCGCATTATGAATGTTGCACACGCGACTTTTTTGACAAAGCGCCGCTCCTCGCTTGCGCCAGCTTGCGCGATCACTACGCCGAGACTGCTAAACAGTAGACGTGCGCCGCCGCCGCCCACGGATATACGCATTTGACTGTGTGTGCGCGAGTGAGATGATGGTAGCGGGGGATCTTGCGTCTTTAAACGTAGGTAATGTGTATAGTGTATGTCGAAAATGTGTATAGTTTTGAAGATTATGCTGCTTTTACGATGCTACTATGCCGCGATTGGATAGAAATATTTCGGAGCGATTTCTATTTTTAACGAACTACGCATAAAAGAATAGTGTGAAAAGCTTTGAGAGTGTTATCTTCATGCATTATGCATTTCATATGCGACTGAATCAATTATTATCGCCGATCGCATAAATATACCCAACCGTTTTTTGGGAAATTCAACTCGAGAAGAGGAAATTAATTTGTCTCAATTGAATAATTGACGGTTCAAGCGCCATCCGCGCCCCTTGCAATTACAAAATTAAATTAATTTGTAAAGCGGTTATAAAGTGATGATTCATTCAACTGTATTTTTTGTACTTAATTGCGTGTAAATAAAATGAATGTCGTTTCTAGCGTTTCGATATTATTCATTCAACAAATAAGATATAACAAGTGTCATAATTTAACTTTTACAAGAAATTGAATTCAAAAAATAATAATCAAGATCTATTTTTAATGATGAACATATACGAAATTTTGAAGGAATAATATAATAGTTATTTTTTAACTTTGTTAAAGCTGAATCTGAAACCACAATGACAAACTGCCCGAACGATGCATAAAAGAATAAATGAATAAACAAACAACTATTTTAAAAATATCATCATACATATATGTGCGTCTATAACACCTGTCGCATCAAAAACAATGTTTCCCGCTTGCAACTTGCAAGTGGAAACCATACCGTAAAGAAAAAAAGAACTCTCAAGCACCGAGAGCACAAGCTGCCCGCATCGCTATTTTTTTCCTTTTTACTCGCTGCTCTTTCCTTCCTCGCGCGTTCTACTTACATACTTGGCTGTTTGGTTTTTTTTTCTCTTGCTCTCGAACAAAGCACCGTAAATCCTTAGAACCACTTTTTTTTGCAATTTCAATAGCATAGTCAACATTCGTGCGAAATTTTTCTATAAACCTTCTTCTTCTCTTTTTTTTTTCAGGAGCTATGCTAATAAGTGACGACATTTTATTTACTCTCGTGATGTCATTTGGTTTATTTAGATACAGAGTTGCATCAGGTTTACAAACCAAGGCGGAAGATTGGTTCTTTTTCATGATTTTATTATTAAAAAAACTTAACGATTATAAATAATGCACTGGAAGTGCGATATCTGCATCTGTTCATTCTAATAAAAAAGAACTAGAATGTATCACAATATTTCGGAGTATCAACGTTGCTTAAAAAATAAACAAACAAACAAAAAACCGTCCCATTAACTCATTTTCAAGTTCGTCAAATCCTCTATCGTCAGGTAACTGAGAATTTCATTCGTCACGAGGTCTGGCAAGGAATACGGCCGAAGAAGCGATGCGAAAGTCATCGCCGAAGGTTCCAACAATCTTCGCCGATTTTGCGCTTCACTGAAGCGATCCTTCAGCATGGGATAATAAATAGGAAATTCTCGCGCGTGCAGATCCGAGTCGAAGATTTTGGCGAGGTTTTTGTTTCTGGAGTAGGCTACGACTGTGTTTATACTTTTGGTTAATATTTTGTACATGGATATGTTATCGCACACTCGATCCTGCTTCATCCTCAACAATTCCATTTGGCAGTCCATGTAGAATTGATGGAGTTGCTCATCGTTATTTATCATTCTTAGATTTTCTTCACATACATGGGTAAGTTTAGCTATGTGTTTGATAAGTAATTCAAAGATATTGTCGTCAGCTCCTGTCTGAGAGTGAATCGGATTAAACCCATTCCATGGGTTGTATATACTTCTCATGTAGGCCACTTCAAAGGCTAATGATAGAGGAGTCTTGCCACTTTTGTCAATGGCATTGACATCAGCATTGTAGCTCAGCAGAATCTTGACCATATTCTCATCTTCCACTGCAACAGCAACATGGAGAGCCAACTTTCCATCGCTTGTTCTATCATCTATTGAAGCCCCTCTGTCAAGTAGTAGTTTCACTATGTTTTTATTGCTATACTGTATAGCAAAATGTAATGGACTCTTGCCATCATAATTTTTGGTATTCACATTTGCTTTGTATTCCAAAAATAGCCTGACTAATCGCTCATTGCCATTGATCACAGCACAAAGAAATGCAGTCTCACCAGAGTTTGTGTGATTATTGACATCTGCTCCTCTATCCAGAAGAAGTTTTACTATTTTCTCCATAGTTTTCTCATCCAAATAATTCAGTCTTGCAGCCCGATGGAGAGGTGTCTTACCGTAAATATCCTTGGAATTTACTTCAGCTCCATAACTGAGAAGTAACTCAACACTTTCTTCCGCTCGTTGAATTATTGCCTCATGTAGAGCTGTAAGCCCATGGTTCATTTTGTCATCAACTCTTGCCCCATTCTCCAGTAAAAAATGTGATATTTTGGTATTGTTGCACTCCACAGCAAAGTACAGAGGGCTCTTTCCATCTCTATTTTTGGCATTAATATTTGCTCCGTATTCTAATAGTAGTTCAATAAGCTTCACATTGTTACTCAAAACTGCATGATGCAATACTGTTTCTCCAGAATCCGTACACTCATTCAGTAAGATCTGAAACACCAATAAAAAATTATAAAAATGTCCAAGTACCTGAAATTCAATCAAACCAATTTCAAAAGATAGTACCTTCATATTAATTCCTCGATCAAGAATTAACTTGGCTATCCTCAAAACTTTGTCCACATCTTGATAATCTAAGCAGGCTATCAAATGTAGTGGAGTCTTGCCGAATAAATCTTTCAAATCAACTCTCGCACCATGACTTAAAAGTGCCTTGACATTCTCTTCCTGTCCAGATTTAATGGCCATGTGAAGCAGAGTACATCCATCCATTCTTCTGTCGTTAACTGCTGCACCAGCGTTGAGCAACATTTGCAAGAAGTGTGTGTCACTGTTCATTGCTGCAAAGTGTAATGTACTGTTGCCATCGCTGTCTTTTATATGGATATCTTGAGGTAATAAAAATGGTGTGATCAGGTTGTTGGTTCTCATAGTTGTCAAAGTAAAAGAATGACTAATGCCACTGTTACAAAACTGCACTTTTGCCATCTTTCTACATCATCTGATTAATCAATTCTGCAAAAACATATTAATCATGTTTATACATTTAAATTTATTTTTTTAACATTTTACGTGTTTTCTTTTTCAATTCATTGCTTTAACTAATTATAATTATCAATGTAAATAACAAAAGCTTATAAATAAAAATGTTGTAACAAGGTTATTACCGTCTAGTAGAATAATTAGAATATTCTTCTTCACACGATTTTTAATTCTTTTTTATCCAACAAATCACATGCTTCGTTAATTATAAAAAGAAATCTACAAATTTATTTATTTCAACAAGAAGTAAATCCCAATAAATCCTTTTATTTTGGGCACTCGAAATCAAAGAAAAAAAAGCACATATCAACCATCAATGTACGAATTATAATATTTTAATCAATCGAAACAGTTTTAATTTAAAACAAAAACTATAGGGACTGAACGAACTTTAAATTTTTTGACAGATAAAACATCAATAGTGCAATCAGCTGCTCACCTTTCACTATACGATATCGCACGCAACTAACACAAAAACAATATCACTGTCGTCTGCTCCACGTCTGCTCGAAGGTTAGGAAAATCATCAGCTGGAACGCCAAATAGTCACGTCAGCAGTGTCAGCACTGCTTTTTAATTGGTGCAAGAACACATAGATTATAGATGCAAAGTCCGCGCAATTCGCATGTAAACTACCGATCTACCGGTTTATATACGCGATTTTATTAATGGACTTCGAGGAAGACGATGATACGAACTTGTTCCCGTGAAATAATTATGCGGCTTTATCTAATCGCGCTCAGGTAGGTGTATCACCGCGTGGTTTACATTTAGTTCTCGCCGATGTACGAACGACTCACAGTTTATTATTATACATATAGCAAATTAATTTATCGATTGACGCTTGATTGTAAAATGTACCTTTTGTTTATTTTACACGCAGAGCAGTCGCAATTGATTTGTGATCGATGATTTCGCGGTGGGATTAAAGAATTGCGATAAGCTTGGTATTTCTCATGAATATATACGCCGGTTACAAGTACTTACACAATAATCGTTTTCTTTAAAATCGGGTGAGCTTGATGCATTGATTTTTGTTATTACAAGTCTGTACACTCAAAATATGTAAAGTGCAAAAACGAATTTCCATTTGTTTCAGCATTTTGTGCAACTTGGCAAAAAACTATTTTACCTGCTGCAAAGTGAATGATCGAATTTACAATATCTAAAAAAATATATCAGCGCTAATTATCACCACTTGTAAAAATAAAAATAATTTCAATTACTTTTGCAGTCAAGAGAATTTTACTTCAACCTGTTTATTGTATTCGCACTGACAATATAATTTCCGATTTCGATAATTTATTGGATGTATAAACTCCAAATTAGTCCTCGATCCATTTCCAACATCAGCGAATCTCAGAAAGTCATTACTTACGACTGCAGATCAATATCAAATATAAATCTATCTCTAAAATAAATTTTTCAAGTGAATTTGTTGCATCGAAAATTGAGTATTAGTCGAGAAATCGCAATTGATAATCAACAGTAGAAAGGTAATTCTTTGTGGCGCGTCGTCGCTGCTGATAAAATATTCTATTTTTATAAAAAATATAGAGTATTGTTTCCTTATTGATCAGTGATTGTTTCTTGTGAAACGGGTGGGTATGTACATGAGAGATTAATAATCGTACTTCATTTGGTAAAAATAAATAAAGTTGGATACTGTGTTGAGACTTTTGAAATTCAAATTTTTTCCTGATCTGCAGTTAATAGACTTCACAGCATGGTTGAAGTATTTTTTTTAATTAATGACAATTTTTTGTGAAATACTAAATGTGTACAAATATAATTACTAAAAGCCATATAACATCCAGCTTACGAAAAATTTGACTTTTTTTGGATAAAGCTTACTGGAAAAATAAAAAACAAAATAATTTATTGTTTGATACGTAATCCTATAACGAGAAACGATTTACTTTTATTGATAAAGATAAAATAAACAATCTATAATACTCACAAGCAAACAATCTATATTTAAAATACTCAAGAAATGATATCAGTGGTTCATGTCTTCAATTGTCATTAAAAGAATTATTGAAAGCATACAGCATAATTTCAAAGAAGCTTTTACAATTTAAAAAAATACCTCACTCAAATTTTACTGTAAAAGATGAGAAATAAAAATGCAATGTTTGAAAAGTGCGTAATATATATTAATTTTATTATCTTGAATAGATACTGACAAATTCAAAACATTAAAATGGCAAGATCCAAGGATCTCGCGCCGCATGCGTTATACACTCGATCGTACAATAATTATTAGTTTTAAAGCTATTGAATACTTGGCAAAATGTCTTAACGTCCAAGTAATTTAAACTGCCCATTTTTATTTTTTTTTATTTTACCTGCCTGACAAAATAAATAACATGTGAGTATATCGCATCCAAAGATTCATACAAATTTGTGAAAGATTTCGACATCAAAACTGGTTTTTTATTATCGGATTATTGGTCGCTTGGCTCTGATAACTCATCCCATTAGATTATTGATTAATCAACAACACACTTTTTTTTTTTTACAAAGGATCGCCGTGCTTGCGAAACAATGATACGAAGATCTATATTACCTAGAGAGCAATATCGCGTTTCGCGATACGCGACGTTAAAATTAATGTTACCCGCAAACATTGCTCAATTGATTAACATACAAAATCGCATTGTCGCTTTAACTTTAGCGTCCATTTCAACTAAGTTTGCAGTTCACATCGGGTGAAGGCAGAGAAAAATCCACCGTTTGTGGATTCATTCTTTCGGGGGGGGTGGGGGGGGGGATGTGTTAACGCACTTTAATAAAACAATTAGCATGCGCAAGTATACCTATTCCTCAAGTTGTCGTTGAAACAATAATTTCACGACTGTCAAGGTTACTTGCACTTCTCGCGGCAAAGAAATGTTAGTGTCTAATAATTAATCGAAGCGATCGGCAGAAAACGTCGACATCATGGGGGGAATAATAAAACTAAAATCAATGTATTTGAAAGATGAAGATGCAAAGAAAAATATTTCGATTTTTGCTTAGTAAACATAGGCAATTAAAAGTTTTACTTTCAACCTGTCCACGACTATAATTATCTTAAATTCAGTTTTAGCCTGGCGGCTAAATCATCTAATTTAACTAGCCTATCACGACAACAATTATCTACTACATCGACGCTTGACTTGCGTATGTACGATAAAAGAAAAAAAGGACGTGAAATTTCAAAGTTTCGATGACGCAAGAAAAAAAAAAGCGCAAATGAACGAAAATAAAAAAAAGATCATGTGAATGCCGTGTTAAAATACAAATTCATCGTTGCTTACTCGTAATACTTGACATTATCCAGCTACACTTACATTAAGTGAGAAACGTGTATCTGCGAAAGAACAAAAACGAAAGAAAGAAAAAAACACGAATTGCTTCCATTTGAAAATCCCAAGTTGCAGGTTTACATGGAGGTGGGAGACCAGAAATTCATTTCTCTCAGCTCGGATGGTTTGGGCTGCAGAAAGATCTTGGGAGCTCTGTCCTCGTTACCAAGGTACGTGAGATTCTGAGAAGAGATGGACTTCTTACGGCTCATTGCTCGCGGAGGTATTGGCTCGTTCTGCACCTCTTCCTCTTCGTCGATTTTCGTTGCATTGATGAGCTCGCGAGACTGGCCAATGATGCTGCTCAACAGCCAGCCGTTCTTACGACCCTCGATTCCTTCGACGGGCACGAAGGCACCGCCGAAGAAACGATTGCGACGACGAGATTTCGGTGAACTGTCTGGGGTTCCATTCGGCGATGCTATTGGTGTTACGGGAAGGGATTTGCTGCCTCTTCGGTGTTGCTGATACTGTTGAATATAAAATTTATGTTAATGACCACTTTTTAAATTAATGTACTCCTAATCATAAATTAAATTATTAAAAGTGACAGTATCATAACATCTTAAAAAAATCCCAAACAAATTCTAAATTATACATGCTTCTTTTATTTTAGAAATGACGTAGTCGACTGAGTCGACTCCAGTATAGGATGCTAACTCGGCGAAACAAACAAAATTATTTGCCTACACAATTTGATAACTAAAGTAACTATAGCATTATTCTTATTTTGTTTTCCTCGACAAGTCTAATCGTCACGCTCTCTCTCTCTCTCTCTCTCTCTCTCTCTCTCTCTCTCTCTCTCTCTCTCTCTCTCTCTCTCTCTTGAAAACATTGCATTGACGTAAACGGCGACATTGTATACATTACCTGAGCAGCGAATTCCTCGTTGTTAGACGAGGTCGAGTCTGAAGAGCTGGATTTGATGAACTTTGACGACATAATCTGAGTGGCTACGTGAACGATCGAACGTCCGCATTCCGAAGTGGTGCTGTTATTGAAGTCATCGTTTGCCGTTGGACGTAATTTTGGCTTGTTTGCTACTGTGATCTTCGGCTCGCTAACTGCAATGATAACGAAATGAATGTCTATTGCTTTAGCGATAAAGAAAATATCATGGATTTTCATGATTCACATTCTGACTTTCATGGAATATTCGAGTATTGAAATATACCGTTGAAAATGGAAAGTGAAAGTGTTGCGTAGAAAGCTAAAACATTGAAACACTAAATAGATAAGGTTTAGCAATACGTAAAACGAAAAACTCCCCAAGCAGAACCGCAATTTCTTGTAAATTAGAATTTAAGGAATTATAAAATCGTATCCAAATGTAAAACATCAATGTCGCAAAAGGAAAATTGGAATATTCGAAGGCCTCCATTCATTTCTACTTTTCACACCTTTGCCTGCATCACGAGGAATGAACGGTTGACACGGCAGCGGATGCTTACTCAGATCGACGCTCTTATTAGCAGCAGCGGCCTCGTTGTTGTTATGACCGAAAAGTTCATTGATAGGTCGAAAACCTTCCTTCTGCTCGGCTTTGTTGTTGCTCGCCTCCTCGTGCTTCGGATAACGGATGTAGAAGAAACCTGCCTCGTCGGCCGGCGGACTGAACGTACTGTCGGTGTAGTCGAATCTGCAATATACAACGAAAACACAAAACGTCAAAATACGTTTAAATATTCACAGACATTTAAAATTTCTCTCACAAATTATTCAACAACGATTTGCTAAAGTAGGCGCAATGAAAGCCTTCTTCTGTCATCATTGTATCACAGCCGAAGAAAAATATAAAAATCAAAAACACACACAACACGGCAAAACGTCAAATGGTACACAAACTCGAGACTAAGGCTAAGATTCGAGAGACAACGAGCGACGCGCAGTCAGCCATCGTTTTTACAATGAATACTGTATACGATCGGACGCCGTTTAGTTCGTTTGATGCATTTTCTCTTACGGTGGAGGCGGCGGCGTTGCCTTTTTCCTCTCTCCCTCTCTCCTTCTAATCCCCCACGCGGGAAAATTTTCGTCTATGAGATTCTTGTTTCTGACCTGTCATTGAACTACTTTCACACACCGTACCACGTACGTGCCGCCACTTGTCTTAATGTTCGATATATTTTCAAATTATGAATTTAATTCTCGATGCCTTGGAATTAACGACTCATAGAAATTTACGAGTAACGCAATCGGCAGACGTAATTAATTATCGAGATAGGAAAAAAAGGGCTTTGATATTAATTTTATCTTCCATTAATTAATATGTAAACAACGCAATATCAATGAAAACAATGCATAATCGTTAGTTAAATTCCGTCGAGACAAAAAAAAACAAAGGAAACATGCATTGTGTGATTCCAGTGAAATCTGGATCGAAATCGAGGGTATACCCTTGCCCGAATATCCCAGCGATTGTGATCCAGTTCGTACGAGTTTATCGCGCTTTTGATCATCGTCGCTCCAAAAAAAAACACGTATAGTTAATGAAAAATTAAGGGGAGATCGTCAAAGTAAAATACCTTTTTAACTTTGTGACCTTAAAAAACTCTCGTGACGAATTTATCTGTAAAACACACATACACACGTGTTTCCTTTATTTCGTCAAATTGAAAATTAAAAAAAAAAAAGACATTTATTTATTTTATACCTTACAGCTAGAAACACATCCAACAATCCGAGCTGCATGATATGTTAATTCGATCGAAGCAAGTTCGTTCGTGGTATATAAGAAATCAGAGCTCGCGACGTATTTGAAACGCGCATCGAGCTTATATTGTGTCGCAATCTTTACTTTGGCGCAAGTGCAACGCTTTTGTCTCTTTTTTTTTCAAAAATACGTCACGCACATTCTAATCCAGTGTGAAAACACACACAACGGCGACTATTTATCGGTCAAACTCACGAGCGAGTGAACGACGAGTTTCAAAAATATCTAGCACACCACTACTGCGAAGCTAAAATTATATTTATACACACACACATACACACACAGCGTAAAATCTTAAAACTCGTGCCAAAAAAAAAAAACCCCGCACGCGCTTGAATCATCGAGCTGTCCAAAAAGAAACGAATTATTGTCTCCTCTTTCTCTCTCTGTCTCGTCGCAGTCACGAGTTTTTCGTGAATGCTAATTTAAATGACTCTGGGGGGAGTGTGTTTTTGTTTGGTGTTTGACGTTTTTGTTTTGTCGAATAGATTGCGCGCGTGTGTCTGACGATAAGAGAGGATTTACATTTTTTTCCGTCAATGGAAATCTAGTATGTATTGTATCGGAGAGATAATGGCAAACAGTGTGTTGCTTAAAATGCGTTTGAGAGAAATCTTATCTATTGTTGCATCATTAGGGTCATCGTTTTATATACTCGTGTATATATTTGAGGGTCAGGATTTTTCCTCGACGTTCATTAGTGACGGAAAAGCCTTGACTTTTGATTACGACTGATATTATAATTCCAAAACGTACATTCACTATTGCAAAAGTGTAAAAGTTGCTATAATGTACACAGCATTTCCCAGATTTTCACAGAGAAAAAAAAAGAGCCGATTTTATCCCCGAAGGTCAGCACAGCAGCAGCATGGTTGCGAACAAAAGGGAGAGAGACCTTTCTTCGGAAAAGCCGGGGTGGCTTTTAAAATCGCGCCCCATCTGGCAGCCAAAAGGGAAAGAGAGAGAGAGAGAGAGAGAGAGAGAGAGAGAGAGAAAGCCGAAAAGGGTCCCCGGAAAAAAAAGATTTTTTGACCTGAAACTGCATGAGCAACAACAGCGTCAGTTCAGATCCACTCGCCATTCGCTCAAAATGTCCTCCCTTTCCAGTACCACGACGAGCATTAATAAACTCGACGACGATTGTTTAATCACGATATTCAAGTATCTGCCGCTGATGGATCGGGTGCGCGGCGAGCGAGTTTGCAAACGCTGGCTGAGATTGCTGAGAGAACGCTCGTGGAGCGATTGCAAGTTGCTGTGGCTGGACGAGAGCGCGTGTGCTCCGACCAAGATGTGGGAAAAATTACGGCCGAGATGCGAGAGATACGTCGAGACGATCATCACCACGAGTTTGTCGACAAAGAAAAATTGCAAGAGCCAGAGGGACAAGTGGAGGAAGAAAGTTCGTAATTACTCGTCGTCCAGCTGATATTACGGTGATGACTATATTCGAATTTCGCAACGACGACGAAATAAAAAGAAAGATACACAAGCAAAGTTTATAAAGTCACGTGTTTGGAGATTCTCGCACGTGCGGACAAATGTTTTTTTTTTTTCAAAGACAAAAAAAAAGTGTAAACGCCTACTATACATTATATTGTATTTGTAAAAGTGCTCTCTTGCGTGTGTAAATAATTGTAAATATTAATTACTTTGTACGATTACATAAAAGCGATAGCTCGCAAATAAATAATAATCACTCTCTCGACGCCAGCCTGTCTCTCGTTATTTGTTGTAGAACTTTCCTACATCGCGGAAAACCACCAAGTACGACGCGATAAACAAGCCCCGCGAAAGATTAAAACTTTTAAAGAGGAGCAACGATTTTTATTTAGATACGCGCGAGAGAAAGAGAGAAAAAAAAAGCAACAATTCGCTCTTTGTGACGAAGGCACGTGCATCCCCTTATCTCTCGGTGCATGCACAAGAGTTGAAGAAATGACCATCAAGGACAAACGAGCGCGAGAGGGACTATTAATAATAATTTTTTTTTTTATTATCATCGCCGAGTGCCGAAAAGTCTTGTGGTCGTCAACACGCTTTTGTTTCACCTCTTTATCTCATCTACTACAGACAATAATTTACAGCCAACTCGGGCTTTTAATTTCAAATAAACATACGTGACAATGCAGACCCAGACAAGACTGTGACGATACAAAAAGTTTTATGCATGCTTGCATAGACACTTACGTAAATTAGCTAATAAATTATTAATAAATTGCAGTAGGAAATAGCAAAAAGATAAAACTAGTTTGATGAAGCTTACAAACTTTTACGTCAAGTTTAATAATAATAGATATGTAAGCTAGTGAAGCTGTCGTAGTATAAAACTTGATTTGTGCAATTACCTTGTATCCAATTTTCCCTTCATCCACTGAGGTAAAAAGGTAGTCTCGCCAAGAGACCTGTCAGTCGGTCTTGAGGATCCCATTTTTGCAATTTGGATTTCAAACAACACTGTTACAAAAGTTATGTATCTGCGAGTATGCGTTTACGGTACTAGTGTTCAAAAGAAAAATTTGCAAATCTCTCAAGTGCTTTTTTTCTCTATGCTGTAGTAATGAAACTCGGATAAAAAACCATTAGATATTCCAAGTGGCTGGATTGCTTTGTTGACTCCTGGACTCCTGTAATTGGCTTCCTAGGAGTTCGACCTTGACACCATTCTACTGACCTGCAATGCAAAATCATCAATTGTTTCTACTGGGAATGTTCGTATTGTGTCTTTTAATTGGATATGAGCTTTTTATGCAACGCAAAGTCGGTTACTCAACGAAAATCCTCCGCGGAAAAGAGCGAGACATAGAAAAAAAAAAACAAGTCATCGTCTAAATCAACACACCAAGAATAATCGATAGTTATCTTATCGCCGTACGAAAAATCAACATAAACACAAAACGAACGACTATTTTAAATGGTAACCATTACATAATTAGCGAATGTGCGTCTCTTTGTCTCTCTCTCTCTCTCGCTCAAGATATTTAACTTTCCAGAAACTGCAATAATGTCTTCCCTCTGTGTGTGACTCACGTATACGTGATGTGTGTGTACATATGTATGTCAATATGTGATGGATTGCAGGTGTTGTACACTTACCCGACTCTTTCTGCAAGTTGTGGATTTTTTCAGATAAACAGCCCCCATAATTCGCAACAGATAATCAAACACCAAACTGTCCGTCGCGCACCAAATGAAACAATGCAATTGCTGTCGTTTGCAACAACTGCGCCGTCTCGTCCTCATCGGCTTCACACACCTTTCGCCACCGAGACAAGCAGATGATGCGCGAACGGGGGTAACGCCAATCGCAAGGCGAGAACGGCAGGAAATGCTGCGGAATTATCTAGAACGATGATTTATGACGGTCACTTTTACTTTCTCTGATGAAGATTTTTAGTTTTGTTTCCACTGATTATGGTTTTGATTATGGATATTGCATTTGTTTGTCAATATATTGTATTTTGGATCGATTGTCATTAGAATATTGACCTTTTGAGCTTGATTGATCAAACTAAATTTCCCGCGTCGCCATTTTTGTAGTTTTGTGACGTCATTTTTATGAACAAATTAATTTTGTTGCAAAAAAATTGTTGATTTTTAAATGTCTTGGGTAAAAAATCTCAGCGGAATAAATACAATTCACTCTTTTTAAAACTTTTTCGATTGTGAAATTATTTTCAATGAATTCTAAATTCCACATTGCACATTACTGAACGCCCCACCCAGGGGTGGAATTTTATAACTTTCGGTACCACTCACTGACACGGTACCGTACCGCGGTATGGTATGAACTACTAGTCAGAAT
>JAWWMK010000032.1:11766226-11783591 GCA_035047105.1 Galeopsomyia nigrocyanea | reverse complement strand
ACTAATAGTTCTTACCATACCGCGGTACGGTACCGTGTCAGTGAGTGGTACCGAAAGTTATAAAATTCCACTCCAGCCTGATCTGACGCCATGTGAAAGAGAGAGACGCACGCAACAACTGCAAATATCAAAAACACGTGTAAGTTTTTGAGGTTCCTTCTACAAAAATAAACAAGTAAAATGACAAAAATAAGAAAATTAAAACGCAAGAAGCGATTCAGGGCAAATGTCAATCGAAAAAGGTTGAGGAACAAGTTGAACAAACTCCCAGATATTGAGTGGTATGTGGTGTTTTAGTCAGAGCAAATTGATTGGTTATTCAAACTTGGTTTATTTTGATAAATAATTTAACTATTTAATTCATTTATTCCAGCAAACAAATTAAAGAATCATGGGAAGCAACAAAGTCAACAGTCAAAAATTTGACGCAAATGGGGTTAGCGTATGATCCTAATAAAGTATTGGGAATACCAAATGTCAAACAGATGTTGTTATTAAATACTAAACAACAAGATGAGAGTGAAAACGTGGAGGAAAACACTCCAAAGAAACTACACGTTGCTCAGAGTTTAGAGGAAGAAGCAAGACATCCCAGACCCAGACTCTTTCGATTGCCAAATAATGAAGTGCACTTTGCTACTTACATGATGGATAAATATGGTGACGATTATAAGGTAAGTCATTAAAAATTTTATTAATAGTTCTGATACTTATATGAATAGATTTTTTCCTTCTTTCAAGGCAATGATGAGAGATCGCAAAAATTATAATCAACAAACTTGGCGTCAGATCAAAGCCAAAATTGATAGATTGAAAAGTATTCCTGAACAGTATGCTGAATATTTGGTTAAAAAAGGAGAAATTGTGTTGGATGATCCAACACCTCTCAAGAATCCTAAAAAATTGAAACCACCTATTCTGCAAGAGCCAGTAGAAAAGAAAACTACTACAAAACTGTCAAGAAGAAAAAGGCAGAAGAAAGCAAGCCTGTTGGAGACTGTTTGGCAAGAGGAATCAGTTGTGGAAGATGGTTCAAATAATGGAGTCAATACAGATCAAACCATCAGTGATGACAAAAAAGATTCATACAATAAACGTGGCAGTGAAAAGAAATTGCAACTGTTTCCTGATGATGACGACAAAGACAATAAAGTTGATGATGATGATGAGAGTAATTGTGAGGAGGAAAGAGAAGAGGAAGCACCGGTTAGAAAAAGTAAAAATATGTCAAATCTAGAAATAATGTCATAGTGAAAAGTAATAAAAAATTGAAGGTGGGGTAACATGTAAAAAGGACTGTGTCTTATAGTTGCAATTTAGTTTGTATTTGTTAAAAAATATTACATATTTTGTAAAAAAAAATTACAATTTCACCTTTGCTTTTCATTTTACACTCACAAGGGCAGTCGTAAAGTATTTCTCAGCCTCTTTGGCTAAATGAATCAAAGTGTTTGATGCTTTGATGTGGTATTTTTCAATGTAGTTCCTACTGTTAGATTCAGTCTCATCAAGAAAATATCTGAAAGTAGGCAAAAGTTAAAAATCATTAAATTAAAAAATCCAGTAGGAAATATGATAGTACCTGTAATTGACCATAACTCCACAACTATTTGCCATTCCCCGAGGTGAAGGATCAGCTAGCCAGTTTATTCTCCACATGACAGCTCCATTTCTCAGATGGAAATTTGCTACAAAAAATTAGATAAATTTTTCAAATTAAATGCTAAACAATAGAAACTAAAGCACTACTTATGCAATACTAACCAACATTATTCAAGGCATAATTTCGTCGTTTTTCTCTGTATAAATACCAAGCACAGGCTCGAAGTAATGGTTCTCTCAATGTAGCTGTCAACCTCTTATCATTTGACCATAAAGAATTATTGAAAATTTTTTTCAAATCTAAATATAAATCTCTTGTCGCAATTGTTGCGTTATCATAATCCAAGTCTTTTTTTATAGATTCTTGCTCAGCCTTAGTAAAAACTGTATTTATATCTGTAAAAATTAATGATAAAGAGAATGATCGTTTCTGTTAAACCAGTCATATAAATAATGAATTATACCTCTTTTCATTCTATCCAAAAGCCATGAGCGGAAATTAGGTATAGGTGATAAACTTGAGAGCTGATCAATCATTGGAAATTCTAAAGTTATTTGTTTTGCTACTTCCTTTATCAATAAATTCCCCAGCTCAATGCCCTATGAACAAATAAATATATCTCTCAGCTATCAAGATCATTATAGGTATTTTGAGAGAATTATACAAAAAAAAAATACCTGCAGGCCAACTTGAGTAGAAGATATGGAATAAAATATTGCAGCTTTGATTTTGGTTTTATCCTCTTCCATGCTTTCATAATTGGATGTTTGTTTGTGTGCGAGAATTCGGTGTTCGGCATCTTGAATACCTTTCACAGTATCTGAAAATATGAATAAATTAATTTAACATAGATTTCTTCAGAAATAATCTTGAAGAAAAAAAAAATTTCTTAAAAGTACCAGGTATAATATCACATAAAGCAGTGTGTAACACTACCAAAGGTTCTCTTGGCATGGATGGATGAGTGAATATAAAACACCTTCTGTAAGGACCAACACGTTTTTTTAAATCAGCCCAATTCTTGATAGGATGAATGGCTTCATAATCAGAAACCTACAAGTATAAAAAGTCATTATACAAAGAAAAATTGCAACAACTTCATAATATTTACCTTTTGTAAAATATCACATGGAGTTTTCCAAGTAACTCTTTCCAATTTTAAAAATCCAACAGAAAACCAGAAAAATAATAATTCTTTCAAAGTAACATCCATCTGGCCAAGTGCCAGAGATTTTTCAGAATCTTTCAAAGATTGACTAATTATATCCTGTGATAAGATTTCCACAATTAAGCAGTGAATAAAGTAATGTTTACCACTTTTATATTTATAAAGTACTCACAAGTACATTAACTCTTAAATCTACTAAAAACTTGACTCCATGCTCCAATCTGCCAACCCTTGTAAATAGCCAATGGTACGGTGGTGTCAGTGCATCTTTCAATGCTCTTTCTCTTGCAATCAATTGATTTGGATTGTTTGGCTAAAAGGTTTTCAAAGTTACATTAATTACTTGTAAACATTATTAAAATTCATTGGAAATTTGCTTTAAACCTCGTTGCAAGCAAGTCTTTTGGCAAGCTGACATATTCTATTGTGATCAACAGCATATTGAGTGGCCAGTGACAGAAGAAATTTTGCTCTTTCATCTTTATTCAATTTGTTATACTTCAAACATAATGAATTCACCTTTGACTAAAAAAAATTGATATTTATAAGCTATATATTTTTTTAAAAACCAACACGTATAAGAAATTACAGAAAATAATAAAACATACCTCTGCAATCCAACTGCTATTATTTGTTGCTTTAAAATCAATGATTTCTTTGAGTTCCTTATTAATCGGATGTTCATCCGTAGCAGATTGAGCTTTGTGTCTTACATTTAATTTGATTACATGTGCATTTAAATTAGCAGATTGCCTCAAGAGGTCACAGGACTTGAAAATGGACAAATGCAGTCTCATATTAAATAATTAAAATTACCTGTAGACAAAACAATACAATATTTAGCTTGCATGTGCCACAAATAATAAGCTAATTATCTCACTGATAAAATGCAATAATAATTTAATCATTTTCCTTCTAAAATGGAGTTAATATCCATAAACTTTGTGAGTTCAATGATGATTTAATCAAGATTTTTCAAAGATAATAATTGATTTGTCGTTAATTAGAGCAAAATACATTTCATGTATAAAAAAAATTACGTGATTTCCAATAATATATGCAAAATTATTATTCAAGATAAACAAAAAACTCAGATAATTATCACTAAAAACTTGTATTCCATTTGCAACAATCGGGCTTTGTTTACGTTAAGGTTAACTAAATAAAATCGACATATCGTAGTGTACGTACTCTGACTAAAAGAATCTCGAAAAAATGCAAATAGCGAAAAAACGTGCAAACATCTTTGGAAACAGCCAAACGATGCATTATTCGGTGTCACATTTCAGCTTTTAAAAGGAAACCACAAGGAATTGAATTGTCATGAACAAATGGAAAAAAAACACATTCCAGATGATTCAGATAACTTTTAACGGCTGAGACGAGCTGAAAGGAAAAGCGTTCTGCTCCGATTACACGTATGGCGTTGTTGTGTGTATAGTGCAAGTACTACACACACATCTACTACGCTATAATATATGTGCGCTACGTGATGAGTGTCAGGAAGGTTGGATTAATTCATTCCGTGTTTGTGTACTGCGCCGCCAAGTGCGAGCTGTCTAGAAAAATCCGACAACAGTACTCGCTATAATTATATAAGAATTTAATCTTGGATTTGCCTCAAACAGTCGAAGAATAGATAGAAATCGTAAGTATAGCGTATTGAGAATTTTAACGTGGTTTTCAAAGGTTGTAAACAAACCAGGTTACGCGTTTCACAACAGCATGGTCAATGATGAACTTCTGTTTTTGGTGTTTCATGTGATTCAGCATATCAGATACAGTTTTTGTGGCAGCTTGTGATAAGCAAAAGGCGATTTCGTCAGAGAAATTGAGTACCAATTGAGAGGAGCCTATCAAGAGCTTTTCATGTTCAGCGAGGGAAGCTTCCTGAACATCATTGATCATGGTGTATGCTTCCTCAGAACCAGGCTACCACCACGCTATTGCTGGGGCAGCCAGCGGATGCTTGACGAGGTTCATCTGCCAGCCTCTAGACGTTGTCAAAATTAGATTCCAGGTAATAATCATACCCCCTTTTTTGTCATTCACCACTGTCGTTCAATGTCACATTGAGTATAATTATAGACACCAAATTGGTGAAGTAATGGATGAAATTTTAGTAAACAACTGCTGTTACATAAAGATTAATCAGCATGCTTCTTAAAATTGACAACAATTTAGTAAGAAATATGAAAATCAAGAATTGACAACAAACTGTGCTTTTTCTTTCCAGTTGCAAGTTGAGCCAATCAAGAAAAATTCAAACAGCAAGTACAAATCAATGCTACAGTCATTTCGGCTAATAGCAAAGGAAGAAAGTTTCCGTGCACTTTGGAAAGGTCATGTTCCAGCTCAGCTGTTATCAGTAATTTATGGAACCAGTCAAGTGAGTACAAGAAACTATTGAGTAATTTGACTTTAATGGAGCTGAACTAAAAACACATTATTAAAAGTAATTTCTTTTTTATTTCAGTTTTATGTGTATATTATTATCAATCAACATTTGGAAACCTATGAGTACCTCAAGGAGAAACATAAAACTACTCATTTCCTAGCTGGTAGCTTCGCAGGTTGCTTTGCTACCATAACATCTTTTCCATTAGATACAATAAGAACAAGACTGATTGCACAATCAGCACAAAGTCAAGCATACGGAGGACTATTAGATTCATGCAAGTTAGTATTCCTATGCTGTTTTGTATTAATTTCTATTCAAGACTGTCTTATTAGAAAAATTATTCTGCAGAAAGATTTTTGAAACAGAATCTCACAGGGGATTTTTCCGTGGCTTATTGCCTACATTACTTCAGATAGCACCGCATGCAGGTTTACAGTTTGGAACATATGAAATTGTTAAGGATATCATGTTTTTACAACCAGGTGCTAATGTTCCAGAAGATGATGTATGTTATTTTTATCAAAAGATAATTTCATTTTAAAAATCTGTAAAAGTTATAAAATTGCATCTTTTATTTTAGCACCACCACAAGAAAGTAAGCGTAATAAACAGTTTGGTTGCTGGCTGTCTAGCAGGTCTAGTAGCAAAATCTATAGTTTACCCTCTTGATTTGGCAAGGAAGCGACTGCAGATTCAAGGATTTGAGCATGGTAGACAAGGATTTGGGGGCTTTTTTAAATGCAATGGTTTAATTGACTGCCTTGTTTTGACTGCCAAACAAGAAGGTGTACCAGGTCTGTTCAAAGGCTTGGGTCCAAGTCAATATAAAGCTGCTCTTATGACTGCATTGCATTTCACTTTTTACGAGCAGACTTTAAATCTCATTAGAAGCTTTCATGAATCGGAGTAATAGGTTAATTAATTGTACTGCTGCCATTAAGCAATAATTTTTTAAGTATGTGAATGTACCTAGTGATATTAGCCTAAATATGCTTTAATTATTTCAATCACTACATCATGCATCAAAGATCTTTCATCAAACATCTATTTAATGGACAATGTGATAAAAAAAACATCAAGCATGCAGACTTTTTACACCTGTATTGAAATTATTTTATAATTTTTTACGAGTACGGATATTATCTCGTTTGATACAAGACATATCCCAAGTCTATCGCTCATGGGTTGTAATAAATATGTTACTATTACTATATATGTAAAGGGATTGTAAGAAATTCATAAGGTTTTCTCATTTTTAATTTTATGTAACTATTTACCAATTGTACTATAAAACGACAATATTGACGGCAATTTTCGAATTATATAACTAGTGTTTCTAAATGGCAATTTAAAACTTCAAGTAGGAATATGCTTTTGATTAAAAATAAGTTATTTTATCAATTCACAATGAAATTGTATTGATGGTAAATATAAATGTGTATTTACGACTCTACAAAGTATTTGTAGACATTAATAATCAGAAATAAATTATTAAAATGCCAATTGCAAACAATTCTTTACCCATTCACTCATTTTTTTCCCAATTTTAATTTTGTCTTCATACATCACTGGGATAATGAGGAGTTATATAAAAGTAAACAAAAAATGTTTTCAAAAATTCAGAATAAAAGATTCATAAAATCACATTCAATAAAACAAAAAAGAAATTGTTTATAAAATATTCGGCCATCGAGGCTGCTAGTGCAAACGGGTTGACAAGAGATAAAAAAAGAAAAAAAAACGCATTCCAACAAGTCACCTACGCCCCTGACAAAAAATTCAAACCTGTTGGCCAATCATCGAGTCCGGAAGCCGCCAAAATGTTGCTACGTTCCTGGTCAGCGAAGTAGGCGCTACGGGCGACGCGCTCCACGTCCATTTTGGATCCCGACGCCGGTGCATACTCGTTTCCCAGTCTTGTCAAAACTAGGCCTTCACCACGAATTCCTCAACGAATTGGTTGATCATCGTCGACTCTCCAGATCGCGGTTAGTGAAAATTATTATCAATTTTTGTAATTGATCATTTGGCGATGAAAAAGAGCCGGTGAAAAGCGCGCGCCTCCGTTTGCCTCAGTTGATGTGTGAGTGCCCGTAGCCGCTCCATTGCCCATGTCGCTTTGCCAGTGTGCGTTTGTTCCGATGCTTCTTTAAGGCTTTGTCGGCCGGACCAAAATACGCGACGCTCATTCTCATCGTTCGCATATTGTTCGCCGGCTCCTTGTCTTGATTTATTGTGACTTTGAATTTGTTGCCTCTTGGTGAGACGTAACGAATTTTTTCCAAGTTTCACTTATCACTTATTTTCTAAATTAATCGGGCTGGTTATATGCGTGCACTCGGACTTTTTCTAACCTAAAACGTTGCATTCCCGATTTTTCTAAATCTCAAAGTGCTTATAAATTGTTGCCTATTCAAATTTTTTCGCGTTCCCTTGTTTACATTCTTGATTCGGGTGGTTGAAACGAAAATGTATCATTACTGCTACGCTTCATACAAGTCGTCGAAAGTATAATTAATTGACTATTTTCAATTTTACTTAAAATCTAATGATTTAGTTTGATTTAGTAAACAATCTTAAATATGAAAATAATATTTTGAATAAAGTTGCATGTTTTTATACAGTTTATACTACTAGTCAATATTTGTGAGATTGATTCATTTTATCATAAAATTATGACACTAAAATTATACTTTTAATTAAACACTAATACTACTTAATTTGGTTTACATTGATTTAAATGTGATTTATCAAAACAAACTTGATAATTTTCAGATTTTAATTCTACCTTGCATCACTATTTCTACGTAATTATTATTTTACAAGTTGATTGATAAAAGTTGAAAGTAAACATTTTTTCATTAAAAAGAGAATTAATTGAAGCTAATTGAATAGTATATGTAAAATTCAAAAGAGCTATTTCATGAAAAAATGAAAAAAAAAATTAATGTTTAAAATGGAAATTCATTTTGTGCAAAATAATAAATGTAATATATTTGTTTTTGATTTAACGGTGAAGGAGAATCAATCCCAAGGGACGGGGGACACACGCTGGACCTAAACATGGCAGAGTTACAAAGTGTTCAGGTAACGCAGGACATGACGGTCCAGCTGGAGTTGGGTGGTAATCCCAATGCCCTTGCACTACGTAGGCCATTTGATCCGGCAGCTCATGACCTGGACGCAACCTTCCGCTTAACGCGGTTCGCCGACCTAAAAGGATGAGGGTGCAAGGTCCCTCAGGAGATTCTTGGTAAACTCCTTGAGGGACTGCAGGCCGACGATGGTAACGCCCAGGATCATGAGCATGCCCATTTTATGCACATGGCTACGCCGCGCATCGGTAAGTACGCATTTTTTAAAATGAAAAATTCAATTCGACTACCGAACGCCAATTCTAATGACTTCTTTTTTTTAATGTATAGGGATTGGTATGGATTCCTCCGTAACTCCACTGAGACACGGTGGCCTCAGCCTGGTGCAAACCACAGACTTCTTCTACCCACTCGTCGACGATCCTTATATGATGGGTAAATTAAAAAAACACGTAAATTCCATTTACTCTGTCACTTTCTTACTCTCACTCAAACGAACTTTTTCCCAGGTAAAATCGCATGTGCCAATGTATTGAGTGATCTGTATGCAATGGGAGTGACCGAGTGCGACAACGTGTTGATGTTGCTGGGTGTTAGTACGAAAATGACGGAAAAGGAGCGAGATGTCGTGGTTCCATTGATAATGAGGGGCTTCAAAGATTCGGCGTTGGAAGCCGGCACAACTGTCACAGGCGGCCAAACGGTCGTTAATCCTTGGTGTACTATCGGCGGTGTCGCTACTACGGTTTGTCAGCCAAATGAATATATTGTGTAAGTTTTACGATGTTTATGTTTCACGTGCTATGTATTTTTGTCTATTTTATATGTTTGTTTTTCTGCAGTCCCGATAACGCGGTAGTAGGTGACGTGTTGGTACTGACGAAACCTCTGGGCACACAAGTAGCCGTCAACGCGCATCAGTGGCTTGATCAGCCTGATCGTTGGAATCGCATCAAACTTGTCGTCAGTGAAGATGATGTGCGTAAAGCTTATCAGCGTGCCATGGACAGTATGGCCAGACTCAACCGAATAGGTTCGTCAAACTTTTATACTCGTTTATTAATTTGTTGTCACGTTGATTAAACGTCAATTTTTATTTTTAGCTGCCCGGCTAATGCACAAGTACAACGCGCACGGCGCGACAGACGTCACGGGCTTTGGTCTTCTCGGTCACGCACAGAATCTCGCCAAGCATCAAAAGAACGATGTGTCCTTTGTTATTCACAACCTGCCGGTTATCGCGAAGATGGCTGCTGTTGCTAAGGCATGTGGTAACATGTTCCAATTGTTGCAAGGACACTCGGCTGAGACTAGCGGAGGATTGTTGATTTGTCTACCTCGAGAACAGGTGAGTAAAAATTACTTCTCGAAAACGCATATCTGCCAATAAATTGTTAATTCCTACTTTTTTTTATTATTAGGCTGCAGCATATTGTAAAGACATCGAGAAGCAGGAGGGTTACCAAGCTTGGATTATTGGAATTGTTGAGAAAGGCAGCCGAACGGCGCGCATTATCGACAAGCCACGAGTGATTGAAGTGCCAGCGAAAGAAAAGGACGGCGAGCTTTGGTAATTTCAAAGCCATTTAGATGAACGAACATACGTTATTTACCATTCCCATTGTAAAACGTCGATGTTTACTCGTATTACCTTCTTTGACATTTTTTGATGCACAGTGCACAGTTACGTTTAATCGTTTTCAATAATTTGTTCGGAGGAGAGGAAAAAAGAAAAAAAGAAGCGCGGTCGATTATTATGTTCTGTAGAATATTTGTTGTCCATGAATTTTCGAGACTTTTTTTCCACGTAGCAATTTCTATTTTGTTATCCCCGATAAATTGTATACATAGTTCGTAAGAAGAACTTTTTTATTGTAGACAATCTGTTTTTTTTTTTTAAATCTTAAGATCCAACTTTGTGAACTAGGAAAAAAGATTTTAAGCTATAGAGAGAGGGAGGAAAAGTGACACGTTGGTTATCCCTAGGTCTTCCTGTACTTTACGAAAAGTTTTATATCTTATCTACATTTCACAATCGTGTGTTTTATAAAAAATTACATCAGACCTGATCGACGAAAAATGTAATATAATTTATAAATTATTTTTGTAATAAAAGATTTATCGTTTGTGTATGTAAAGACAGGTAGGCCTAGATCCTAGCGTTGTAATAATTTTTCATATAAATAAATAAAAAAAACTTTGTCAATAATTCTATCCTCAAATACTTGCCAGTCAGCGCCATAGTTCGTAAATGGTTGTTATTCTACTTGTCATTGGAAATTCTCTTAAAGTTTAGCAAGCAGTAATATTTTACCCTTCTCTTTTTCTCGATGTACGTTGGAAAAACAGGAACTAAACGAATGTTAGATTTATTGTGATAAGATATGAGAGGGTGCCAAAAATCATCAATGTTTTTGCGGAATAGTAAAAATATATCTGACGAATCATTTATGAATAATAAAAGCTATGTTTAATACAACTATTTTCGAGACCATAATCTCATTATTTTCAATTAAACCAACAACAAAAAACATTTTTCTCATGTTACACAAAAGTACTCCATCCAATCACACTATCATTTTCAAACTCTCACCCTGTATATACATATATACATATATCTGCGCGCACTTTCCGTGCGCGAGTAGAGTATTATGTAAGCCTCTCCAGTATTAAAGAGAGCATCATCACAAGTTTAGTCTTTTTGGCTCCACTCGAGAGTGAGAGAGGGTCATGGAGTCCAACGAGTGGCTGCTGCCAAGCAATTAGAAAAAAAAACTAAAAAAAAAACATGCCCTCTTCATGGCCTAGTAAGACTTTTCATTATTCCGCACGCAGAGTGTATTTTTTCCAAATGGCATTTACTATTAGCCCTAACCTTAAAGCCAGTAGTTTGTAGTATAACAATGTAGTTATTATCATCGAATTTTAATCAATAGACAATGTAGTCGAATAATTTAATTAACTCGTAGAATTAACGTAGATATAGCGCTATGAAAGAAAATAATCGCCTCAGTAATAGAATAACACGACGAATAGCAATTAGTAACTGTTACGATAGATATAAACAAAAACCTCCTTAAACGCACCCTCGCACAAATATAAAGAGTAGAATAGAAAGAGAAAACACGAGAAAAACCATTAGTTTGCAGCTGCGAAATCAGCAAAATTGCACGAAGCACACGAGATGAGCGAAAAGAATGCGAATTCGAAAGTAGCAGCAAGTGTCAGTCATCGTCTGCTACTGATAGTCGGCGTTGTACTGGCACTTGCGATCGCATGCTGCCTTCATCATCTCCAACAACCAATTACCAACGACAATAATGCACCTACATCTTCTTCTTCTTCTTCTTCTTCTTCATTTCACTCGCTTCCTCAGTAAGTATTACATAGCGTATCGTCGCTGTGCGTGTGGGAAAATTTGTCCTTGGAGAGAGAAGAAAATTTTTGGCGGCGCGCTCTGTCGTTGCGTCAGATTTATATACGTTATAACGCGCTCACGAAACTTTGTTCGTCATGCTGTCCACTGTCAGTCTACCGCGAGCTTTTGACCTGACCGCGTGTGCTTTTTTTTTTATCACGCACTGATGTTCCAGGTGAAGACGAGTGTTTTTTTTAATTGTGTGTGTGTGTGTGTATTCACCAATCGTATGGATTTGATAATACAACTCGAGTATAAGTGGGGGGAAGAATATCAATGATCGACAGTTTGGCTCTCTCGCTTATTGCAGTCTGCCTGTCGCGAGACTCGTACATCATAATATATATTGTGATTCATTAGAAGAGTGCACGTGCGTGTGTGCGACTATTATCTAACGTGAGTGCAATTAACAAACGTTTGTTCATTCACTTCGATCGATGTCGAATAAATTGAGTGTAGGCACTTCAAAGTCCGCGACTAATCTTTGTAGGGAAAAAAAACGCACGTGCGTGTGATTTTTATCATCGTGTGTATTATGACGCAACGACCGCCAGCATTACCCAGCGAAATTTCTTGTCTGCGAGATTTTTCTCGTTTGCATGAGTTTTTTTTTAAATGCTTTTGAATGTCTGTTTTTTTTTAATGTTTCTGTAGTAATTTGGAGTGGTTTAATCAATGCATGTTGAATTGTTGATTTTGTGGGATAATGAAAAATGTTGCGGTTTCTCGCGCAACTATTCGTTAAGTCATTTCTATCACGGTCCCTTTTTTTTCTCATTGTATTTTACCCGGTTGTTGAAGTTACAATTCTTTGTTCGAAATCTTATCAGAATACACTCGTATATTTCTTCCCATGTCTGCGCCCATGAGTTTCCGCGTGATAAAGACAAGAGTTTTTTGTACCCTCTATTTCAATAAATCAATTTGCATGAGCTAATATTTCACACAAAATTGGTATTACACATGAAAAATATCTTTTTCGACGAAAATAAATATTTGCTCATAAATAAACAAAAAGTTTTACGCTATAAGCCATAAACTAAAATTAATCAAACACGTAATGTAAATTAAAATAGATCGGAAGATAAGCAACAGGAGGTGGAGGTAAGGATGGCAGGAAATCTACGAGCGGCTGCGTTGAGAGCGGTGATCCTCGGGGCACCGGGTTCCGGAAAAGGCACTATCTCCGCCCGCATTGTCGAGCAGTTTGGCGTTAGCCACTTGTCCAGCGGTGACAAACTTCGCCAGCATATCGCCAATCAAACTGGTACGAATTTTATTTTATTCAATTTGTTATTTTAGAAAGCGAAGTACAATCAAAACACAGAAATATAATGTTATTATCATTGAGGGCATTGAAGAAATGTATATTGTGTTGATAACAATTCACGATGATATGTCAGTCTGCTTTTCGTCTTACTGAGTATAATGAACTTTGTACGGACAGATTATTTGTCTGCTAATGAAGCTTTGCAAAAGTTGATTAAAGTAGAAAAAAAAAGATTTAAAAAATCTAAACTCTGTTTTTTTTTTTCAATTAATTAAAGGAAGCTTAACGTTCAATTAAACAACTTAAAACAAAATTAATATTATCAATTAATTTTTTTAATCAAAAACAAAGAATTCAATTTTCCACCAACGCACTCGAACATTGCAATAATTTCAAAATATTCAATGCACACTCCGCGCCTCGCATAAATTCCCAATTAAAACCTTGATCCCCCAACTCACGCGTTGGCATGTTGACAGTTTATTAAAGCTCTCTCTCTTTCTCTCTCTCGTCGGGCTCATCGGCCAATTGATGGATAAAGTATAGATATATAACGAACTTGCGCCGCGTGCTGAAGTATATAACACGTGTAGGGGTTCCGTGAGCCAATTGATCGCTTTTACTCTCTCTTTCTCTTTCGGAAATGGATTCGCCCATGAGACTCCTTACCAGTGTTTTCATCAATGAACTTTTTTTTTCACGAGGGCTTCTTCTCCGAAATTAATCGGAAACAAATTTTTTTTTTATCAAAGTATTGATTTTAAGAATGTTTTGAGGATAACTGATCAATAATTTGGTTCGAATAAGTTACGCAATAATTATCTATCTGCGGCACCTTTGACTTGAAAAAAACTAATCGACATGATACAAGTTTTTTTTTCTCACTTTTTTTATCAAATTGTATCACAAAACAAATTGTTTGTTTTGACTGACATTTCACGCTTAATAATTTGATGTTTCACCACGCAGCACTGGGAAAAGAAGTGAAAAAATATCTGGATTCCGGTAGCCTCGTGCCAGACGACACGATGATAGCCCTTATCAGCGAGGAGATAAAAGCTCTCGGCGATCGCAACTGGCTCCTCGACGGTGAGTCATTTTTTGTACAAAATTTCATTAATCCAGCAGCATCTTTCCGCATGTCTTGCGCTTCTTCTTCTTCTTTACGTTTACGATTTTTGACGTTGCATTGATAATTAACCGCATCTAGATAATCACTCTCCTAACACATTCGAATGTCGTTGTAAGTGTTAAAAAAATTTTCGAGGACGCAGTCATTAGTTCTGTCTGTGTACGTAGGATTTCCTAGGACAGTATCGCAAGCCGAGGCGCTTCAAAAAATCCACCCAGTGTCGTTGGTCATTAGCGTCAATGTGCCCGACGCTGTGATACTCGAGAGGCTAAAAAATCGATGGATTCATCTGCCAAGTGGACGAATTTATAATATTGGCTTCAACGATCCCAAAGTCAAGGTTCATACAAATTTTTTAACTACTCAAATGCTACAAAATTGTGGAAAACAAAATATATCTAAATTACTTTTTTTATTTCCTACAGGGTTTAGACGACGTAACAGGCGAGCCACTGTCCCAACGGCCGGACGATCAACCACAAATAGTGCAAGCGCGTTTAGATCAGTACGCAGCCAAGACGAAACCAGTGATCGATTATTACCGCGAGCTTGGTTTATTGAAATCGTTCTCCGGCGAGACGACCAACAGCATGTGGCCAAATATTCGCAAGCTCATCGCACAATACGCGTAGATGCCAAAGAAAAAACTCAGTTGTTGTTGTTTAATATTGTTGTCGTTGCGCACTGTGATAAACGCATAATAATTAATTCGTATATCAATTGCCTAATTACGTAGGATTCTTTCGCTACGTAGATAATTGTAATATCGTACAATTTTAATTGAAAGCACAATAATTTATAATAATAAATAGCGAACGATTCGAGAGTAGGCGACTTTTTTTGTATGTTTGTATAAACGACAGAGTTTTTGTGATTTATTTTGTAATAAAAATGAGAAAGCTGTATATATACACACAATTGGAAAGTTGTCGTCCAAATTTTTATTGCGTAATCCTTTGAAAACTTGTTGATTATAGCATTGTATTTTAAGTATTTTACCGAATCAAGTTTTATACTACTCCACTAACACTTTTTTTACGCTAGTTAATCCTTTTTTTTTTATCAGTTATCTCTTTTTGTTG
Source organism: Galeopsomyia nigrocyanea (assembly GCA_035047105.1). Taxonomy (NCBI): domain Eukaryota; kingdom Metazoa; phylum Arthropoda; class Insecta; order Hymenoptera; family Eulophidae; genus Galeopsomyia; species Galeopsomyia nigrocyanea. The sequence goes on along the minus strand of JAWWMK010000032.1, from coordinate 11,768,422 downwards.
CTGTACTTTGCACTAACAGTTATGTAGTTTGCAATATATTTTCAGTGTCACGTATATACCGTTTGTTGTCTCAATTATTACAGGATTTCCGAGGACGGTAGCACAAGCGAAAATTCTGGACTCTCAGCACTCGATATCACTGGCGATAAAGCTCGTAGTGCCGGAATACGAGATTATAAGGCGCGTGAAGAATCGTTGGGTACATCTGCCCAGTGGCAGGGTGTATAACATTGGATTCAACGATCCCAAAGTACCTGTAAGTATCAGTCAAAGATTCGCAAAAAGAGTTAAAAAAAAGATTCGTATACTATCATTTTCACCGTCATTGACATTGTTATCATAAAAAAAATCTTATTTCTTTTGCTTCATCCCACCCGAACCGTCAACAAAAACAACACGTAATTTCAGCACCCTCGTCAAAACACCAATCTTATTTCTCGTCACGCTCCATTTCGCTAATCCTCCCCCGTCCAATGATTCATCACACTAATATATACTATTCTTCTGGATTAGGGCAAAGACGACGTGACAGCCGAACCATTGAGTCAACGTTCCGACGATCAGCCCGAAATTGTAGAACGTCGTTTGGACGAGTACGTGAAAAAGACGAAACCGGTGATTGCTTATTACGAGAAAAGAGGAATTCTTCGACAGTTCACTGGTGTCACTACGGATGAACTGTGGCCGGGTATTAAGGACTGTATGCGCGAAGCTTTGCAACGATGATAGATTATTTAAGGGTGCGGGATGAATATAATATTGTGTTTGAGTGTGTTTGTTTTTATAATAATGTACTTTAATTTGCACATATAAGTAAATAAAGTGTTCAAGCGTTTGTTTAATTTTTTTGCGTGTATTTTCGCCGATAAAGATTGAATTATAAAAGATTGCGATTATGTCCGATAGATGCCAGCTGTGTTCTTAAGAAATCTTTTGCAGAAGCTAAAAGTTATCCTCGCGGGTATCAAATTTAATAAAAGGAAGGCATAAATTCGAGACTCGCCACAAGAATGTGAAAACCGCAAACCTTGACTGCTTCTCCCCTTCTCATCTACACGCCTCAAAATAAAAAAAAAACACTTTATTTAAATCAGTTTCAGAAATCACACTGTATATCATTGGAAATATCTACTCACTAAAAGTTATAGTGTAGCATTTCAAATTTTACCATTTTTGAAACATTCGGGAAGTTTTGAAAATTCATCCATCACAATTTTTATTAAACGCTCGAGCAGTCTTGGATTTAATGGTACAACTTATACCGATAAAAAAAAAGAAGAAAAACACCCATAAGGCTATTTACAAATTTAGTTTTGCCTGCTCGTCATTTTATATCAAACTAGCCTTCAACATTGAGCTTCAATGTTATGTATGATTGAAAAGAAGAGAACTAGCTACATGACAATGCATCGCGATTTATCCACGTGAATAACTTCACTAAAATTTAAAATTGTTTCAAGATTTACATTTTTTTTTTCAAATTGAGATTTGGTTATTATCAGATTTGACAGCGATTTAAACAAAACGTACCACTTTTTCGAAAAAAAAACTCCGGGCACCATTGGATTCAGCGGCTGAAAATACATTGACCACTTTTTTTTCCTTGGACACCTTAATGCACACGGAAGCATACCCAGACCCCGGACTTGTTTTTCCTCTTGTAAATCGTTCATTGAAAGTGAGGGCTACACCTAGAAGCGATCAACTTTGTATATCCCCGAGGCGTTTAAATGAGTACGCGGGAAACCCCATAAGAGAAGAGGAAAATTCCCAACGGTTCATGTCATATGAGAGTATGAATTATTATCTTTTTAGAAAAATGAATTCCAAGCATTTGTCGCTCAATCCAACAGCTACGTTCGCGAAAAAAGATCTTTGTAAAAAAAAAAATTCAAACGTCAGCGTAACACGAAGAAAAGCATATAATCTTCGTGACGCGGCAAATCCTTGACTCTTTCCTCCCTATATACCCCATTCACGTGTGTGTATATGACGAAATCCTTGAAAAAAAACACACTTTTCTGGGGTCCAGAATGGCAAAAAAAAGGTATATAGTGTTGGAAAATGCTCATGAACATTGGAAAAGTCCTCGGGAACTATATTTTTTCAGCACTTTCCCGATAATTATTTTTGAATGAAACTTTTTTCTGCGTAAAGGTCTTCTTTTTTGCTATCATTTTGATTGGTCAAAAATGT
>JAWWMK010000032.1:11743225-11766126 GCA_035047105.1 Galeopsomyia nigrocyanea | reverse complement strand
GTTTTCACACGTGTTTGTATATCTATATACATGGGGGGGGGGGGGGGGCTTAACTGAAAAAAATTGTCAAAATTAACAAATCGCCTCAATATTACCCACATCGATTCCTGAATAGGTTATCAAGGCATACCTGACTACCTTTTTTTTAATTCTTTTTGCACTTCTCTTGCAGACTTCTTCCAAGCTTTTTCATCACATTCGCTAAACATTTTTATTCTATGTAAAACATTAAGTATAAATTATCATCCTTTATTATCTACTTGTGATGTATGACGTGAAAATTTGCCGACTTGTTGGTGCATCGAATGATATAAGAAACTGGCATTCAACCGCGGTTCAAATAATTTTGTAATTTATTGCACTTACATTATAAAGCAAAGCAAACATTATGAAATCATTAAATCTACTTTGAATTATCACTCGGGAACACGCCTTTTATTGATGAAACCATTGAGCGCCAATAAAAACAACAAACTAATATTAAAAAATAACTCACAGAACAGAATATTCTAAAGACGAGCGAACGATTCACGCTAATCTAGTAGTTACGTAAATATGCAATAGCTTGATCTAATCGAGTTGCGGGTATCGTCAATCAAATTTTGTAACAACACATATACGACGCTACCAACTGTATAAAAATGAATTAAGAGTTATTTTTATAAAAAAATAACGTACTCGGTTCTTATACGCTTACAATTCGCTTGTTAGTTCAGTCGTAAAGAAAATGCTTATAATTATATACAAGCTTGGTCATTCGTTTCAACTTGGTTACAAAAACACCGCCAAACAGCAAAATTGGATTTGGTGTTTGAATTTTCTTATTTACTACGATACACTTTATGCACAAAGATTTACATTTGAAATCCTCTCGCAAGACTGACAATCAATAGCAATATTTTTTATCTGAAATAATGATTTGTAACGATCATGTCTATTGAAAAACGAAGGAAGTCGCTTTATTCGCACGATAGGCCATTTTCGTCATTTCTATTTTCACTTGAGCGCCTGCAGTTGTATATGCAGTACAAGCATATATACATTCATTGCGCAGATGGAATGTGTCAGCAAATATCGCTAGAAGAAGAGAGTTTTTACGATCGACATTCAGATAAAATAATCAATACTTTAAAACACATTCGTTAGTCCGTAGCTTCGACAACTCCATTGATTTTATAAAAGTTTAAAATTGATCGTATGCATAAAATTTCTAAAAGACTATTAAATTTTACTATAGCCTACACGTAGAAATTAGAAAAGTAGATTAAAAAATTTCATCTCACGGGTGATTCGATCATCACTGAATGATCTACGTGAAGTTACAATCGTGCGCTTCCGTGACCATAGTCAATCAAGTTATAATTAGATATCTCTACACTCTAAAACCTACGTTTGAAAACAGTCTTTCAAGTCCAAATGCACGAGTACTAAATTGAATATTCCTTGGTTGCTGAGATTGTTTGAATTAGCTTAAAACCAAACACGCATTCACAGTAAGTTAGCGTAGTATCGAAACTTCAAAAACAAGAAAAAAAGGAAGAAAGAAAGAAAAAGAAACATTGTCCGTTATTGTCCGTTAAATTTGGCACGTGAATCTCAAAGTGAGTTATATGTTTATCTCTGTGAACGCAAAAATCTACGGCCATATGCCAAGGAATATTTGCTGCAGGCAGTTTTACTTAATGCTTAAGTAATCGATATTTATGTACATCATTTACAGGTTGAAATACAAGCGTCACAAGATAACGTTGTCAGGATGTCCAAGAGTGAAGCTACGATAAATGACAAACTCTTATGCGTAATACTCGATTCTAAAACTGGCTTTTTTCCACATGTCTCGTATAAGTAAATATATTCCCGTACATTTAGTAACTCGTACAAATATATTACGCACCAATAATGCGTCTCGAAGACTTTTATTGTGTCATTTTTTATAGGTGCTCTCAATCACTCGGTATCTTGCCAGATATGCTTGAACATTGATTGATCGAAGAATATTTAGATAAGCACTAGCTAGATAAAAATTCGCGTACAATCGAATATGCGATGTTTATTATGGTAAAAACCCTTGGTTTTTTCTGTATTAATATCGAACACTCGAGGTCGTTTGGGGAAAAATTTCAAAAAGAAGGCGAGCAAGCAACGAACTAAGCTTGTCAAATGTTTGTAGTGCTACTAATCGTACCTCAAAATTGCAATTGCTTCCAACAACTGGTGAAGATGAAGAATCGAGAAATTGTTGGAAAGCGCAAAGTGGCTTCATCCTTTGAGAAGACGCGAGCATTAATAAAGTCCAAATCAATACGCGATGAATACTTGCGAGCGAAGGATTAGCGGGCGACGGTCGAGTGGATTCGAGCGGTGGTGCGCTAGAAATGGAAATTGTGCGCTTAGCAAAGCTCGTCTTGCGAGGAGCACTAGCAATCATCTTCAGCTGGTCGAGGCGATCTGCGAGGAGACGGTGAAGGGCGTCACTTGGTAAAGGTAGCATCGGTTGCAAACGCGAACGGGTTTGGTGTGGCCGTAGCGCGGCAGAGGCACGCTGTTGCTACTGCACCGGCCGCAAAAGACTTGGCCGCAATTCCGGCAGTGGTGGCGGCGACGCACCACCGTGAAGCCAGCCTGGCAGGCCATGCACCGCGGGGCCACGCTGTCCGGCACCCAGACCGGCGCGCGCTCCACGCACTCTTCGCCCCGCTCCGTCACCGGTGAGCCTGCAAGCGTTCAACTCGTTATCATTAAGGAACCAAAAATCTTGCTCGTCTTAGGTCCAGCGTCCGGAGTACACGTACTTCGCTCCTCGGCAGGCTCCTGCTCGATTGCCGCCTGAGGCTCATCCTCGACGGATTGCTGGCGTTCCGGGGCCTCGCGCAAGGTGGGCGCGGACGGGCCCGCGAGCGGAGCCGCAGGCTCCGTGGACTTCTTCTGCCCCTCGTCGTCGTCCTCGTTTGCCGGCTGACTGCTGTTCATTAGGAAAACGCACTTCAGAATGTTTCGCAGGTCTGACGCGAAGTTGGTTTGCAGCTGGTCCGCCACTCCGGCTATGCAGACGAACAATCTGTGCACCAAGTCCTCGGAAGACCTGCAAAAGATTTAATTAGATCCGATTAGAACATTATTCTCTTAATGAACTTAATGATGAAACGAATTTGGAATTTTACCTTCCATTCATGGACTCTGCAATCATTTACCTTGTAATTTACACTCTTTACCGTTACGTCAATTTAAAGTTTCTCTTATAGTTCATTTTTACGTGATAATTGATCACCGTCTGTCTTGTCAAAGTCAATGTCTATTTTATCAGTCTGTTCAGCTCATATCATGCTTTAAGGATGGATCATATTTCTTTTGGGCAAGATTTAGTTAAATAAATGAGACTTGTACTTATTTATTGATAGCTAATTATTATGGAAGTTCTATTACTTTTGTGAAAATTTGTATTATTTACCAAATGTAATGGGATCCTCATGATCCCATCAAAGTTTTCAATAAACAATAAACAAAATAACAATCATAATTGCAAACATTGCAATATGATAAAAGTACATATTTATGTTTGGAAAATCGATCGTTACAAAAGTATTGGTTGTCAAGGACTCGTAGGTTACGATCTCGAATAGGAATTGGCAAGCCGTGTGCTTAAAACCATTCAGATAGAGAGTGGCGCATAGCTTGCGCAAACAAGAGCAAACGTACCTGAACTTGGCGCGGATTTGGTTACGGTTGGCAATCTCGGCGGCCTGCATGGCAAGGGCTATCTCCTCGTCGTCCTGGCAATCGCTCTGAAACTCGCTGGTCTCGGAGCTGGTGTCGTAGCAGCTCGAGCAGCTGGAGCTCGACTCGACCTTACTGATCTGCAGCTTCGGCTTGAGCGGCGCGGTTGTGTCCGATTGAGCGACGTCGCTGGCTGCGATGCCGCTCTTGTTGGTCCGCGGGCCGAGACCGTCGTTTTTCAGCTCGCTGTCGGTCCTCCTCTTGCCGGCGGCGACCAGGGCGCCCTGGCAGTCGACCTTCCTCTTGAGGCTGTCGCGCTTTTTAAGCCGCTGCAGCTGCTCGGACCTGGAGCGCCGGTGGTCGAGCAGCTTGCGTCCGTGGGTCGCTGTCGCGGAGCTCTGCGCCACCTGCCGCCGCGAGGAGTTGGCCCTGGGCTCGAAGTGCTGCATCCGCGGGCTCGCGTGCGGGCTGCAGGCCCCGAAGTTGGGCATCTGGCGCGTGTTCTGACTAGGGTGGAGACTCGCCCCGAAGTCGACCAGCCGCGGATTCAGGCACCTGTCGGTCGAGTTGGAGCGCGAGCTCTCGGTGCTCGTAGGCAGCTGCACCGCCGGCCGGTAGCCCAGCCGACGCCGCGAGGCTGCCTCGGCCGCGTGCTGCTGCTGCGCCAGAGCCAGCGTCTCTCTGGCCGCCGCCGCCTCGTACTTCCTGCGGTGGTGCCTTCGGCGCTGCTTGTCCTCCTTGCGCTTCCTGCTCGACGATTTGTCCTGGGCCGTCGTCGCCGGCGGCGGCTTACGCTGCGAGCCCGACGGGCAGTTCTGGCACTTGAGCTCGTTCCAGAACTCCCGGCGCGACGTCGACGCCTCGATGTTCAAATTGAGGTTCTCCCAGTTCTCCGTGTAATTGATCTGGAAGCTCGGCTGATTGGCGTCGCACACGGGCAGCTGGCCGCTGCCGTACGCGAGGCCGATTATCTCCTCGTTGGAGCTGTGCAGGTTGGACGATAGCGCGCTCGCCTTGCGGCCTTCTAGCGAGGGCTGCTGCCGTTGCAGATATGTAGACGCTTTGGAGCCTCGACTGCGACAGACGCACGAGTTGTCGGACTTGTTGGAGTCCCGTCGTTTGGGCGAATTCAGATTGGAGCACGAGTAGCTCGTGTTCTCTTCCTCGTCTTCCTGCTCCTCATGTTCCTCATGTTCCTCCTGCTCCTCCTGCTCCTCCTGCGCCTCCTGCTCCTCTTCCTCGTCGTCGTTTCCATCCGCTTCCGCCTCATGCACTGCCTTGGTGGCGTTGTTCGCATTATCCTGCTGGTCATTCTCGCTGGGGAAGCTCTTCTTCTCCTCGGGGCTCTTGTCGTAAAGACTGGTGTTCTCCGAGGATATCATGGTGCAGAGTCCCGAGTCTGTCTGCTCGGACATGTCGTTTTGACAATCTGCCTCGAGCAGCAGGTTCGACAAGCTCTTGTTGGCTTCCGATATGAGCTTCTTCGAGTCAACGTCGGCGAGCGAGTGCTGGATCTGAATAGTTTCACCGGGCGTTCCAGCGCTCTCGCGCGACACTTGATTCAGCAAGTACTGCGCGGGAATTTCCACGGACACCGAGTCGCCTGCAAGGAATGTTACCGGGATGAAAATAAAGGAGGAAGAGCGGGTGGATAGAAGAATTGACCGAGCTTACAAGAGTAAAAGTCGGAGGAGCCGCTGGAGTCGTGGCGCGCATTGGCCGGCTGGTGGCTGGCCGTCGGCGAGGAAAGCTGGGCTTGCTGCTGCGCCACGTGCGCAGTCTGCGCAGGTGGCGACGGCGGCGAGGCCCGAGGAGAGTTGGCCGGCTGCTGGTCGAGTGCGAGCACCGCGTCGTTGGCCACCTCGTCCATGTTACTGCCGTTGTTTCTCGTGACGGTGTAGAAGTCGGCGATAAAGTCCTTGCAGTTTGGGTAGCCAGTGTAAAAGTTACTGACGAACTCGTCGAGGTCGGGATCTTGCTGGTGACCGACCGAGCTAGCGCTGCTCGCGGGCTCCTCGATGGAGCACAGCAGCTTCTCAAGCATGTAGAGCTCGCGGTTGTTGAGGGTCCAGAGCAGTTCCCTTATCTTGAGCAGCAGGGTCTGAAAGAAGAAGAAGAAGAAGAAGATGAAGAAGAAGAGGCGCTGTCAGTGGAAGCTCTCGTGCGGCTCGGGGGCTCGAGCTGGCGGCAATTGACACTGACCCTGAAGGGCCGGAACATCTCGCTGATGTTGTCGTGGTTGTCGAGGCAGAGCGGGCCGCCGGGCGGGGCGAGGAGGCCGGCGACGATGGCCAGCCTCGGTATGGTGAACATCAGAGCGGGCTCGTAGTTGTCGACGTCCGCCTGGACGAGCAGGCCTCGCTCGAGGGCCCGCTGCAGCGTCTCGGAGAAGAGCACGCAGACGAGCTCCTGCTGCTCGTACTCCTTGGTGGATTTGACCGGGACCATGGCGCCCACGTAGCACAGCTCGAAGTCGGCGAACAGCCGGTCGAAGATCTTCAGCGACTCGACGAGCTTCTCGGCCGCGGGCTCGCTCTGCTCGAGAGCCCGCAGATCCTGCAACTGGCTGCTGCCGCCGCCGCCGCCACCGCCGCCGCTGCCGGCGCCGCGGAGCGCCTGCTCGCGCAGCAGGTTGCGCACGATCTCGAGGCTCTTGGTGAGGGCCTTGGCGAGCGGCCGCATGGCCGACGACTCGGCCTCGCGGTTCAGGATCGACGAGCCGGCGGCGAGGCACTCGGCGCCGAACCACAGCTGGCCCGCCAGGTTCTCCTGCATCACGTCGTCCGGGAACTTGACGCGGAAGTCCCGGTTGGCCCGGCCCTCCGGGATCAGCTCGTCCATGATCTGGTTGCAGATGCTCAGCACCCGGTCCTGGCAGTGGCGCAGCTGGTTCACCAGGCTGCTGCAGCGCTCCGGCTCCTGGCGCCCGTCGAACGAGTCCAGCTCGCAGGCCACCCCGTTCAGCGACTCGTCCGCGTAGAAGAACTGCGCCAGCAGGCTCTTGTCCTCCCTCTGCAACAAGCACAAGCCAACCGCGCCCGTTTATTAGCACGTTTTCTCATGCCAGCCCACGGTGTTCCCCAGGCATGCAAAAGTGGTCCGACAATGGATCCAAAATCAGCAAACGCAGAAAGTTTCTATATTGTTCGTAGGTGAAAAAAATCTCAAACTGAAAATCCCAAGTCATCGGTTTCGCAAGTTATCGACGCTTTTGTATTTATGCTATGCGCATTCATGAAGAGCAAAGTAGAGCATTTGAGCAGACACGTACAATCCGTTTTTTCACTCCAAGTCAAACAAATTGGGTATGTATTTATTATTTATTGTTGATAATATTATTTTTTTTTGGAAATTTATTGATATGTTGATAAATTATTAAGGGGGCTAGAGGGGGTTAAACATGAAAAATTGAAAGTCTGAATTTTAGTCGTGTAAAAATTGACCCAATAAAGATATTGACGTGAAACTTTTTTCATCTTAAAGTACTCAGTAAAAGCTTCAATTTTCTTCGTCATACGTCTGAAAATCTCAAATGCACGCTCCGCAAAGTTACCGTTACCTTGCCATCTTATTTATCAAAAAAATTGACTTTACCGCGCTTTTTTGAACGTTAGAGCCAACGAAAATCATTTTGGGAGGGCTCATTTTCTTCGTTATCATCTGTGTTAAGGACTGAGCGAAGCCAATTTTCAACAAAAATTTTTTTCACATTTTTTATCAGTTTTTTAAAAAATTTTCTGTGAAAAATTTCAAAAAAATTTTAAAAATTGAGTTTGAAACAAGGAAAAAATTTTTTTTTCGAGAATCGGCTCCGCTCAATCCGTAACACAGATGATAACGGCGAAAATGAGCCCTCCCAAAATGATTTTCGTTGGCTCTAACGTTTAGAAAAGCGTGAAGTAAATTTTTTCGATAAATACGATGGTATACAAACGGTGACTTTGCGGGGCGTGGATTTGAGATTTTCAGACGTATGACGAAGAAAATTAAAGCTTTTACTGTGTAATTTAAGACGAAAAAAGTTTCATGTCGATATCTTTATTAGGTCAATTTTTACACGACTAAAATCAAGGCTTTCAATTTTCTATGTTTAACCCCCTCTGGCCCCCTTAATAATTTATCAACATATCAATAAATTTCCGAAAAAAATATTATCAACAATAAATAATAAATACATACTCAATTTGTTAGACTTGGAGTCAAAAAACAGATTGTACGTGCGTGCTCAAAAACTCTACTTTGCTCTTCGTGAATGCGCATAGCATAAATACAAAAGCGTCCATAACTTGCGAAACCGATCACTTAGGATTTTCAATTTGACATTTTTTTTCGTATCAACAATATAGAAACTTTCTGCGTTAGCTGATTTTGGATCCATTTTCGAACAACTTTTGCATGCTTGGGGAACACCGTGAGCCATCTGCCGACCTTTACGTGCCAGCTCGATAGCTTTCGCTGCTAGACGACAGATATGCCATAATATCGATCGATCAGCGCGCACGTGACTCACCGCCGCGCTTGCATCTGTACCCCTCGGGCTGTGCACCGAATGGAGAGCTTAATTACGCGCGTGGGACAGCTCACAGCTGGGTAGTCGGCCCCCCATGCCCGGCCCCCGCTTGTCAGTCGAACCCCCGTGCTCGATGCCGCTTTCACCCCACGATCATCTTTTACTTTTACGAGCGAACTATCTCGACTCTCCGCGACCCGGAGGAAGAAAAGCTAAAAGAGCAAGACTCGCTCTCTCTCTCTCTCTCTCTCGTACTTTCTCTTTTTACGGGTCGCCGCGCCGGACAAAGTCGACTTTCGAGTTGGCATCATTATCAGCTGATATATCGCACTCATCGACTGTGCTATTATTTGACGAGTGCTCGCGCTCGCAGGCAGGCGCAATCGAGCGAGCGAAACGCGATAAAGCTATAGGCTATAAGCGAGCATCGTCAGACAACAGGTGGGCCGAGTCCACTCACCTTGGGCCTGTAGAACCACTTTCTTATGGAGTCCATGTTGAGCAGCTCCACTGCGGAGCTTAACAGCCGAGTATTGTTTGTCACGGGCGCTCAATGCGCCATCGCCACCACATGTCAGGCAGCAGCTATATGCTCCGAAGCGACGAGGCTGCACGAGCGAACGCACGTACAGCACATGCACACACACCCACACCCACACACTACTAGCAGTTGCTGCTGCTGTGTATATAGCGCATCTGTCAGTGTGTGCGAGCTCGCCACAGAGTAGGTGTATTAGTCCGCAGTGATAGTAGCTCGTTGTTTTGTTTTGCGTGTCTGTCAGAGCGCAGCGCAGTCGAGCGAGCGAGCGAGCGAGCCTCAAGGATCCCGCAGCTCTCTCTTTCTCTGTCTGCCACACTTTGTTCGTCTCTCTGTCTCACTTTGTCTCGCGCTCCGTCTGGCGTGCAGCGCGAGAGCGACGCGCAATAAGCTGAGCTTGGCTAGAAGTCGAGGCCGCGGGGGCCGAGGGCTCGCGGGCCAGCGCACCCGAGGAATCGCCGCTGCCTCGACGGAAGCCCGACCTCGATGTCACCGCTGTCGCCGCCGACGCCGACGCCGTCACACTCGCACTCGCGTCCTCGGGCCTCCATTCTTGCGATCGTTGTTGCCTGCTTCCACACTGCTCTCGCGATCCTGCACTTCGCTGCCAAGCCAACGATAGTCCACGAGCACGCTCTCCGACGCTCTCACACCCACGGCTCTACTACTAGCAGCTGATATTCAGCTCGCTGCTGTAGTCACTGTAGTTCTTCGCTGCCAGCTGCCTGCTGCCTCTGTCAGCCGTCTCCCAACGCAACTCCCGCGAGCAGTCGCAGTCCCGTCGTCCCGTGCACCGTCTCTCGCGTCTCGTACCTCTCGTCTGGCGTCTGCTCCGCTATCTAGTGAGCAACTCGACCAGCTCTACGCTCGCGCATGCGCTCTGCCGCCCACGAGTCTCACGACGTCACGACTCACCACGACCCGCGACAAATCAAATTCTATTTATTTTCGCTCTGACTGATCTAGCCGTCATCAATCTAGACACTGCAGACCAATTCGTTTACACTTCCAATTTTTCCCCTCTTGCCTCAATTATTCTCCAAATGGCACGTACAAGCACGCAGCTCCTGCAATTATTGCTTTGTCTCGTTATCTGCATGAGCTTTTATCAGCGGCCAAATCCAGCAGTATCAGCCGAGATAAAGACGCTGCAAACACAATCGTGCTATTTTCTCAAATGTCTTTGACACAATGGAGCCTCTCAAGCGCGCGCGTGCGGATGCTCAGATCTGAAAATAAAGCTATCAAATTTATCATTATAGACAATCCTCCGAGGATCGTTGCGGGCGTTTGAAACTTTAAAAAAACTGCTATCGACTACGAGCGCGGTAGCCCGCGTGATGATGCAATCCTCGCTCAATTACGAAAAGCATTTTTTGCACGCAAAAAAATATACCTCTCCCGCCGACATTGTTCCCTTCTCCGCACTATTTATAATACGCACGTAACTCCTCGCCAACGACATTGGATAATAATGGCTATATGTAGAGAAAAAACAGCCAACTTCCCGCAGTAGCTCGAGAGCTGCTTATAGTTTCTAGTAAGACTACTTGCTCGGAATGCTCGCTACAGGGACATGGCCATGTCTCGCGAGCTGCCACGGCAATGAAGCAGAGCCTGAATAGCTGTAATAATGAAAAGCGGGCAACTCGCGTGATCGACTGGCAAATCAATAATAGCAGTATCCCGAGATTAGCCGCACTCGCGCAAACATAATGAACGCAGTTCAACAGTGCAGAAACCGTTAATGCTGATTCACCAGCTATATCCTTTGTTTCTCTCGCTCGAATGGCAGATTCGAGAAAATCTTTGCAAATGCTATATTGACGGGATTACTTTCTCATAGGTGAATTGAAATATTTTAAGCTCTGATGTGCGATCGCTTGCGCTGACGAGCGCTCAAGCCAAAGCTACTTTTGACACAATAAAGCTAATTGCACTTGATCAACGCGACTGCACGCGACTGAACAATTCTGACGTAAGCAATTAATCGCGGTGCCCCGCGCGCGCACACACGCACACATACACATTTTCTTATTGGTTTCGACCAATTTTTAATCTCATTCTAGCTCATGGCGTTCGCCACGCGCGCGCCTCGCGATCAATCAATGCGTAAAAAAGTGCCATTCGATACGCAAATACCCTCTCTCTCTCTCGTGTACGCGCTGATTACGCAAAAGTCACACTTGACATCGCCAGCGTTCGCGATCTATAAGACTACGTAAAAATTTAACGAAGCTTAACGACCATGCCCCGCGCTTGCCTGTGGATTACGTCTGAACTCAATAACTTTTCATTAGTCGCTCCAGCATTTGATCATATTCAATATAAACTCAATCAAATCGGATTTTCAATCGGATTTTTGTCTAACTGACAATTATTCGATTATCTTGTAACGGAAACAAATGCCTGACTCACCGTGGCGTACTCGCGCGATCAATCTCTCATGACTAATTTCAAATAAACCAGTTCGCTTCTTTTGTTAGTTTTTTTTTTGTATTTTCGTCTTTTTTGCTTGCGATTGTACATCTTATACAAGACTTTACTTCTTTATACTCTCGAGTGATTCATTAAATTTATTATGAGCAAGCTCTTTCATTGAAAAGCTTTGGTCGGGAATTTTCATAAATTCGTGAATTTGCAGCAAATTTTTACAACAGTCGATCACTTGTTAAATGTACAGAATCGACGAATTACGCATTAGCTGGTGATAAACTGCCGGATTTTTACATGTCCTGCGTCAAATGGAATAATACGTTCATTTAGAAAGCAGTGTAGTTACTGTAAGCTATACGATAGATTTACCAAGATCTGCAGGATGTATTTTCAAATTAAAAAGGCAAGAGAATAAATAATGGACTTCCTCAAAGCCGTCATAAAAATGATTATGTTATTTTTTTTCTTCAAGTGTAGCTCGTTTTCTGCAATAACTTTCAATGTTTTGTTCATAAAAAGCCAGAGCGCACGAGGCTGCGCAAATATAATATCGCAAGAAGAAAAGGTCGCAAGAACAAAAGCACGCAGATTATTCATCTTAGTCTTGAATATAATAATTATTATATTATCGAGTGATCCAGAGCGCAGCGCTGTCAACTGCGTATTATCGAACTATAAACAGAAAAGACTCGGAAGGAACAATTGAGAATTAACTGAGATGCATTTGGTATTGAAAATGGGCGTAAGAATAGCGTGGCAAGCAAAGTAGAATTGGGCATGCAACAGGTAATTTGAAAATGAGGGGGCGAGCTTGAGTCGAGGGATGATTGGGCGAAGAAGAGAATAAATTGAGGCTGCCTATCGAGAGAGAGAATAGCCGCTAATATTGATGAGTAGTTATCGAAGGCTGAAAGCAGCGCGCTCGAGATAATAACTATGGGCTGTCTCCTCTGGGCGATGGGACATTAACAAAATAAAGCTCCGCTAATTCTGGCCGTACTATAAAAGCTGCTCGCGCCAGTTTTCAGTGCTCAGAAACACTCGTGATCTCGATCGACTGGCCAGCAGTTGCTCGGACGAGAGCTTGCAGAAGAACTTTGGACACTTTGGCAGACTCTAGGTGAGATTGCTGAACGAACTGTCGCAGGTAGTTTTGGACCGCGAATCTCGCGTGTATCGGCTGTCGAGAAAGGACCTCGGGCTTGCTGCCGTGTAATCGACTGCCGCTACAACGTCGTTGCGGGTTTGACTGTTAGGTGGCGGCGCGATCGCGCTTCTCTACGCTCGATCGCGGGCAATTATTGCTTAATGTCAATTAAATAACCGAGCGAAAATCGACGAATGGTGGACGAAGTGGCGAGTCGAGCGCTGAATAATCACGACTGTTATGCATGAACATAGACTGAAGTGGGCCTGAGCTTGCAGGCAGGCAAAGCTGAAAAATCGGCTGCCGGGCTGAATGTGCGGTGCACTGAATTAGAACGAGGAAACAACTGATTGGCTCCGTAGTTGCAAAAATCAGTGGCGGCCGGGGTCGGGGCTGGCAAATAAAGTTGGCTTATCTGGCGGCTGAACTGCGTGGCGTGCATTAAAATTGGACGTGAAATAAAAGCTCCGGGTCAGCTCTTAATTTCCGATAAGCACGGGCCGCTACTCGGCAGAGTGCAGCGACTGCAGCGAGCGCGAATAATGGTCACCGATTTACAATGGTAATGCGCGCGCGGCGCGGCGGTTCCGACATGCAATATCGATTCTGCAGGCCAGCTGCCGCCGCCGGGAGAATCGAAATAGACCGCAGCTCTCGCGACGGATTCGGCATTGGAGATCCGACTAGATCGCGCCGCAACTCGAGCTGTGGAACGAAGCTCGTCTCGCATCTGTATACGTATATAGTTGGCGGCCGCGCGCGGCAGCTCGTCGCCCTTTTCTTATCCGCGGGACACTTAGTAGCACTTACTCTTATCTTAATGACCGAGCGGGCGGCGGCGAAGACGCGCATACACGAGCCAAAGAGGCTGCGCGCGCGGAGAGTGAGAGAGAGAGAGAGAGAGAGAAAGAGTATATATGTATACCGTTAATGGCCCCCTTAAAATTAGCGCGCCAAACAGCAAACGACCGCTCAGCAGCCTCGCTCATCTGGCTTTACGTCCGCGCGATCATACTTAATGAAGCCAATGATACCAATAGCAACGGAGCTCAATTTAATGACACTTTTTTTGGCCTAGCAGCAGCGACGATGCGAGGACTCGCGGTGACTTTGTTGGTGCTGGCCGGACTGGCGGCTTTGGGCTCCTGTCAAATGTTTCAGTACAGTCGCGGCTGGAGACCCGGCAAGCGGGCCGAAGCGAGCGTTGGCTCGGCTGGCCAGGAGTCGGCGGCGGCAACGGACGCCAATCTGCCCGGCGCCAGTCCAATGTTCAGCTTCTTGGTGCGCTGCCTGCAGGCCATCAACGCTTGGGAGGCGCTGCACGCTGCCGGCGACGCGTTGGAGGTGAGATTTTTTTGTGACTACACTGCATGAGTCGTTGCTTTGGACTCGGTCGATTACGAGTGATCGTTTGGTGAATCATCATTCGACGTGCAGGTGGGCCGAGTGGCGTCTCACTTCCTGGACGTCCTTGAGCATTGCCAGATCAAAGAGGGCTACTGGGCTCCGTAGAGCTGCTCATGCTGCCGCTGCCTCCGCATCTCTGGCTGGCGCTCTCTCAGCTCTCCTCTAATTCCTCTTTTCGCCTCTTTTCGCCTATTTTCGGCGAACTTTTGTTTGGCCTGTTATTATATCACATCCGGCAAATATCCGAGAGCGAGAGAGCGAGAGCAAGGACACCAAAGTTGTTGATGGCGCGCGGGGGCGTGGGAAGATTGGGCTCGAGCTAATCGAGTTAGCAGGGGCCGGCGATCGATATTATATATATATGTGTGTGTGTGTGTGTGTGAGTGTGTGCGGAGGATTGGCGAAGCAGCAGCGGCATCAGCGAGTGCGCGGGGGACGAGGGATTTTCCTGTCAGCGCGGCAAGATCGAGTGAAAGCCTGGCGAACGGAGACACGCAGCAGCAGCAGCAACAGCAGCGGCAACAGCAGCTCTCGAGAGCTCGGATTATCCCTGACACGTCGGCCGCTGCCGCCACTCCACCTATACTATAATATATACCTACAAAGCAGCACCACCTCGTTATCTTATCAGCGCTGCAGCCCGCCTGTGCGTGTTTCTTTATTATTCATAGCCGCACTTTCGGCGACTTGATCGAGCTCTATAATATACATATTGTACCTATATACGCAACACATTGTAGCTGAGAATAAAATGCATTGAGAATTGATCGCTCGCCTCGAGAAATTAATTGAGCCCCTTGCCCCCTGTCCCTGCCCCCTGCCGGCCTGCATCCCTGCATCCCTCCTGATCCTCTTGGGAGCAGTGAGAAAGAGCGCCGCTGATGCTGCTGCAACTCGCGCAAATTGTATTGTATTTCGTGCGCGATTAAACTCAGCTCTATATACGTATATAGCCTGCAGGGGTAATTGCTTTCTGATTAGCAGCATTCCGTTTTGCTTCCTCTTTTCTCTTTTTATCTGATTTGCTTGTTCGAGCGGCGAACGTAATCCAATTGATCGCGCGGGCGCGGGTATATCCCCCTTGCAGTGCGCTGCTGCTGTATACGGGGGACGCCGCACGGGACGGAACGGGGACGGAACGGGGAC
The DNA here is from genome assembly GCA_035047105.1 of Galeopsomyia nigrocyanea. NCBI lineage: Eukaryota > Metazoa > Arthropoda > Insecta > Hymenoptera > Eulophidae > Galeopsomyia > Galeopsomyia nigrocyanea. The sequence continues at coordinate 11,751,228 of JAWWMK010000032.1, read as the reverse complement.
GGACTGGATGCGATGCAATGAGAGTTAAGTGATTAAGCCGCGGCATCTGTAGAGTGTCATTTGATTTTGATGGGCCTTGCTGAATTGCCGCGCCGCTCGCTAGATGCATAAATCAGGCAATCATCGTAAATGGCTTCGGCTGTCGCTTTCGCTGCAGCAAAGCCAGCGCAAAGGTAGAAAAACGCCGGGCGCGCTGCTTTGACACGTGTCAGCCGAGCGGCCACTCTTAACGGCGCCGGGAATTAATTCGACACGTTGCTCCTCGGCCGATAGCCATGCTAATGAGCTCCGACTCGGATTCTCCGTCTGCGCGGCCAATATAACGGCCAAAGAGAGATCGCGTCTGCGCGCTACACCTAATGGAAATGAAAATTGATCGAAAACGAGTATACAGAGAGGCAGTTGCGGCGGCCGCTCCGCACTAATAGTAATTGGCCTTTTTTCGCAACTTCCTTTCGCTCGGCTCGCCGACGAGCTGTGCGCGCGATGAGCCTAACGACCGTCGCTCGTGCGAGTGTTGAGTGTGTATGTGTGACTGAGGAAACAAGTCGGTTATGCCGCTCGAGAGAGAAAGAAAAAAAAAACGAAAGGAGAAGAGGAAAAAAAGCAGCCGCGCAGTGATACCTATACTTACGCGCAAAACATTTCCTATGACGGCTCGGCTGCTTCTGCGAAGTGAGACGTAGTTTGGGCATGTTCCCGGTATTTTCGCACTGACTGCAGGCTGCTATGCAGAGAGCTGCTGCTGCAGTAGTCATCGAGTCATCATTCGGCCGCTGAAATATTCAGCGCGCACGGGGACACGTGTCGCTGCAGCGCGGGCGCTAATTTGGCGGCGGCGGCGGCTGCAACTTTATACTCGCGTCGTTTCATCACTTAATCATCGGACAGCGACTCGCGCTGCATATTTATCGCGGCACACGCGACGACAGAGCAAACACCGGCTGTACGAATTAACGGGGCGTGTGAAAAACGAGGAAAAAGACGCCTGGCCTGCACAGTGTACACTCATGTATACTGCTATCATACAATGGCAATCAGCGCTCCGGCTGAATTTGCAGGATGTAGCCACGTGTAAATATGCGCGCATCTCATGATTTTCTAAAGGCCCGCGCGCACTTCACAAAGGCAATACGCAGCTGCGCTCCATAACATACACGCACGGGATCTGCATATGATAAATTATCGCTATAGCTCTCTCGGATTTGCTCGTTTTGCCCGGCCCCGCGCCCAATACAAAGTACAATCATCGCCTCGCATGGACCGGCTATATAGCTATATATTGCGCAGTCGCGCCAGCCTGCAGCGACCATTCGGATTAGTTTTTAATTTGATAAACGCGCCTGCTGCGCGCAGCTGATTAATTATCATTTTTGCCGCTGCGAGTGCAATCTAATTGTAGGTGAAAAGCGAGCCCGCTGCAGCCGACGATCTCATTGCTGCTGCTGCTGCTGCTGTCGCGACATTAACGCCCGGCTCGCGATTTTATTTGCATCTCCAATTACCCGCCCGCTCGGCCTGCCGGCATACGCCACTCGCTGCGCCCAGCTACTATAGATTGTACTTAATTTATCCGCGAGCGCGCGCAAGACACTTTGGACGCTAATTAACGACTCTTCGCCAGCGATAAGCCGATAACACCAACGCCCCCTTCCTTCTACTATCGACGAGCCCCGCCACCGCAATATCTACAATACCATTAATTATCGAGCCTATTATTTACATATAAGCAACATTCCTAGCTCTCGTACGCTGGTCTCGACGAGATCGTGGAAGCAACAACAAACAGATATTTGCTGCAGACCCATCGCGCAATTCAGCAATGCGGTCAATCGAGGATGAAACATTTGTCGTCAAATATCATTGGACTATAATGGGGATGAGGGAGACAGCAGTTTTGCCCTGACGGCCGGCGCTTCTCTTTTCTCTTGCTCGCAATTATCGGCAGTAAAGAGCTCGCCACATCCGGCCCACTCGACGACGCCGCCGCTTATAAACCTACCTTTTACCTTTCCTTTTGACCTTTCCGATTACAAGTCGTCTCTCTCCCTAGCTCTCTCGCGCCCATCCTAGCTCTCGCATCCTCTTCTATTCTTTGAGCAAAATCAAACGATTACAAAGACTCGAGCTAGTTTGTTCTAACCGCAGACACCACACTTCTATACCTTTTTTCTCTTTAATCCCTTTTTTCTTATACCTATACTATCTTCACTTTAGTTTATCTCTAAATAGTTTTAAACGACCACTTCTACCATTTCGTCATTGTCATTGTGAGTCAACAATTTCAATGTGCCCGGTTTTCAAGTCGTTTATCTTAAATTCCAGTCTTTTTTTGTTGTTTTTTTTACTGAAAGCGTCTCTTCTAAATAAACTCGTTTAAATATTGCAAATACTTGTCTAATAAGCCAAATTGTATGCACTAACCTTATTCGCTGCCTTCAAAATACCTACAAGTAAGTATCTATACCAACCAGCTGGTCAATGTCAGTAATGATTGATTCGCGGACTCGAAGCTGCGTGACAGTCTGCATGCGGTGGTCTGCGGCATTTTCATCTTGCCGCAGTTCTTTGTTCCGATCAGGCATGGACCTGCTCCTGCTTGTTTACTCGACGTTTAGCCATTTGTCAGAGAATTGTTGCCAGTTGCATTTATAGTCAATTAAATTCATTATATTATTCGTAACTCAACTTTCAAACCAGTGTTGACATATTTATAACCTACAACAATGTTATGTGTAGAGCTCAACTTTGCCAAAATGGCATTTCTATCGTCACGAATTCAACTACCTAATCCAATTACTTTCACGCTCAAACCGAAATATTTAGTGAGTTATTTTTATAATCAATTGTTTAAGCTGCAAGTTTATATGCATGAGTTATTTTCAGAATTTATTCGACATTCTGGGCAATCTGTGGTGAATTTATTTATTAATAAAAAGTTTAGTTTGAATAAACAGAAATATATCTTTCTAGGTAACGTATGGAATCTCGAAATCACCAGGGAAGTGAAATTTATTGAACAAAGGTATAAATCTGCAGGCACTGTCAAGATTTGAAAAATTAAGCAAACCTTAATAATCAGCAGATTGGTAAGTTTTCTTTTAAACTTCAAAGCTCTTTATATGATGAATTAAGAAAACACTGGTCGTTGGAAGGAAAAAAAGTAAAAAAAACAGCATAATATTTTACTCGGTATAAGAGAAAAATGCAAAACAGTTGAAATGTTTAGTACGAACAGTATATACGAATAAAAGCTTTCGTCTTTGACATGAGATAGGTGTTTGAATAATAGAAAACTGAGTAAATTGTCAAATAAAAATGTAATTTTCCAAAAGAACTTGAGATTGACATAATACTTTATATATGCATTTAGATAAATTCTATATGTACAACATTAAGATAAGTATACAACATCACATAGCTTGCTAGGTTTACGTACAATGTTGCTTAAAGTAGAATTCAAGCTTTTTTTTTATTTAATTTTATCCTAGTAATAACATACCGATAATATGGTAGTTGTTTTGGTAATGCTATGTTCATGAAGTAGCATTTGTCTTGGTTATTATTTACAAGTTATGCCAAGCTAAACGACGGACATACAATCATCACACACATTTGTTAGCAGCAAGGTTTATACACGTATTGGCTGCTGCTGTGTCTCCTTTCAATATGTACAACGTAGGGTTTTACTTGATGAGTCTTGCGCGAGACACTTCAAGTAGCTAATTTAAAGCCTTGGTAATTTCCAAGAGCCAATTATATTTACAACATTTCCTGCGTTTGCTAGTGTATATATCGACATTCAGTTTGTTGAAATGCACCGCGTTGTGTGGTGCACTTAGCGAAGATTGTTGGCTGGATCGACAGGTATGTATTAGTGGAATGAACGTAAAGAGAGACGGATAAGGAAAAAAAGTAAAGTGAGATTGATGTTTGGATGTTTGTCCGAAGTTGAAGTCGAACAACTATGAGCTGACATCGGGATGGAATGCCGGAAAAGCGGAAGAAGAATAGGAGGAGGAGGAGGAGGAGGGGGAGGAGGGGGAGGAGGAAGTAGCGGTAGCCTAGCAAATCGGGTCTGCCATGGGCTGAGGCGGTCCGTAAGGTGATGCCCACTGATTGACAGGATGCGCCGGATGACTGTGCCTGAGAGCCGCCACCCCGGGACTCAGCAGACTGGGCGCTGTCTCGAGGCTCGAGACCGCGGATCGCTCGAGACTGGACACTGCCGAGCCCTGGCTATGGTCCACGCTGGGCGTTTGATAGGCGACCTTCGTCAGCGCTTCCGCCTGCAGAGACAGCATCAAACGGTTGGCCGCTTGTCGCTCGGCCTCGCGCTCCTCTGCGGTTTGTCGCCTGCAACACAACAAAGCAACGCCGACCACGACCACGCGAGCTTTCGTTAATTTGTTTGCAACGTCGCCGAGCAAAAAGCAAGAAGCTAGCTGTACTAGTATATAGTGACGGGATGAGCAAGAAAAAGGAGAAGGAGAGATAGGAGAGCGAGCAAGAAAGCCGCAGGCAGGCAGGCAGCCAGGCGGGCGAGAGTGAGTGGCGCGTAGTTGGGGCGGAAAACAGAGGACAAACGCAATAAAGTTAATCCGATTCGTCTGCTGTTGTTGCCGCCGCCGCAGAAAGAGAGAAAGGGAGAGAGAGCGCGCGCAGTAAAAGAGATGGGCGTCTGTTTTGTAGCACGAGGCTCGAGTTAGAGTCGCGGCAGGAGTGGCAGGCTGCAGCAGATAAATAAAATTGTCGACTGATTAATTGAAGAGCGAGTGAGCGAGCGCAAGTGTAGAATAAGAGAGCCGGAATCGATATTGTAGCAGCGGCAGGGGAGAGCTATCGGCAGGCTGGCAAATGTAATCGGCACGACGCCCTCAATTATTAACTACTAACCACGTTAATCACCAGCAGCAGCAGCAATGGACGAGGACGAGGACGAGGACTGCTCTGCAGGCGACTGCGCACTGCGGGCAGCACCTGTCACTGCGCGAGCTTGCCACGCCTCTCCTGTCTCTCCTATTAAAGCTTATGTATACATCGCAGAAATCCTGTCCGACGGTCGCCCGAACAGCAGCAGCAGCAGCAGCAGAAAACCCGAATTTGACGCGCGAACTGCTGCGACTGTCAAAACAGAGCTCGCGTGCGCGGACATTGTGGATTGAATTCGGCGAGCCTATCAATACATATATAGTCGAAGAGAGGTGCAGGAAAGGAGCTGCGGCATTAGCCACCGGTCTTGCCGATCGAAAGTCCAAACCAGTTTCGCGCCAGCCAGCGCTAATGATAGACTCTGAGACTGCTCGAGCGCTCGAGCGCGAGTGCGACCTCTCTCCAATTCTCAATTCACTTGATTCCGTCTTTATTTATCTTGGTGTTTACGAGCTCTCGCGACTTTTTTTTTCGCCTTTTTTGTCGATGCTTATATGAGCCGAATATTATACTGATCGAGAAGCTTGTTGAGTGGGCTATAATACAAGACTATTAAAGCGAGATCAGCGCGGAATCGTTTAATTACCCGCGCGGGCGAGCGCCGATTAGTCCTAATGGATCGGCGCTGTTATGTTGTGTCCATCGATGACTGCTCTTTTTTTCTTTTTTTTTGTTGCGCGCTTTTCGTCGTGTATAGTTGGAATTGTACGACGATGACGATATAATCGGGTTGGCGCACGAGAGTGATATGCGATGCGAGTGAGAGCGAGGAACGTCAGAAGCGGTATAAAGATATCTGGCAATAATCTCGATATTGGCAAATCGAATTTCTTTTGGCGAATCGGGCGCGTCAAAGTCTGGCTGGTGCTCCATATTTCATGCGCGTCTGGCGCGTCTGTCGAAGTGAGAGAGCGCGCGCGCGAGAAAGAGCCTACTTAGGCAAAGAGAGAGAGAGAGAGAGAGAGCTATACGTGTAGAACGTGTTTGAGCATTTACGGGCGTGGTTGTATACACAGGCCGGGCTGAATAATTGAAGGGTCGGGGCAGGGAATAGCAAGAGAGAGAGAGCAGCCGCTGCTTGCTCGCTTGCCACTGGATCTACATAGCGAGAGATCGAAGCCATTCAAAGGCCGGATTCGAATCCGTTTGACAGTTTAAAAGCCAAGAAGCGCGTTCGAGAGAGAGAGAGAGAGAGAGAGAGAGAGAGAGAGAGAGAGGGGAAGGCGGGGAAGTGGCAAGCTCCCGTTGCCGCTGCCGCTGGCGTTGCCATTGCCTCCGACGCCGATGCCGCTGCTGCTGCTGCTGCTGCATTATGTAGGGGACAAGGCTAAGCTGTTAGCCTGCTGAATTATTGAGCGCCAGCAGCGGCACACCAGCCGCCCTGTTATCTCATCTGCGTGTACCTACACTCATCTCGTTACTTTAAACTCTCGCAAACTCAGCCAACAATTTTCAGCCGCCCTGCCCCCGACGTCTTTTCTTTCCCGTCGCTGCTGCTGCTAGGCTCTTCTTCTTCCGCCCGCGACTACAATTCCTCCTTCAACTTCCCCGCGTTCTTTATCCCTCGTCGCGTTGTACATTCCCATACGCGACTAATCTAAATCACCTGTTCTCCTCCACCTTATCGAGCCAGGCAGAGCGAGTGTTTTCGCCTCCCAATACGTGCACCGACCCGATAACAGCAGCCCAAACTCAGCCGTCTACCGTCGCTATTAACATTCCTCCAAATGGCTTACTACGGCTACTTTATTCTCTTCCAAATTTCAGCCTTTTTATGCTCTTTCCCCTCGCCTCGCCTCGCCTCGCTCATTTCACCCGCAGACATCACATTCTTTTCCGATGTTTCACTTGTAGCCTTATACTGCAATCTGCTGCCTCTATTTTTACGGCTTACTTCATTTTTACACTTGATTTCTATTCGTTAATTATGTGTATTGTCAAGAAACATTTGCATTTCAGCCGTCAAACAACTATAAACACCTCTCCCCCTACACACAAATCTAGAATATCAACTTTACATCCAAAGTGCTCAAAGTTTTGCACTCTTCTTTATTGGATTTTTTTCAAGTTTTAGCTCAATGGATTGCTACAACTGGAGCATAAATTGACAACAAAATTTGCGCAATTGGGCATTTCAATTTTAACACCGGCATACATTTTACGAGTTTCCAGTTTTTAGTTCAATATCTCTATCCGTAAACTTTCTCCGGACCAGAAACATCAGTAAATCAGCGAATTTCTTTTTCATAATTATTACGTGGACTACAATAACTGTATTAAAAGAACAAAAACCTTTTCTTCTCAAAAATGTTTAAATGCCAAGATTTACAATATGAAAACGCCCACTAATTAAATATTTGAATACACAGTTTGCGTTAAAACTATATTATAAACGATTCCGTGCGGAAACATTTTATAAAAAATCCAGTTATCGCTGTCCTGAATAAAACAAGTGTAACCCCTTTTTTTATTTGTTACTGTTACAACCTGAATCTTATTCAATCATTTTTTTTCTGGTAAAACAGAATCATTTGGTGCACCTTCAACTGTGATAATTCAACTTTAGTAAAAAATAACTTTGAAGCAAATAATCACACATTTACTATGAATATTTTTATAGGGGTACAAGGGACCTCGAAACTTACTCGATATTATATTCATACAAAATTATGTAATATATTATATCCACAAAATCTAATTATTTTCAATTTACTTCACAACCTTGAAAGTTCAACATTATGTGATTGCAATTTTGAAATATTACACTGCTTTACAATATCATTCAACTTGATATTTTTTTACGAAGTTTAGTCCGTCTAAGTTAAAGTGAATAAAGCCAAATTAATGAAAAAGATGTAATTAATCGAAAAAAACTGTTTTTATCGTATTCAATGTTGTTCTGCTTTATTGAAATATTGTTGAATTTAGTAATAATGAAGATAGAAAAGAGTGAACTCTTGTTATCCCATGAGGAGTAGAAATACTTTTTTATTGGTAAAAAGTCATATACAAGTGTCGACGTTTCGAGTTGAAATACAACTCCTCTTCAGGACAATCTGGAAATTTTTTAT
>JAWWMK010000032.1:11710382-11734873 GCA_035047105.1 Galeopsomyia nigrocyanea | reverse complement strand
TTTTATTAAAATAACGCCGAACGTCGAAAAAGTCGATTTATTCACGGTATTTTCCCGTCAATTTTCTACCAGGGTGTTATCTCCAGAATTTTTAATATCGCATGCAGGATATTATATCGCTTGATTCAATTGCCACTGACCGAGGAATAGAAATCGAGTAATATGTTTGAACTGAGGCATCGCTTTAAAACGTGTGTAATCAATCACGCGGTATAGCGTTTTATAGTGACATTCGATCATGTTTGACTAGCAAAGGGGTATGTATGTACGTTTGATCAAAGTGTAATACCTTCGTACAAAATGAACATGGTTTGTTATCTTACACATATGGCCTTTCTTTACATCTCTCCGTATGCTACATGCGTAAAAAGCTTCAAGTGCTGTATGTACTTTTCGTTTTTCCAGCATCATTTATCACAGTTGTTTGTCTTGGAACCTTCAAACTGAAATCAATGCCGCTGAATGATAACATTCAATTATAAGTTGCTATTTTTGTTTATGCAATTCATTTAATATTGTCAAACAGCTTATTTAATCGCTGAAATTCATTAGACTTTCAAGTTTTAAATATGTTTTTAACAACTTTGAATGACTAGAAAGCATATGTTATTGGCAGCATCAACATATGCAACCTACGGTCGATAACGCAGGGTGCCTTGAATACTAACGATTGAAGGGTCGGTTACGGAGCGGTTGACGATAATAATTTTTCAGATCCATATCATTCAGAGATAATATCTAACGACAACCGATAATTCAGATGATTGATTATTTAAGAATAAGTAGTTAATCACTGCGATAGTAAGTTTTAACTAAAACATATAGGTGCATTGTTTTTTTCAAGATTCATTGAAGGGGATCAGCCAATGGTACCACTAAAAATTAAAATTATCTTGATTGCAATTGAAAAATCATTGGAATGTTGTTATTGTCGTAAAACTTTTTTTATTTTAAAGTACTAGAGAAGTAGTTTTTAATTTTCATTCTTAAGTCTCAAAATCTCAATCGCAGACTCTACCTGGTCACTGCTTATGTAGCATCTAATTTCTCGAGAAAAGTTAGCGCAGGATTCTGAACTTTTGAGCGAAGAAAAGAATTTTTTTAGGGCTCATTCTATTCTTCTGGATTTTTACTTGAACTTAAGTGAAGCGCTTTTTCATAAACTTAAATTGTCTGTTTTTCAAACAGTTTTTTAGAATTATTTAAAGAAAACTTAACATATAATCGAAAAACTTGCTCTAAAACACAGAAAACTTGAGTGTATTAAAAGAGCACACCACTTAAGTTTGATTGTAGGGATCACACCCTGTAAATTAGTAGTTAATACAACCTGTAGACACCCTGTAAATTGTAGTTAAGACAAAAGTAAATTTTTTCGTTCTCGTAGACGTTTAGAATCATACACAGTGCCAAATTTTTTCAAGAAATGCTAAAAGATGCTACATAAGCAGTGACTCGGTAACGTGTGGCATTTGGATTTTGAGACTTACATGCATGTTATTTCCGTACTTTAAGGTGAAAAAAGTTTCATAACGATATTTATAAGGTAGGTGTACCCAATATGGGACTATTTTCGACAACAGCCATATCTTTTTACCATTAATGAATTTTTTGACGGGGGTGGACTCGTTTTGAAGCTGAGTATTTACCCTTTAAAACTAGCTGTCACGCGATGTTTTAGATGAAAGCTAGCCCGATTTATTGCACTTTGAATGCAACTACTTTTTTTTGGTACAAAAAGACAGTGTATCCAATATGGGACTATTATATAGGGAAAAAGGAATTTTTATACGTATATGAATCATATGAGATATGTATAAGTGGGTTAAAAAATCAAGATTTATCACTTTTCAAGTATTATAAGCTAATTAGTACGATGTGATAATGTTATAGTAACATATAAACATTAATTTTAAAAAATATAACGAAAATCGAAATTCTATCATTGACAAGTGGAATAAGTAAATTTATTTTGACTAATTGTGAAGTTTTGTCTTAAGTTACTCACAAAAATTCAAAACTGGAACATGGAAAAACATTAATTTGGTGTTTTTTCATAATCCATAAATAATTTTCGGTATAATCCCATATTGGGTACAACCGACAGCAACCAACAAACAAAAGTAATTCGGGCGGCACTTGGCTTATTTACAAGCTAGAGAATTTCTGATGAGTGATTTTCAAAGGTAAAAGAAGACGAATCGAATGCTGTATCGCAGATTTATGGTAAAATATATGAAACTACTTGAAACAATAAATATTTAGCTGCATGAAATTCAATGAGGTCGACGACTTACTTGTCTAAAACCCAAAATGGCTGCAAGAAAACGGATTTAGCGTTCGGGGGTAATTCAAATCTACAGAACTTTCATTATTTGATAGTGCAAACATAATGTCACAGTTTGGCACTGCCAAAGCATCGCGAACATATCAAAACCGACGATAGTCCCATATTGGGTACACCTACCTTATTAGAACGAGTTTCACACTGCAATAACGGAAAGATGCCATAAATTTGGCTTATTTATACGATAGCGAGAAAAATGAAATTTTTAAATGAGCATATAAATTTTCTTTTTTTGCAAGATATTTATAGCCACGATTTCACGCGTACATGATTTCAGTATATATAGATGTGATTGAATGAAGTACTATTTTTGTAAAGCGAACATATTGTAAAATAACTAATAAAATTATAAGGAAAAGATAATTCAATAGAAAGTGTCAGGATGTAGTGCTGAACTGTTAATATTTAATAGATAGGTCAAGTTGGAGGACAGATGAATTAGCAATGAAATGAAAAGGTTGGCGCAGAGCAAGCAGCGAATGAGGAAAAACGTGGAACTGTATAGGGGCGAAAAAAGAACGAAGAGGAGAGAGGAAGAGAGAGAGGAGTGCGAAAGAAGGAAAGAAGGATAGGAGAGCGAGGTGGAATGAATGGCGAGTGAATGAACAGTAGTGCATATAGTATAAGCACTAATATTACATCTTTGGACTGACAGACGTGTGGACTTTAAAAGCCAAGACTAACAAACAGTCAGCAGTCATCCGGTCTTCTTGTTTTTATGTTCTTCCGCGGATAGGATGGTGCCGCTCGGCTTGGCTCGGCTTGGCTGCTCAGCTCGCATCGCACATGAATGAATGAACCTCAACGAACCTCGAGTCTCGTCGAATCTTTAGATTATTTTCGAATGTCTCGTTGCCGCTGCTGCATTCTATTAACCCATCGGGGCTTCCGAGTGCATTTATACTTGACTTGTCAGCATTTTGCCATGCAGTCTGTGCAGACCATTAGCTGCAGTCAGCGCCAATAAAAAGTTGTAAAAGTCCGCTCTGCTGGTATATAGTGCGGCTTGAGGGTAGCTCGAAATAAGGTATAATTTTGCGCGCCAATTAAGGTCTTTAAGAATTGCGACCAATTGAGCGGGAGGGTCAGAAAGAGAGAGGGAGATGGAGAGACAGAGCTAAGGCTTTGGGGGGACGAGTGCGCGCGCGAGATGTTCGAAGCTGCCTCTCCCCTGTAATTTATTATTGATTAGATTGATTCGCGACAGAAAAAAGGTCCTTTTCCTCCTTCCACTTCTTTTTCTTTGCTTCCTTCCTTCCTTCCGTCCTTCCTTCCTTCCTTTCCTCCCTCCCTCCTTTCGCTCAACTTATGTCTCTCTGAATCGTCCTCCGCTGCACGGCAGCTTTGATGAGACTTATCGGCAAAACACTTTGTGGTTGTAAAAACTCGTCGACTTTATCAAATCGTCTCTGGGCTTACGAAAAGTTGCTAGACGATATAATAATAGTTTAAGGCTTTGGCAACAATTGAGGCTTGCTCTCTTTCGAAGAACGAACAAGGAGAAATACTCGGCTGCAAGTATACAAGCGAATAGAAGAGCGTGCGCAGTCATAAGTGCAGAATTGCGTGCGAAAATGTTGCATGGATGCAGGCTGTTGGATGTTGCTGGTGCAGCGGCACTAGGCCATCATCGGCTCAAGTGAGGCGTATTTAACGCTCCTGTGGTTCACACCTAATTAAACCGACACAGTCGCAGAGTGAACTCGGAAGCGCAGCACGTGCCAGCACAATGCCCGGCGGTCTTTAGCGCCGATTGTCATGTAAAGCACACCCGACTCGCTCTCGCACACTCGCACATGCGTCGCGACTATATCACACGCATACACACACACACACACACACACACACACAGCCACGCGCCAGCTCGAAATATTTCTCGCAGTCGAGCGCCACTGGCGACGACTTGCAAAAATCATTAAAGCCTATTCATACTTGAGAGAACTTGCACGCTCGCGCAGCCCATCGCACTTTTCCCAATCTTACTTTAATCACAGCTTCGCCTCAGCTCACTCGCATAACGCTGCTCCAATCCATTATACTCGCTCTCCTTACATTCAAGCTCATCCATTCGCCCGTGCATACACCAATACACCCGCAGCATATGCCCTGCCAAATTACACCAAAATATTCACCAGTTTTTACTATTTTCATATTGCGAGACGATCCTCTTGAACATAAGCATACCAATTATACGCACTTATGAACATTATAGCTATATCGAGTTTTATATAAATTAAGGCATTCGAAATATCATTTAATAGTCGGTTTGTTTTTATTAAGGATTTCTCTGGGTTCATTATTTGAAGTAACCTGCACTTATCCGAGTTTTTCAAAAGTTTTGAGAGTGCAACGTTCAAAAAAAATTTGTCAAACGTTTCTATGATGATCAATTGTTTTTGTAAGAAACTTCATAGCAAACTTTTATTTTATTTTACTTTATAGTAATTATTACGTGTATAACATTAACGAAATTTTCCGGTGTTCAAATACATATAAATATGCAAACTAAAATGATGCTGGTATACACGTAAGTCAAAACAAGTGTCAATTATTTAGAAACTTTGTCGGTGCAGAAGAATGAAATGTACTGGAGTGTGATGATTAATTGGGTGAAAAAAAAAGAAGGAACGATGTTGAATATATATATTATATAAGAGGTGTGTAAGTGCAATGGAAGTTGGTTGAGTGTCGAGTGGAGCGAGGCTTGGAAGAGCTGGCGAAGAGAAGAAAAAGAGGGAGCCTGGAAAAAGTTGAAAAGGCACTTTTGTTAAAGAGCAGAGAGAGAGAGAGAGAGAGAGAGAGAGGTGGGGGAGCGGGTTGGAGCTTAAAAGCCCTCTCGCGGCAAGTTCGCACTCGGCGCAAGCTCTGGCGCGCGGCTGCCGGCTGCAGCATTGGCTGTGCACTCGGCTCGAGAGCGGCGTCGATTGGTCGGCCGCGTCTCGAGTCGGGCCGTCCCTGGCCGACTCGCTCGCTCGCTCGCTCCTCCCCGCACACTCGTTCAACACCGCCACTCGCCACCGCCGCCGCCGCCGCCGACGCTTATCTAGCGCGCGACACTCGAGCCGCTGCGATGTTCGACTCGACAGCAGCAGCTAGTGCGCTCCGCTGAAGGCCTACGACTCAGCCGCAGTCTGCCACTGCGATCTCGCGCGCCATGGAAGAGGCCTCGCTGTCGCCGAAGGGTGCCGCCAGTCAGCCGACCCCCTTCAGCATCGCCGACATCCTCAGTCGCCGAAACAGTCAGCACCAAATTCATCAGCAGCAGCAGCATCATCATCATCAACATCACCATCCTCATCCCCATCAGCAACAGCAGCAGCAGCAGATGGCCAGAATCCTAGCCAAGAGCGAGCTGCTCGAAGCCTCCTACCAGCAGTTCCTGGCGGCCGACCTCTTGCGCCGGAACCTCGCCCAGGCCACCAACTTCTCTCTGGCTCCGCACCATCCTGAGCTGCTGATGCAGGCCAACCTCAAGTCCGAGGAGTTTCCGCCGGGGCCGCCGCGGCCGCTCAGCGCCAAGCTTCACCAGCACCGCCAGCAGCAGGACGAGGCGCTTGACATGAGCAAAACTAAATACCTCGGTGAGACCAATTTCCCCCCTCCCTTTTTTATATACTCTTTTACATTATACGCGCGCGTTCGATTATCATAACGACCACGAGCAACAGCAAAGCTCACACTACCCTATACTGAATATGTTATTTTAGTATGGCATAAGTGCCCACTTGACTCTCCACCGCGAGCAGGCAGACGTCACGAGTGCGCGATGCTCTCTCTCTCTCTCTCTCTCTCTCTCTCTCTCTCTCTCTCTCTCTCTCTCTCTCTCTCTCTCTCTCTCTCTCTCTCTGATCTGCCACTTTGTGCACTTGCCAGCGCGGCGCGGACTACATCAGCTGCGGCTTCTGCTTACTGCTCCTTATCAGCAAAGCCTTTAGCCCATATTCTAATCGCTATATCTCCGCTGTACGCAGCTTCCTTGCTGTAAAACCCGTTGAACTGCACGCTGCAGTTTGCACAACTTGCACGCCGAAGTCACTGCGAATTATTCATTAGAAATATATAAGCTATATATCTCGATCGCGGGAGCGGGAGCGCAAGCTTGCGAAGTCTCCGCGGCGGCGGTGGCGGCACGGCGGCTCGCTGTTTAGAAAAGACGACTGAGCTGATTTATTAATAATCCGTGATCTGTGCGCGCGCGTGTATACTCATAAAAGCCGCAGCAGCAGCGGCTTACACGGCACTACGGCCTAAATGCCAAAAGCTCATATCACTTTGAGGGCAATCGATCGTCTCAAATTACACGAGCACTTGCAACGGAGCCTCGGCGCTATAACGCTGCAGATCAGCTTGCCGCGCGCCCATATATATTAAGAGAGAATCAATCACGCGCCGTTAGATATATAAATAGATATAAAGAGGAGTCGAGCATCCCCGCGCGTGCATCGGATGACAAGTTACACATTCGCACTCGGCTGCTCTCTCGCTCGACACATCTCCGCGCTAGGCAGTGCAGGTATATACATGAGGCGTATTAAGCTGATCGGCCGGCTCGCGACAAGTGAATCGATCGCGAGCGCTCGCGAGGCAGCAAGCAGCCGGCCTGCCTGCCTGCAATTAACTAATGCATAGCACCAGTTGGCACCGATTCACCAGCTCCAGCGCCACTAGTTCTATTGGCCAAATTGCCGCTATGCTTTCAACCATGTCCACTCGGCGGGCGTGATTTGCACAAAAAATCCTCGACAAAGCTTAATGAGGCTGCAGTTTATTGTAGGCCGCGACCCAGGGAATGAGAGTCGAGTAAAGTGCAATGTATAGGCAGGGGCAGTGCGTGCGCAATGCCGCATGAGAGAGAAAAGGAGCAGCGAAGAGTGATCTAGACTAAACTTAGATATAGCAGGCGCTGGCGGAATTGAGTGGACGCGCTTGTTATTCTATTCGGACAAAGTTACAGAGCTCTATATTCAGCAGAGCCTGCATGCGCACTTGGTTAAACAGTAGCCATCATGCACTGCAGGGATACACATGGTCAACGCATGAGGCCGAGCATGAGGCATACGCAGCGCGCTCATGCCTTATTCATGCGATAATTGTTTTGCTTTACTTGTCGGATCATTGCAGACGAGATGGAGGAGGACATGTACGAGGTGCAGTGTCACGGCGGGCAAGCCGCCAGCGGGGCAGCCCTCGTCGGCGCCAGTAGGAAGAAGCGCAGCCGGGCGGCCTTCTCGCACGCCCAGGTCTACGAGCTGGAGAGGCGGTTCGCCGCGCAGAAATACCTCTCCGGTCCCGAGCGCGCCGATTTGGCAAGAGGCCTCAAGCTCACCGAGACGCAAGTCAAGATTTGGTTTCAAAATAGACGGTAAGCTCGTGCTGCACTCATTCACATTATACCTGCTACTGCTGCTGCTGCCTTACATTTCAATTTGGAGCTCATTCCACCTCGCACATCCACTAATCATTGCCTTCTTTCACAACTCCACCTCAACTATACATACTAATCGTTCTTTCAAATTCTTAACCGATTCTTTATTTTTTGCCAAAAGCAAAGTCCACTTATTATATCGTTCAATCATAGTCATTATTTTACTTTTGAGCTTGAAAATACATCAGTTTATCTCATGTATGTATCCTTCAAAATTCATCAACATCTCGCATTACCAAAGTGGACTTTCACTTGCTCCGTGAACAATAATTATTAGGTACTTTCTACCTAACACTTCGAAAGCATTAGCTTGCCATTTTTAAGGACTAGAATTACAAATAATAAATATATAAAATATAACAAATTTTGCTACAGCACGCATTAAGTGTGCAAATTTAAACATGGTTTTGCCGTGGTCATAATATTATGTTTTACAATAAATTTATCGGTTCACGGTGTCAAAACATCATATTTACCCCTTACCTTTTCAATGATCTTATCGAATGGTTATTGAAACGAACCAAATTTTTTCTCACTTACTCTTCAGAAAATTTTCAAAATCTAAAACAACATCAAATTTTTCTTGATTAGCAACAAATATTGATTAACTTAACGAAGAATTATAGAATATTGTTATAAATAGCGTAATAAAAGTTTCCAAATCGTTGGCAATCAATGTTTCCCATAATATAGATTCATTTTATCTATTGAACATTTTTTTCTAACCGTTTAATTAATTTTTTAAGGCATTTCGTTACAATTTCATAACAAATCTCAACTTTTTGTTCAATCAAATTGAAATTTAATTATAACAATTGATAAACTCTGTCTCCTAAAGGTTTGCAATATATTATCTTTACTAAAAATATATATTTCATATGTTTACACTAAAAGTTTACGTATACGTACGTCATCAGATTTCATGTCCAAGTCCATTAGAGCCTCTTCCATAGTTTAACTAACTCTTCCAATGAATCTACTTCTTCATCGTATCCTTCTTTTGCATGCTGTTCATTCCTTTTTGGAACTTTCTACCTAAAATAGATTGTAATTTATCTTAATTTTTTCAATATTGATTTCTGGACATTATATAGTTTTCCTGAAAATTATTCTTTCAAAAATCACAAACGATGATAGTCATTTAAAAATATCAGATTTTTTTATTAAAAGTTGTCAATGCTATTGAAAAAAACATCGAAAATAAAAAAGATTTTCACAACATCACATTGTGAAAAATTTTTATATTAATTGGTATAAATCTTTTTCGCAACCCTTTTTTTCGATATAAACGAATCAATAGCTGAGTCAGTTATCGAGGTTTCGGCCATAATTGATAAAATAGTTAGAATAGATAAAATTTTACCAGGGAGAGTTCTCGGGTGATAAAATCAACCATAAATTCAGTTATGGGGGACAGTGTATCCGAGAAAAATTGAATAATACATAAAATCA
Organism: Galeopsomyia nigrocyanea; assembly: GCA_035047105.1. Taxonomy (NCBI): domain Eukaryota; kingdom Metazoa; phylum Arthropoda; class Insecta; order Hymenoptera; family Eulophidae; genus Galeopsomyia; species Galeopsomyia nigrocyanea. The sequence continues at coordinate 11,725,649 of JAWWMK010000032.1, read as the reverse complement.
AATAATGTGAGCACTAATTAAATAAAATAAATTAAAATAAATAAAATAAATTAACGACATAATCAGTGCAAACTTGTGTAGGTATAGGTAGGGACAAGCAATATTAGCATCAGATTACAAGTGAACATGATTAACGTTACTCTTGTAATCGTAAAAACTCGAAAAACTTCATTTTACATAAATGCTATAACTAGAAATCAAATATAATGACATAAAATTAGCTTGATATAGTACACGATCAAAAAAATTCTTGCAGAGAAATGTAAATCTATAATTTGTTGATGCAGTGTTTTGAGATAATAATTCTTTCATAAAAAATATATTTTTCATCTATTGATTGACGTAAAGGGGAATCAAATGAATTCTTATATAAATGAATAATTTCGCCATAAATAAGTATATGGTGGCTGATGGCTGCACGGCATAACTTTGACTTGTGTGTTTTTGAAATTGGAATAAAATGTGTATGATTAATGAATCGTTTTTGAAATTGATATCGAGCTTAAATTAAAAATAATTCAAACCTTTTAAATTACTCGTTGAAAGCAACTTGCCGATAATAGATATTGTATTTCAATTTGAAAAACACATAAGTCAAAATCACAAAAATGGACTTGAGTCGTTATGCCATGCAGCCGCAGATATAGAAGTTGAATCACTTGACAACGACATATACATATATTGATAATGTCAAGTTATACTCTATAAGAAAAATACTGGATATAATTGGAAGAAAAAAGAGGTGTTACTCTGTAATTAGCCATGCTGGCTATAAAGGAAAAATGGAAAGAAGAATGTTAGAAAGGAGATGTGTTGCAGGTACAAAACGAAGCGACGGCAGCAGCAGGAGCTGGGTGCTTTGGTGTCGTCGCAGGCAGCGGCGGCGCGGCGAGTGGCGGTGCGAGTGCTGGTGCACCCGGAGGAGCATCAGCTGCAGCCGCCGAACGTGGGCGCTCGCCTGGCGGCGGGCTCGGGGCCTCCTCTGCCGCCCGGATCTGGGGCGAAGCCGGGCTCCTTCCCTTACTACTGCCTGCCCTACCACCCGCTGCTGTGCTCGCCGCTGCTGCAGCATCCGCCGCCCGACCACGACGACCATCATCCGCCCATCAAAGTCGCACGAACGGACAAGCCGATCTAAACAGTCACGCCGCCGCACCTTGTAGATAGACACACACACACACACACACACACCCACTCACACTCCCTTGTATTTCGCCTCGGCCACTGGCACGTGCAGCGTGCAGCAGCTGTTGCCGTGGCCGCGGCCGCATCTGTATATATTAGCCTGTAAATAATTGTACAAACATATAGAGTAAAGCTGCTGCTGCTGTAACGAGAATGAGTCGAATAAAAGCATGCACGTTATACATATATACAACGTTAATGTGATTCTCACCGAATCTTCACCCGCAGCACAATATTAAAAATCCAGTTGAATGTTTATTTGGAGGAGATTTACGAGCTGGCAGCAACAGCTCGTTTCCCGATCGCATCCTCGCGCCACCGAGAGGCAAAGTGCAGGGGCTGCAGATTAAAGCGGCGAGTCAATTTTTCTTTTTTCTCTACCGAGAGACACAGTTAAAGGCGCGTATATATAAGTGGCCCGGACTTACTGCATCACGGGTGGCCCCTACTCGAGACACACGAGACGTGTTTATTCAGACGGGACATGCTCACCCCTCCCCCGTGAACCAGAGGGAAAATTCTGTCTACTCCGATTTCAACGCGTTTCCACGGCTCCTCATCCACTTGTCGTCATTCCGACTAATATTCCACTAAAACACTCTTTTGAACGCCGCTGCCTGCATGCTTATATACATAAGGAGGCGTAACGAGATCGGAGATTTTTTTATCTGCCTGAGCTGTTGGACGGCCGCTCGGCCGGATGGAGAAAAACTTTATGGCCGCTTCTGCAGTCCATTACCGTGTTGTTTATAACAATTTGTAAACAGAGAGAGAGAGAGAGAGCAAGCGAGCGAGCTCACGATGGCGCATCGCGTCTCTGTATATGCATCACCATCATCATCTTCGGCAAAGACGCGCGAGCAGCTTAACGAGCCGCGGCTTCTTGATATTTTACGCGCGCTTCTGCGGCCTCTATATGCCAAGAGAGAAACAGAGAGCCAAGCCAAAACTCACCAACGAGCGCTTCGATTTTATCTCTCTCTCTCTTATTCTTCGACCTGCCTGCCTGCCTGCCTGCCTGCCGTTCTTTCTTTATTTCCTCGCTATTTTACAACGCCACAGCGCGGCAACAGGCAAATTATACTTTCAAATCTAAATTCATGTGCTCTTCATTCACGCTTTTTCCCATTTTTTCACCGCGAAATGGCTTGTGTGATAATCGGTAATCGCTGCAAAAAAATATCCGTCGTCGCTTTCACTCGATGCAAAACAAAGAAAGGCCTGCCAATTTCTCAATTTTTTGTTTAAAATTTTATTTGATTTTATTTCGATGGAACTTGTTAGAAAAAACTGTTAGTTTGCAAGCAGAATGAATGATCGGAAGCGAGGTTTTCAAAGGATCGAACGAAATCAAAGCGACGAAGGGTTGGATACAGTTAAATGAGAGTAAAATGAGGCAAAGCGCTAAACGAAAGCGGAAAGGAGAAAGAAAGAGAAGGGGAAAGGGAAGGGGGCCATTAACAACTAATGAAAATTAGCTTCTTTCGGCTGATTGAGCGACAAATCGTAATTCCTTTCTTGCCGCGGAATGAACGAAATCCGCCAGCCGCCCGAGCCGCCACTGCCGCCGCTTAGTCGTTAAAGCCTCGATTGACTCATTCCCTATTTCAACTTTTATGCTCTTCTTTTTTGTCATCGCTGCAAGTCAAATTGCTCACTGCTGGAACTATTTAAAGTCTCCAATTAGTACTTTCGGAAAAAGGCCAACTGCTTAAGATCGTTGGAGAAAAAAAAAGCCGAACAATGTTTGGAGAAAATCAGGAGTCAAGTCTTCTCGATGTAAGCGGGTTTCCTTGGCAACGCTGCGAATTCGAGTGCGTGTCAGAGGTTGCACGTACAAAAAATAAGAGAGAAAGGGGAAGGGGTCGGAGACGAGTTAGAGAGCGAAGTGGGCCGCCAGAAAATCTCCAAGTTTGAACCGGTAATTTAGCTCTGAGAAAGGCGCCTCGCAATTTGCCAATGCCGCGCGAGGATATACTCACTGCTGCTGATGCTGCGCTGCTTATTGTTTCGAGAATTTCAAGTGCGCAAAAAAGTGCTCTTATGAGAAACGCTTAAGCTGAGTGATGTAAGCATCTGTGCCTTTTTTTTTCGTTATTTTTTTTTTTTTTTTGCCTCGCGCAGTCGTTCGAAATAAGTAAGCGGAATTTTAAGCGAGCAAAGAAGAAGAAGGATGATGTAATTGTAGATTGAGAGAAAATGCAGTAGAAAGAAGAAGATTAAGTAGAAGAGGGAGGTAGAGGAGCTGGGAGCAAAGTTGTATAGGAGAAAATGCAGTTGTGGTTGGGTGGCGGTGAAAGGGAGGAAAATTTAGCGAGCGATTTATCCGCGTCGTGAGAGGAAATTGGCGGCCAATCAACAGCGCTTCATGCGCGAATTCTTTCCTTTTCATTGACGATTCCCCGAGAGAAGCTCTGGCTCTTTCCTTGACATTCTTGCCACAGGCACTTGGGTCGCGAACGTGCGCGCACACATAGCCAGAAGTCCAATTTCTGCAAGTACGGCCAATTTCATTGGCTGACTCATAACTTTTCGGTGTGCAATTCCGGAAGAAGCGGCAAAAGTAAGGAGGAGGAGAAGTGGAGGCTAATCGTTTTCTTTCATTTGTTGGTGTCTATGATGCGAAGGCGTTTGGTCGATTGGCGCGAGCCAGCGAGTGTACGAACGAATTGGGAGTTGGAGCTGAAGGACTGGTGCACAGGCCATGAACGACTATAAATAGGGCCTGAAATTACCGGGTAGTGCGCTGGCGAGAGAGAGAGAGAGAGAGAGAGAGAGCGGCGTTTTAGCGTAGTTAGTCGAAGCGAGCATATTGGACAAATAAACGAGCTCGCCGGCAAACAGATGACTGCGTGCGAGCTGCGAGGTGCCACGAACTAAAGACTATTAAGGCGCGCACGTCAGCCAGCCCTGACAGCCGCCAGTTTCACGATTGTTTTTCAATTTATACGTCTTTCGCTCCCATTTCTCGATACACGCCTACGCAACAGCCCGCATCAAAACTCGTGCCTGCACTGCTACTCGTCGTCGTCGTCGTCGTCGTCGTTATTTAACTCGCTTATGCTCACTTTATTACTCGCCGCGTTTCCGCTCCACTCTCGCTCACGCATGCACCTCATTCGCAGAGCAATGAGCATTCACATTGATTTATCTGCTTTCGATCGCTGTTCCCTTACGAGTCTGTCGGCTTGATGCGCCAAGCATCCGCCTTATCCTCCGAGCAGTCGTCGAAGAACTATCGATCAACACTCGACGATGTTTGCTTTTTCTTCATTGCAGTGATCAACTTTGAAGCGGCCGTCGATAAAGTCAAGTTCTACACAACCCAGTGGAGAGAGAGCGAGAGAGACCACTCGGACCAGCTGAAGCTAAAGCTAAGCGAGTTGTGTCAGTTGGCTGACACAGATGGCGCGCCGTGGCCGTCTGCCCTAGTCTGCCCCCCGGTTCACTGCATCTCTTCCGTGCAGGAGGCGGCTGGAGAGATGATATTGAGAGCTTTTGAAAGAAAGAAAGCAAGGAAATTCGAGTGAATGTATAAGGCTGCGAGATTGATCGGGGGAATTGAGCGTGATGGCCTCGTTGCAAATAATCTGCATGACTAATGTTAGTCGAGGCGACAAATGCACGCATTTGTACTGCAGACAGCTTGTCCGATAAGAGCTTGAGCAAGAGAGTTTGCTGGTCATTTAGGCAACCTAGTTTTCGAGAGTATTGGCGCATGAGGTAGGCAGCAGGCAGCAGACAGGCAGGCAGGCAGGCAGGCAGGCAGACGGGCCGGCAGGAAGGCGACATCGAGTGACAGGTGACAGCCGTAAAAAGGATGAGTTGGTCGTTGAAGTTGCACGTTATACTTGGTGCGGGTAGGTGCTGATTAAGTCGAGCGCTCGCTATATATGCATGCACGCGGAGAGAGGAGAATGAATTTGCATGCTCACATGCGTGCATACGTGCAGTATAGGCTGTTATACGTGTGGGTCTTTGTGCAGCGAACAGTAGGTAAATAACGAGTTGCAGGCGGCAGCGGCGAATGATTTAACAATTAGCTTGAGTCGCGAGTCGCGGTAGCTTGAGGCTGGATTTGCATAGTTATTTTGCAGCGGCTGATATTTTAGCGGGGCTTATGTAAAATCCGTTGCTCCAAGTTGCCATCACAGCAAAACAATGCTTACATTGGTGTGCGCAGGCCGTCCATTAAAAGCGAAAGGAGCAGCAGCAGCAGCAGCTGAGTGTGCAGGAAAGAACAGAAGAAGGAGAAGAAAAAGAAAAAAAAGTGAGAGATTGACACGTGATGCCGAGAGCGAGATTAGCTTTATTCTTTAATGCTATTAGCCTCGGGCCCGCTAATTATTTCATTAAAGTTTCCAGAGGGCCGGATCGAGCGCCGCGAGAGTGTGAAAAAAGAGGCGGGCCGAGTAGCCAGCAGCCGCGTGAGAGTGAGAGGGAGGACGGGCACGGGCACGGGCACGGGAACGGGAACGGGGAGGAGAAGGGAAAAGGGAAAAGTGAAAAGTGCCTCGCTATAGACTTATCTCGATCGCTCTCGTCTGCCGAAGAAAGAGAAGAGAGCTTAGCCCACTAATTTCGCGGCTAATAGATTAAACGGGTCCCATGCTCCGGAGCGAGCGCGAGAGCGGCGTGTCAGAATCGCTTTGAGTGGCACGCTAAGTGAGGGCCTGCCTCTCGCTCTTGTATGCTCGGCGTCGGCGACTCGCGGCGCTGCATATACGTGCACGCACTCTCCTCGACGACGTTACACATGTGCTATAACCAAACTTACGTGAGTGTGCGTGTGCGTGCACACTCCATTGTTTCACAAACAAAAGACGGCCGCTTTGCCAGTCATGGCGGCGAGTCTTTGAACGCCCCTCGGCCAATCGCCGGGGCAGCAGCTCAGCGCCCAGGCCAGCTCGCATGTAACCCATCATAGCTATATGTACAGCCCTCGATTTGCCCATTTGCTTATCAAAAACCGGCGCGGACTTCCGCCCAGTGCAGTGCAGGCGTGCATGCTGCCCGGCTGCAGTTTTTGCCCGACGAGCTGCGAGCTGTAGCTCCCGCCATCGCCAGAAATTGGCTTCGTCACAATCGTCGTCGCACTGCACGGCTACTGCTATCAAGCCCCCAACTGCAACAAAGCGCCTGCACCTTTGCCTCCTTCTCCTCCTTTTTCTCTCTCCTTTTCTCCGTCCTTCTTTATAGCCATCGAGCCTCATACCAGCCGTCGTTCAATTTCCGAGGCGCTTCCACTCTCGCTCGTGAGCTGCCGCGGCTGATTGCTAATTGATTAATCCTGATTTTTGAGGCCGAGAACGAGCGTGTCGCCGCCGCCGCCGCCGCCACTCTATACCTGCCGGCCGGCCTACCTTACTTGGTAAAGACACGTCAATCAACCTTCAAAAGACCACCGATTTTTATTGCCCTTACTCATATCGCTTCTATTCCTTCTTTTTATCCTTTATCCTTCCTCTTGATTACATCTTCCAACACGCCTCAGCTTGGACCTCCATATAACAACAAAATCACGAGTTTCTATAGCATACAATGCCTCTTTTATTCCAATTTACAAAATCGCACCTTTGCACCTATCACACCAAAAATTATCAACTTTCTTCTTTCTTCTTTCAATCTGAATATTGATACATTAATCATGACAGAGCGTTCATTGCATCGAGTATTATAATTTAAAAATTAATCCTGTAGTTTGGAAACTTTGATACTTCCTGCTTTGAGGTGTCGAAAACTAATTGTACCTATTAGCTGTAATGCTTTCATGCGAAGAGTATCAAGAATCGAATGAGAAGGCAATATTTTTCCCTTGGAACTTTTTTCGTTTAACAAGCCATAGCAAAATCATTTGTATCACTTTAATTTTTATAAATTCATCAAAATTCGATAAGCAACCTTTCAATTTTTTTATAACAATGTACTTGGAACTTATATTGCTGTGAAGGCATATTTGTATATATTATATTCTACCTTAAAAAAGAGAGGTTTGAAAAGTGAAGCCTGTAAACGTTTTGATTGGTCAGCTGGACATGGAGATTTTGACGTTTGATTGGCTTGCTGGTATGACGTCAGAAATAGGCCCGCGAATTTGAAATGATTTATTGATTTTTTTATTTTATTGAGTATTGAGTAATGAATAAATTTGATTTAGCTATAATTGACTTTGATTTATACATTTGATAATAAATTTATTATATTTGAGGATGATTTAGAAAATATTTCACTATTAAAAGTAATTACATACTCGTGTTAAACTTCGGGTCGCCGCGCGGTTAAAACAATACTTTTTCTCTTCCACTCGCTCGTAATAATGTTTGTTAAGGTTTAAAGAGTACCTGTATCAAGTTTGCAGTCTAAATATTCATTAGAAAAAATTATAGAAGCCATTTAGTACCACAGCGTCGCGCCGCGGCATCGATTTTCGCCTTTTTTTAGCAACATTTTCGTTAATAGCTTAAAAAAATCCACGGCTACCTATTAATTGCAACATGGCAATCGCTTCAGAATTCAATTAGCTTCATTGCCCCATTAGTTTCGTAATATAAAATTACATTCTTCGATGTTAAATTTCATTTAGAAGCGGAGAAAATGTTGCTCTCAATGTATTTTTCCGTAAGGAGCAAATTCTTCAATTTTATTTTGGAAATTTAACATAGAAAAACGTATTTTTGTATTACGAAACTTACGAGATAATGAAGCTGCGGTTAAATTCTGAAGTGATTGCCATGTTGCAAATCATAGGTAACCGTGAATTTTTTTAAGCTATTATCGAAAATATTGCTAAAAAGTGGGGAATCGATGCCGCGGCGCGACGCCGGCCGTTGCACTTAATTTCTTCTATAATTTTTTTCTAATGAATATTAATACCTCAAACTTGATACACGTACTCTTGAATCCTTAAAAAACAATGTAGTGGCTTGATTGATTTCCGCAGACTTGTCGATCGACGATGCGCATTTCGAAAATTTTGAGGTTATAATTTTTGCTGTACAAACAAAAGTACATATCAAATTCAGTCAAAGACTATAAGAAAGTAGATGATCTAAGGAATACCTCTAATTTTTTTCGCTTCAAACCATCGATGACTTTTTTATTACGAATGAGTGGAAGACTAGATACTTTTGAACATCCTCCCCATAGAACCACCGTAAAAAAAAAGAATGATTACTAATGGTGATATGTATATCACTTTTTGTTGAACTAAATATTATTAGATTTACAGCGCGCGCAGAGCGCATTTAGACTACACGAGAATTTTAGTTGCGGTAATCTTTGTTGCAGCGGTCAATTGCCAAACGTACGAGTGCAAATTCCTGGATTTTCAGCGGTGCAGATGAGCTTGGTGCCGAAAAATTGGGGTGACGTAATCATTGGCGCGCTAATGATTCGGAGATGTATATAGTATACAAGTTGTTTGGAGGGCAACGGAGTTGGTTGGCGCGCGCTTGCAGGTATAAAAGATTCTTGGTAATTATTTGGTTATATAAAGTTAGAATATAACAGAAAGTTGTTGCGGTTAGCGGCTGTCGCACGTTACGGAGTTAATTGGACAAATGTTGAAAAGCATTCTTCGAAAGAGTGAGTATTTGGTGAATGAGAGCTAAGGAGAAAAGATAATTAGGCAAAAAAATGAAGAAGTTAAAGCGACAAGCATATTAAGCGCTTGACACTGTATGGCTGCGGGAGAAAAATGGTGAGAGGGAGGGGAGGGGAGGGGAGGCGGGTCGGAATCGCGAATAAACGATCCACTTTGAGAATCTCTTTTTCGCGCGTCGTATAATTGATGAGCCAAGTCTGCTCATCCATCAAAATAAAAGCTGTGCGGGCAGTAGGTAAGATATAAGCCGCGCTTATACACAGCGTATAGCAATAAAATGCTAAAATGTATTTCTACGACTATTTCGAGGATATCTTACAATCAGCGCTAAAAGCGTATGAGAAACGGGCCAACAAATTAGCGTGCTTCCGAATTATCCGAGGTAGCCGTTAGCAGCTATAGCAGAGCAACGAAGAAAAGAAAGGCCGGCCGGGAAAAACGCGCGCAGGTAGACGATGATGTACTATAACGTTGCGTTGCGGCGTAAGCCTCGAAAACGGTTAATTAAATCAAAGGCCGCCGACGCCGACACGTCGTAAAATCGAGCTGCCGCCGCCACCGTCTCCGCCGTTTTTTTCTTCTCTCTCTCTCTCTTTTTTTTCGAGCATTATCCTCGGCGATGACTCGAGCAAATAAAAAAGAGAGAGAGAGAGAGAAGATAACGTACGTATAAAACCATAACTCCGGCTCCAAACAATTTCTCGAGCGAGCAAATCCATTAAACCTTTTATTCCGGCATCAGACGTACTAATTGCATCTCAAACAGCGCATACACGAAAATCTTTTTCGAAAGTTGGAGGCGCGCCTTTGCCGCGCTGTGTGTCTGCATCATAAGGTTTTCCCAAAATCAACTTGTTCTCCGGCAAAACAGGTTAAATGAGACGCGGTAAAAAGGATAGCTAATGAATTAATGAAAGAGCGCCGCGCCGATGATGAGGCTTCGGAGAGTAGCGAGCGATCGAGCGGAGGGGCGGGCAGTTTTGAAAAATGATTGATGAAATGTGGAGGTCGAGTAGTCCGAACTCTGCTGAACCGCCAAAGACGCAAACGCGCATAAAGATTGAAGCATAAAGTAGGCTGCAGCATCGGCTTTCAGTTTGGTGTATGTATTATATACGTGCAGCGTTTCGCTCGACGGCGCGTATCTCCCTCCCTCGCGGGCCGAGCTTGCTTCTCCGCGTGCAGCGCTGCAGAGCTTTTCACCACATTGTCATAACACGCTCCTCGTGACTTAATCATATGGCTGCGGCTCAACGGCCTCTTTAAAATCTGCTCCGCAGCTCATTTAGCGCCCAGGACTGCCTGCCCATGTGACATATGGCAAACCAGCCAGAATAGTCGCAGCAGGTGAACGCCAGCAGAACACAACTTTTTCCAGTTCTCTGAACGAACGACGGCGGATGTATATATGTATATACGTATCGCGCTTCCTGGCACAATCGCTCGCGAGGGCAATCAGTGGAAATTTGCAAAATTTACTGAATCATTTTGATAATTTACACGGGCGCCGTTAATTGCTGCGTAAAAATGATGAAAGCGCTGCTGCTGCTGAGCAATTGGCAAAAAATGAGCAGATCGCGGGGGGAAGAGCTGCCTGCGGCGGCGGCGGCGGCAAGTTAATGATCGAGCGAAAGGAGCCGCGCCTAAACGAGCCGTGTCCTCGGGTGTTAGGACTCCGAAGCGCAGCAGAAGCTCGGCTGGAGTTTGCCAATTCTCATTGGATAAATCGGCCTCGTTATGCTTTCCTTATCCTTATATGAGCGGCGGCGGCGCGGCGCCTGCCCTTCCGTCCGTCTTTCCTTTCTTTTTTTCCATGCGCGATGCGTAAGCACTTTTATGCTCGATGGCAATCGGGCGAGAGAGAGAAAGAGAGAGAGAGAGAGAGAGTGAGAGAGCTTTAATCAGCGCGAAATTCGCAGAGAATGGCCAAAGCTGCGGAATGGCAATTCGACTGCAAATAAGTTAATGTTTGAAGGAATGCGTTACAATTAGCATGCGTACATAAATTGTTGGCGTTTAGAATCGATTGAAATTGGGTATAGAATGGGCATGAGTGGAGGTGAGTGATGAGGTTCGGATGAATGGGATATTTATCGCTGGCCGATTAAAATAGTTGTGTAGCTGGTAGCCCGCGAGAGAGACGGGCTATTTTAGGTGAAAAGAGAATATAGAGCCGAGGCTCAATCGAAGAAGGAAGGAAGGTGGGTAGGCAGGTAGAGGATAGGTGAGGCGGGTGGGGTGGGGGCAGTGGCGTAGGGGGGCGAGGGGAAGCGGTCGCGCTTAAACGCGAGATTAATGACGAATCGGGCGATCGACCAAACGAGACAGCGGCCCGTCGTATCGAACACTATCTGGCGATGTTGAAACACCGGTAAGCGATCTTGTCCATCTCGTTGCCCGCCGCCGCGTGCTCTCCCGGCTTGCACGCTATACTCGCTCTCTCGCTCGCGAGCGCGCGCGTATAATTTTCAGATGCCTCTTTCTCGCTCTCGCTCGTAGCCGCGGCTCGTCGGCCGTATGGCGGCGCGATGAAGGAGAGCGGCCTCCTTTGAAGTCCAGTTGGAAGCCAATTACACGAGTCACACAGGGCCGCATCGCTCCCTCTCACTCTCAGCCTCGCTCTCACTGCTGCTATATACGCTATATAGCTATATACATGTATAACGCGGCTCGGAAATATAATGCGCGCGCGAGCGCAGCTCGTCGGTCTATCGATTAAAAGCTAATTGCCGTGAGTTTTTTGGCCGCGGCTGCTGTTGCTGTTGCTGTTGCTGCTGCTGCTGCTACTGCTGATTGACCAATACGAAAGCTGGCCAAGATCGTTAGGCGCGCGTCAATAAAGTCCAGCAATAAATAAGTGTTGAATCGCCGTTAAATATATCGAGGAAGCCCGTCGAACCTGATGGAAGGAGCCGCCGTGGGCCAAACAGATTAAATTCGAACGATTAGGTCCGAGCTGCTGCTGCTGCTGTCGATTAATATCTTACAGCGGAGAATCAATCTGCCGAGGCAGTCAGGTGCTAAGCGAGTGCAGGCGGCGGAGAAGGCGCTAGGCGAGGCGAGAAAATGTTGTCGTTAGAAGTGTCGGCTGCGCAGGTGGCGGTGTGCAGTCAGCCGTGAGCCAGCCAAAGTCGAAAGTCGAAAGTCCACAGCCGAATGAGAGAAGGGAAGGTAAGGCAATAAGTTGGATATCTTCCTTTTTCCAGGGGCCCTCGAGCAGCGCTGATCTTAATGGCCGGCACGGACCGGATGGTATCGACGATCCGTCCACGGCACCTCCCGTTGCATTACACCCAAGGCACCTATAGCTCAATTTGCCGACACCTCACTAAGTATAGGTTTGCTGGGTGGTCCTTTCTCGCTTATACTCTCGCTCACTCGCTTGCGTATTGCCCACCGAGCTTTTACGCCGCAACCAACATCCGCAACAATTCTTCAAACAATCTCTCCGCTCTTTCGGCCATATTATACACCAATAATTACCTGCCAGCTCCTTCATTCCAATATTCATAGCGCTGCACGCCAATCTCTCCGCTGCGCACTAATCTCATCATGACAAAGGACGAATGAAATGTCGATTGGTCGGCATTAAAAACAATTGATTTCATTGATTGATAGCTAATGGAAAAATAGCGGTGCATGTACTGGCGATGTATCGATGAAGCGATCGATCTCGTTTGAATGCGCAGCTCGCCGCAGCGAGCTGTATAATCAATGTAATGACACGTCGGCGAAATGCACGCGCGGACAAGGCAATGATTAGAAACATATTGCATTGGCGGCGCAGCACAGCGCGGACTGTAAGTTCTAAGAAGCTGCAAAGGAACTGCTTTCTTTACCGCGAACGCGCGGGCTGCGGCGTTACAAGCATGCAGGCGCGCCTGTCAAATGATGGAGCGATCCATCGGCCGCAGTTGCTCGATGGGCGAACGGCAAAATGTTGTGTCAACAAGGCACAAAGCGAATAATGAGAAGTAGCCATGGATAATGAGCCGCTGTCGAGTGTATCATTCAGGCGCGTTTTACAAAACCCTTGTGCTCTGCAATTTCTCGCGGCTGCGCGACACACGGTGGTTGCACTTAATGACGCCTGCAGCCCCTACCCCAATAGCTGCTCTCTCGCCTCGCACTTTCTTCCACAATTTTTTCCACTGCCCCTTTCTCCACCAACCGATACTCCAGACTGACGCACCGTTACCTCTTGAACCTCCTACATCCCAAACCAAATTATCCATATTACTTTTACCAATACCTCACTGCATGCTACATAACGAGTAATCCACGACCAAACATCATCATGATTATCCAGCTCTACCTTATTACTCTCAATTATTTATCATCGTTTAGCTGAGTGAAAAATCATTGAGATCATATTTTTCTAACATTTTTTTGTGCAAAAATTACCTATTCTCATTGTGTTTCTCGCAATTCAGACTCCTTTGACTATCTCAATTTTATAATTTCCAATTGCAAAGATTACAAACTACATTAACGTCACCTAGCTTGTGCTTTCTTTCGTTCTTTAAGGAAACACTTTGCTAACGCGATATTTAGTACATTAGGTAGCGTTCTTTTCATCGAATTGCCATCGCTTGAAACATTCATGCGTGCAAAGCCGTGACACAATTGCTCCATGTATCTATACATATGTTTTTTCATGTGTTGCAGATATTGCTATACGTAAGTTACAAGATATAAAATAATAATAAAAGTGATGAGAATCTATATAGAATCATGCTCAGTATTTGAATGCAAACTTTTTTTCCCACCTGTGCACACTAATTAGCCGTAAGTTTAGGAAAATTTTGAATCGACTCTCATATATTGAAGCATGCGGCTATCATAAGATATAACATATGTACCACATCCACACATATACATTGAACAGCATAAAAAATTAACGATTGAACTTTACATAATACGTTCGCACGGAGGATACTTCAAAAAACGCTGCTAATACATTGGCAGTTAGCTTCCTCTCTTAAATTTGTGGATTCTTATTAATGTTTGTCTTAATAATTGCCTCAATTATATTTTTTTCGACTGTTATTCAATTCAATTCAAAAAGTCCATATATCCTACACATTCACGTTCGCTTATCGAAAAAAAGTTGTGTGTTTAAAATTCAATAACTTGTTCAACTATTATCAAATTAATCGTAGAAAGCTTGTTTTAAAGCTGAAATTGTAAAATTATTTTGAAAACATTTTTCAAGATCCTGGTAGGAATGTTGACGAATAGATTACGAATAATTCACGAATTTTATAAGTTTCGCGAAAAATGCGGCGCGAAAGTCACGAATTTTGCGTGAAAAACGTCAGATTTTTAACTACTAAATTCTTGAAAAATTTCTCAACGTAAGATTTATTTTAAGTGCAATTTTGATCTCTTACATTTATTTGAATTAGTTTTGTAATATTAGAAAATGAACTAGAGCATATAATTAATTTCTTTAATCCAAAATAGTAGAAATCTCCAGATTCTTTATTGTCTTTGACTTCCATTTCAATATTAACACTGACAGATTTATTATTAACCCATTATTACCGAACCCGAATCTTCGCTAGATAGCCTCAAACTGACTGCTGGGTTCATGGTATCGCCCAAAAATAATTGACCCCTGTCTTTTTTCTTTTTGTATTTCTGGTTGTTTATAAAAAGTTATTTAAACAAATTGTAAAAAAATCGATGTAAAATTAATATAATCTATCAAATCTGCGGGAAAAACAAGAAAATTTTATTATTAAATTACAATTTTCGTCATAACTATCGACTAAAATCAGTTAGAGAGACGATTCTGCTTTCAAATTAAAGCAGAATCAAAGTATTATAATATCCTAGAATCAAATATTACAAAATTCATATGTAACGCCGAAAATAATTAATGGAAAACTCAAATTTCCAAAACTCAATAATTCAAATTTTTTCAAAATTTGAAAGACTGTTTAGTTGTTGTTAGAATTATGAAAATCTTCTTTTCCACCCTTCATTCGGTAAAAACAAATAAAATGAGTCCTCACTCGTCAAATTTTATCGCGTAGAACTTCCGTTATTGACAGGGACATACTACACACACATCCGCGCGCACACACACACACACACACACACAAAAGCGCGCACACACGCACACACGTACACACGCACACACACACACACACACCCACATATATGCATGCAGACGTTTCTTAAAAATGATGTACTATATTTCCTGACCCGCCGAAACATATTTCTATACTGATTTCAAGACAACTTTTTTTTCACCAAAACAAAGTTTCCTCTTACACAATTATAACTTATTAAGGTAGCTCTCCACCAATCTATAGTTTGGTAATAGCTAAGAAAAAATCAAGTTGAAAAAAGTGATTACAGTCTCTCTAAATGTTTAAATGACGTTTATTTTTATTTATACTACAATAAATCTTAATAACATTTTGTAAAATAAACAATAGCAACAACAGTATAAGCGCTCAAAGTACAGC
>JAWWMK010000032.1:11675703-11700414 GCA_035047105.1 Galeopsomyia nigrocyanea | reverse complement strand
TATATATATAAGCCAACTCGAGCGAGAGCGAGAGAAAAAGCTCATTAGCCAACAAGTTTCTCGCGTGAGCGGCTTATAAGGGCTACCAACTTTTTCAATGTTCGATCAACGAGACGCTGATACACCGGCGCGTATAGCTGCATATAGCAAGAAACACAAAGATAGCTGCTATACGTACTGCAACGAACGGGCGCGTCTATGAAAACTTGCATTCGCACTTTGCGGAATCGACTTGAAAGAACTGCCTATGACGAATGCCAGACTCGTCACACGTAACAGGCGCAACTTAATAAATTATATCTGCGCGCGAGCGAGCGAGCGAACCTGCAAAGCCGCGCGCCGTTCAAAAAGCTTCTCTTCTCGGAACGCCGCAGAGCAGAGCGCCGAGCACCGAGCTCTCGCTGCTATTTTTGCCCAATAATTTCTTTTCATCTCGCGCCGCTTACAGCTAAGTTTCGCTCTCTCTCTCTCTCTCTCTCTCTCTCGCGCGCGCGCAGATCAGGGACTTGATGGTTGCTGGGTTATGGTCTTTTAACACATATAGATATACACACAGATTCTACTTGATTTTCAGCTTCATCATGTTCAGCTCCCATTTATTATACACATTCTCTACTTGCTTCCAATTCTAGTTCCAGTCCTTAGCTATGTAACAATTCAACCCTACGAGTTTTGATCTGTCGCCGCGCGACGTATCAACAATATACACGATACAATCAATTACCATCATATATAATATCTATATATATGTATAGACGCAGTAGACAAATTTCTTGCTAGTTTCATAAATAGCTTATACACAATCGACATCGAACAACGCAGCTCTGATGTATACGTACTTGGTACGTGGTAGGATATATTATATTATATATATTTACAATATTCGCGGACTAACTATTTACACTGCATCAGAGACTTTAATAGTATAATATATCTAAACAACAGCCTGCGGAACTCGCGAACGGACGAACGATCGGACGAACGAACGAACGAACGAGAGTATAAAAGTAAAGTACAATAATTTACGATAATTACACTATAATACACGAGCCAAATACAAGCGAAAGAGCGTTTTTGCGCGGGAATTTAGGGCTTGTCGTCGAGGGAGGAGGGGGGCAGCGGCCTCTTCTTCAAGATGCCCAGGTCCTGCACGTTCTCGAGGAAGGTCTTGTGGTGCTGGGCGACCAGCAGCGGGTTGACCGACTGCACGTCCTTCTTCAGCTCTTCCATGTCGCGCTTCAGCTTGGCCCTGCGGTTCTGGAACCAGGTGATCACCTGCGCGTTGCTCAGGCCCAGCTGTGCGGCGATCTCGTCGCGGTCCGCCGGCGACAGGTACTTCTGGTACAGGAAGCGCTTCTCCAGCTCGAAGATCTGCTGATTAGTGAAGGCCGTCCGGCTCTTTCGCTTCTTCTTCGGCTGCTGCCGGTTGTTGAACAGGTTCAGGTGATTCGCTTGCTCTGCAACAGCAACAATAACAACGACAAATCAGTTAAAATTTCGTGCAAAATGCCTCTGTAGCTATCTACTTTGGTTGCAGTCGTGCATTAAACCGATCAAAAGGATCACACCTGCAGCAAAAGCACTGCTTATAAACTTCGCGAGCAGCAGACTATAGAGCAGGCTAAACGCTCTTTGAGCGCGAAAGAGGCGCTGAGATATTAGTTTCTGCGGTCGGCCGCTGCCGCTCGCTCCGCGCCGGGATTTAATTCGTTTGATGTTCGCCAATTCGCCGCCACCGCCGCCTCGCTCTTTTGCTCTTTCGCTCTTTCGCTCTTTCCAATTGCCGCGGCTATCTCTCAATCCCCGCTAGCGCGCACTGCCATTTGTCGCTCCACAGACAGACACTAGCAGACAGAAAGACCACGCGAATATTTGCCGGCGAACGCCAAGCAAGCTCAGCTCAGCAATTCGCTTCTCGTTACTGCCTCGAGCAAGCAGTAGAGTTGAGACTGCTCAACGTGCTGAAGAATTTGTCGACTTTGGCGCGGGTGGGCCCTGGATCTCGAGAAAGCGCTGAGCCAGCAATTTGTCTATGGGCTTTTTTGTCCGCGCGACATTGTCTCGGGTTTCTGTTGTCGGTCGTCGGTCGCCGCACGACAGCAGCCACGTGTCAGCGATATGCCCACAAATCGTCGGGGCGTCCCGCCGAGAATTTGGAGCACTTTCTCGTCGTCGCGGCCGTGCGACAGAAACCGGAAAGAAATCTCTCGGCTCTCGGGGGCCGCTTGGGACTCGCTCGCAGCAGCAGACAGCAGCTCGCACATCCGGCCTGCTCGCACATGACGCCATACGCGGAAAAGCTGCGGGGAAAGGCGGCTGTAGGCGACAATTCGTCGAATCGATTAATGAAAGCTCGGAGCTGTGCACGATAACGCGCGAGAGCTGTGTGCTGCGTGCGAGAGGGGGCCGATGGTAGAGGGAGGAGCGGAGCGAGTAGGCGCGAGGGAGCTGCGAAGCCTGTGGCCCGGCTCCTCGCTCACGGGATTCATCTTCATTAGGGCGTCCCGCGGCGCTCGATTATTCCCACCTGGTGATTTCGGAGGTGTTGTCGGCTTAGTATTACTTGCAGGGCATTCGATAAAGATGATAGTTGCTCGCCGGCACGGGTGGTCTGCCGGCCCGCCTTGCCTGCCTGCCTGTCTGCCTTCCTTCTTTTCTTCGCCCAAACAGTTGGCCGACGCGAGAGCTTTCCACTCTAATTACACATTTCGTGCGCGCACGGCTCTTATTTCGATATTTCATACGCGCGCTTTTTCTCTCCCGATCTCGATATCAAGAAGCGCGCACACGCTGCGGAGTATCCGTTCCGCTCGCTATATTTCGAGTAGGACCAACCGACGCGACCGGCGAGCGCACGTGCCACTGATTAGTGCAATTACCGCGAAACGAGCTCACCGCGTACATCTCTGCTGGCCCGAAAAATCCTCTGACATCTCTGTTGGCGCTGCCAATCGAAGCAGCTCGCGGCAGCTGACGCCTTGCTCGGCTTATATCTTTACTTTTCAGAAGCTATTCGTCAACCTAACTCAACAGCGCGCGCATCAATCAGTTACCAGTGTCTCCCGCGGGAGAGAAGTTGCAGCAGCAGCAGCAGCAGCAGCAGCAGCAGAAGAAGAAAAGATCTGCTCGGCCTCGGTCATTAGTTATGACGTCGTCACGTCTGCAATTAGAAGCCGCTAACTGTTTTCCCATTCCTCCTCCTCCTAACACAGCTCAAGACAACTTTACAGCCGTCTCGCAGCCTCGAGCCCCCATCTGCGCGTTTTTAGCCGCGGCCCGCACACTTGCCAACAAATTGAGCAGCCCGACGATGGACATTGCGACTTGGAGCTTTTCTATGAGCCATCGACAAACCAACGCTACAGCGCCCTACCTCAGCGTTCTTTTTTATATTTCGCCAATTCTTCGAATCCTGGAAATCGTCGTATAATTGCAGTCGTCGTGATGGCCGCCTCCGCCTATCGCGCGCGGCTACGGTACGTGGAACGCGAGCCAGCCAAATTGATAGGCTCCGCTTGATCGAATTGGAAGTAAGCACCTGCGCGTGCCTCTCTGGCCGTATGGTTGCACGAATCCGTCTGGCGCGCGAGCAAGATCGCCTCTTCGTAACGCCTTCGCCTTCACTGGATTTAATTTCCAGCAGTCGCACTCCCTTTCCATATATATTGTACGCTGCTCATATATATATACTTTCCGCACGCGCGAGGCCCGCGCCGCAGCAGCTTAATTTAGGACGCGACGCGCTCGCGACAAATGTCTCCCAACGACAGATCTAATTGCGCTCCCCAGCTTTTTTGCCTTGCCGTTATTAGCCCACCTACGTGACCCTACAACTTCGCGATGACAGCACTTTTTTTACCCCATCCACTTCGAGGAAGGCTCTGCTGCTCTAAATATCAAAGTTATACTCGCGTTACATTCTTTTATACTAAACTTCTGCGCGTTTCGCCCCTCCGGACAAACTGTTACAACAATCAGTCAGTTCTACCAAGTATTTTCGGAACACCAGCTTTAATATCAACTTTGTGATGCTTTTACAGTGTTAAAGAGTGCCACAGCGTTAGATCACTGTTGTTTGCTACATCTTTGAAATTGATATAACAAACTCTACTTTGTAAGAGAAACACTTTGCAGTCAAAAATAACGTATAACCAATTGAAAGAAATATCTTTCATGATCGAATACTTTTGATAAGAACAACATATTTGTTGTGTAGCTTGAACTATTCAAGAGCTGTGATTAAAATCTCCGTAATAAAATGGCTTTACGATCCGCAGATTGCGACACTCTCTGCGCACGTAACCGATTGTATTAACAACTGATGAAAGTAATATTTAATTTCCCGATAGTTGGAATAGTTAACAAAAAAGTAGTGCGTTACACGATTCAATTGAATGATTTCAGTAGCATTATAAATTATAATTTCATAGAACCGCGATAAAAACCTCGAGATTACAATGATTGATAATCTGTTGGTGTCAATCGATAAATACGTTCTGAAATACATATCTTCATGAAATCAAGTTATACGCATTATGAAAAGGCTACTGTCGTAGACAATAAACGATTCTATCCATTTTGTTGTTGCTGCATCGTTGGAGTTCTAGTTTAATGGATAAATGGCATTTGTCGCACGAGATGTGTTGCTGAAAGAACGCTTGAATCGCAAAAAAAAACTGTGTATGCAGCGAATAGTTATTTCGCAATCTAGTATATTGACTGATTGTAGGAACGAGATTGTTAGTTTTATTGTCTAGTTAGCATCGCACTGACAGTAATGAATGAACGGATGAATGAATGAATGACAACCTTATAACTTATACTCGCGTGCAGGTGTATGGTGCGCAAATGCAATTAGTACGATAAAAGCATTTTCGAATAGAATCCGCTTATACGCGGTTGGAATGCTGTATAAAAATTGAGAGATAATAAAGATTGGCGAGGGAAAAACTGATGGTTAAGTGCGAGTTAAGTGAAACGTATATATGGACGGGATTGTTGAAAGTTGCTAAAGCAGAGTGTATAAGTATAATAATGGTATTTGTCGAAGTAAGGCGGTAGTGGTGTGAGATGTATAAATGATAAAATTATCAGATAATTGATGGTGTGCAGGGTCTTATTTTTTCGCAGCTCGATAGGAATTAGCAATCGAGGAGGATGATGAACGGCGTGTAAATGCATGAGTTGCGCGGTGCGACGGCGGCGGCGGCAGCAGCCTTGGGCTCTGCAGAGCGAGAGTACAAAGCGCGCAGCTGTATCAACATGCATTTGGGCCCTTAATAGCCGATATTTTTTCTTCTCTCTTTCTCTTTTCGCGGCTCGCAACGGTAGCTGCGAGTAGCACGCGGCTCGTTTCAATGAGCTGGTTTTTGTCCAAACAGCGAGCCGAGACGAGTTGAGCAGAGCAGAGCAGACCGGAGCAGAGCAAAGAGGCAGAATCGTTCTAGGCCAGTGGATTCCGTTAGATTCGGGCGCGAAGCTGCACCTGTGTCGCATTAGGCGTGTCGAATCGAGCGACGAGCTGAGAGAAGCGTGATCGAGCTGCTTTTTTTCCGCGCGATTAAATTGAATGTTGTCGGGCGGCCGGGCGGCCGATCGTCGCCGGGTGAATCGGACGCGGTGCGGATGAGCAGATGCCCAATTCGAGGCTGCACCCTCGCGCGCCGGCGCTGCTTGTATCGAGATTTCTATTAAGCAGGCAGGCAGGCAGGCAGCCGCTCGTTGTTTTTTGCAGCCGAAAATTAATCTTGGCCGTTAGCAGGTGGCAGCTTTCCGGCAGACTAGCTGCTCGGATTGCCCGTCCACTCGGAAGCATGACTAACCGATCAACGAGCAAATGTGACTCGGCAACTTGCTGCAACGCCGAAATTCAATCTACAGCAGCGAGCAGAGCCGCCGCCGCCCTCCGAGCGCCTCCATTAACTACGCCACTTGACTCGACTCGACTCGACTCTGTGCAAACAAACCGTTCGCGCCCCCTTCTTGGATCGTTGTCAATCCCAAAACTTTATCGCTTACCGCTCTCGCATATAGCCATGTAGCTGCTGGGCCTGCTTTTCTGTTTTTATTCCGAGTGCAGGCGCCTCCTCTTCCAAATTAGCCCGCTCTCTCGAGATAAGTCAAAGCTGCCGCCCCGCGCCTTAGATGCCAAGTCTGCTTAGTCTCAGCGCCTGCCTCGTCTCCGCATCGGGAGAAAATGGCGATCGATCGGCAGTTCAGTTGGCTTGATGAGGAAAAATCTGCGGCTCGTTTATCGTGATAATAGCTTGTGTCAGCCCCCCCCCCCCTGTCCGGATTGCCGGGGCTTAATCGGGCGCGAAAAGAGCAAATCGTCGATTATAGCGCCCCGAGCTTCCACCGCCCATCCCCTAACAGCAGCTTATACGACTGCGGAGCTAAAAAACCTGCAGTCGCTCGGTCCCCCGCTTATTATTTATAGAAAGTTTGCTCGAGTTGAGGGCGACGAAATAGCGAGCTGTAAATTGTCCGTAGATGGAGCGTCGTTTGTCACTTGGCTCGCGCCCGCTTTTCCATTTTCCGCGCGATTTCCCCGGGCGTATGCAGCGACGAACGACCTAGTAGACAATGACGCGCGCGCGCGCGAGCCCCAGCCACCCTCCAGTGCTCCGACTTTATTACAAATTGCACTGCATTCCTGGCGGGCGAGCCATAAATCGCAGGCCCGCGCTGCGAAAAAAAGCGAAAAAGGAAGACAGGCAGGCAGGCAGGCAAGGAGCGACGGAGACAAGACAAGACGACTCAAGACGGGCGATAGTTGCAAGCTCCGCTGCTGTGCCATGCATGCACAAGGATAATAAACGTAGGCGCAGTCTGTATTATAGCGAGATGCAGACTAACGAGCTGTAGCAGTAGCGGATAATGAGGATCGCGTGTGTTGTGTTGTGTTGGGCTGTGTGTTGCTGTTGTTGTTTAAGGGCGAAATTCAATATCGGGTCTCGATGTATCGCTCACTCGCTCGTTATTATAATGTTGGCCGCAGCGGGGCGCCCGTTAAGCCTCCCCTAAGTTTACATAACCTCGGTGACGCCAGATCTTGCGAGCTGCTCCGCAAGATCCACGCATCTCGCTGGCTATGCGCATATGTATCTCGGCGTGAACGTCGGCCCCTTGGACAAACAACCGAGTGGCTTTTCAACGGCGAGCAATCCACGCGACGGTGTAACTAATTCGATTAGCAGCTGCATTCCGATCGAATTGACAAATTGAGCAATTAGTGCGGCGCGCCGGGATCATCGACGCACGATGTGTGCAGCATTCATTTAGCGGTTTATCGAGAACAATATTGCCTATGGCCGCGCATCTAGGTATGTGCAGTATATGATGTCGATCGCGTGCGAGAGCCAGCGGAGCGATTGCAGTAGCAGCAGCAGCAGGCACAGCTGTTTCCCGAGAGCTATATGCAGATCGGCGCATCCTTTGTTGGGCGAGTTTCGCGGAAGGCCAGACCGCAGAGTCGCGAATACGTCTCAATTGGAGCGCGCAGAAAGAGAGTTGGAACAAGAGCGAGGATGTGTTTGTTGGCTGCTACGCAAAAGAGCCAAATTGGCGCTTTGGCCAGCTCGCGCGCGGCTTTGTCCGGCTCGGCCTGGAAATTGATTTTAACGGAAGCACACTGCCTCACGCGATCCCCGCATAGACTGCAATTCGTCTTTGCTCTGCTTTGGGAAAGATGAAGCGATCGAGAATGCTTGTCCGTTGCTGCACCGCGGGCGGCGGCCATGTGTCGCGCCGCTTTGCATCCGCTCGCTGCGAGCTGCTGTGTGCTGCAGGCGCGAGCCGCGAGCCGCGAGCGATGAAAACCAAGCTCGCGAGAGAGTGAGCGCGCTAATAACTGCGGATCGATGAGGTGTCCAATGCGCTGGTTGGCCGGTTAGCACCTCGCTGCCCAAGCTCGAGCTGGCTGCGCAATTAGCACGATAGGCGGCTAAGCGATTTGCATGTGAAACGAGAGAGTGGGCGCACCCTTGTTTAACAATGAGCGGCTGGCGGCGCACTCGTTGATACGCTCGTCATATACGCGTCGCTGCTATGTAGCTGCATACGCACGCATATAATACACGTAAGATGGTCAGCCGAGGCGGCTCGAGCACAATGGATGCGGGAAGTGGAGAGAGTGAGACTGCACGCGAGCCGAGAGCTGGCTTTTACGAGGCGCGACGGAAGCGTTTTAAGAGTTCGAAAAGTCCGACGAGGCTCGCCTGCGCAGCAAACAATGGTCTCACTCGCGTTTTCGCTGCAGCAGCGGGGCAGCAGAAGCAGCAGCAGCAGCAGCAGCACAGACTGAGCTGTAAAGCTTTATGGCTCTATTGCATTCTTCTTTCGCTCATTCGCTCTCAGCACGCATGCCGCACGCTACTCACTCTTGGCAGCGTTCAATAGCTGCCGAATCAATTGCCCAAATTACTCTCCGGACCCGCCAATATCCGCCCGCTCGCTTCCTCGCACACTTCTGCATCCGCCGCTGTAGCCTGCCAGCTCCAAATAATTCTCAATTAGCTTGCAGCAACTTAAGTCGTATTTATGTCGCTGCCGTGTCTCCGGCGCTGCCAGGCGATGTATATATATTGAAGCGAGCAACGATTTATGTCGGCGATCCGTCTCAGTTTGTAACCCCGCGACACTTGACGCTGCTCGTCCCGTTATTGCGCTCCCGGCAGCCTCTCTAAGGGCTCCCCGCTGAATTCATTTCCCACCCACCCTCCTTGCCTGCCGCCTGCTACATCGAATTCTTTCACCAAACTCAAATCAAAGCCTCGTCAATTTGCATGATCTGTTCAGTACAGCGCGAGCAACATTCAACGCAAGCAACAACCAAAAACTGTCGGCTCTTTCTCGCTCCTCGTCTCTTCTATACGCGGCGAACGCTGTAATTTCCGAGTAATGAGACAGCTTTTATATAGCCACGAAAGCAGACGAGAAGCAGAAAAGCAGAGAGAAGCAGCAGGCCCGAAAGCGAGAGAAAGATAAAACTTTTAAAACGCGTAACGGCGGTAGCGTCTCTCTCTCTCTCTCTCTCCCTCTCTTGAGAAAGAGAGGCTCTTCCAAAATCGATCTTCCTTCGGCTGCCGCCGCTGCTGGCTGCTGCTGCTACTTTGGAAAGCGGGCGAAACAGAAGAGGGCCACTTAACAGCGGGATAGCCGACAAAAAAATACACAGAGATCTGTTTGCCCTGGGCAAACTGTCACAACAACTTGACCTGCACTGCATGATCCATGCCACACACACACACACACACACACACACACACACACACACACACACACACGCACGCACAACACCATGCTGCTGCATTCGGAAGCCAATTAGGCAAAACAGTCGCTGTCGACTGATGATTATTCGCGCGATCATTTATTGTAACGAGAGCCCATACTGCAAATAATAATTTTTTTTACTACCGTCTCGGCGCTCAGCTCGCTGCAATTTATACCGCACGCGCGGCGATAATGCCGCCTCTGGCATATTGTAATTCGAAATCCGTATAGCGTAATTTGCTCCCCTTTTCCTCACTGCAGCCGCGCGGCTGCGCTGCAACAAATGACTCTATTGATTTTTACGTCGGCGCGAGCAACACTGTCGGATAATTTAATAACAGTACACGCTCTCTCTGTCTGTCTGTCTCTCTCTCTCTCTCTCTCTCTCTCTCTCTCTCTCTCTCTCTCTCTCTCTCTCTCGCTCTCGCACGCCAGCTCGCGCGCTTTTTTACTCTCTTTCTGCCGCGCGGGCCAACAGCGCTAAAATAAAGGAGAGATAAGTACAAGGCGCACGAGAGAAAGGGATATAATAATCAGAGCTAAATTGCAAATACGTGCGAGGGGCTACTGTGTTGTACCGCCGATTCGCTAATCTAATTTGAATGCCGGCTGATGGAACACGTATCCGCTGATATATTACCAATTGGCTATTCTTTCTTCGATCCGCTTCTCCTCGATCGGCAAATTGCAACCAGATATTATATTGCGCCAGGAACAATTGCTACTCCAATCCTCCTCCGCGCGTAATCGACACCCCACCGTCCTGCTCCACGTATACCGCTTTTCTCTCGGGAAATATTTCTCACGAATCGTTTCCTTTTTCTCTTTTCTTTTCTTTTCTTTTTTTTTCACGAAACGGCGTTTAGCCCGCGCACAAGAAATTGGGTCGGGCGCTTTTTGGCAATTAAATTTATTGCAGCCCGAGACATCTATAAACAAGCTCGTAAAGCGTACAAAATTTTACTGTCAGAGGCTTTACGGACCATTGAGTGCAGCGCATCAACAGCGCTTCTACCGTGCGGCTTCCACGGAGGATCAAAAAAATACATCAAGAGCCCTCCTCACCGCCGCAAGAAGAGAATTAAAAAACGATCGACGCGCACCGCCGACGAAACAATGTGCCGAGCCAAGCACCTTCCGTCGGCTGCCCCGCTTACGCCCGGCTACTGCTCGCGCTATATATGCATGCGTCTCTCGATATTATACATGCAAATTCCATTGGCCTTTTTTCGTTCTCTTTACTTTTTCACAACTGCGGCTCTTCAGAATGATTGTAACGGGAGCACACCACCATCTCGAGTTTTTAAAAGAAAAGCAGATGGACCGAGTCAGATATAGGCATCAACATAAATGCTTGTAAAACAATTTGCGCACAGGGCGTCGTAAACAATGTTCTTGATCACGAGGCTTTCCCGCGAGCCCAAGCTTTTTCGACTTTTTTCCGGAGCCTCCGCTATCCATTATCCCTGGACCTCTAATTTTACGATCATCATTAGGTGATTCACTATAGGTTTTTTTCTTCTGTCGCTGCTATACCTGCCTCGTTGCGGAAAACTAGGCTCCCAAAAAGCGAAGGACGCGGGCCGCAATAAAGCCGGAAAAAATGAAACTGTTTCACTCGCCGGCCGAGTCGAAAAATATGTGCCGACAATAAAACTTGGCTTATTGCGCGATAATGAACTCACGCAAACGCGCGACACCGCTTTAAAAATTAATTGCCAATAATATTTTTTTCTTCGATTAGACATGTATGCGCGGCAAAGTAGCACGAAGCAAATTGCTGACAGTTAGCAACGAAAATGCTGAATTTTCGTAAAGACATCATTCAAGTAGGTACATGCGGCTTTGATTATAAAAATGATCCGTTCTGCGGTCGCTGCGAATGGGAGTATGCGGCGCGAAGAGCTTTGATGCACGAGTTGGAGGTTAGAGCGTCGACCGAACTATACTTCTATATATATTATCTTCATTGCGTATTGATCAAGTAATGGCGTAATCCAATGATGATGTATAATATATATAACAGTGCACGATATATAAGCAATAATAGGTACCTTGGCTGTGTTCGCCAGCGTCGAAGGTCTTGCTGGTCATCTGGAAGAGGGCGTCGAGGGGACTGCCCTGTCCGGGGGCTCGTTTGCCCGTCTGCTGCGACGACTGCTGCTGCTGCGAGCTCTTCCTCTTGAGTGCCGACTGCTGGCCGGAGTGCGACTGGCCGGACTGCAGGCCCGGGTGCAGGGCGTACGGGTGATGGGGGTGCTGGTGGTGATGGTGATGGTGCTGGTGGAGCAGCGGGTCGGGGCTGCCCGAGTCGGAGACGGAGCTGCGGCCCGAGGAGGACGAGCTGCTGAGCGGCGGCTCGCTTATCGAGCCCGACATCGACGCCAGCGACATGCCCATCAGCGACAGGTCGCGCGGCAGCTGGTGCAGCTGATGCTGATGATGATGCATTTGGTGGTGGTGGTGGTGGTGGTGCGGCGGCGGCGGCGGCTGTTGCTGGTGATGAGGGAGCTGCTGCCGCTGCTGCTGCTGCTGCTGGTGGCCGTGGGGGTGGTGATGGTGATGGCCGGACTGGCGATGCGGTGGCAGACTGCTCTCGCTGCTGCTGTCCCACGGCCGGACGATCTTGGCCTTGGGCCGGTGCGACAGGATGTCGAGGATGCTGAAGGACTTGACGCCGCGCTCTCGCGCCTCCTCCTCCTCGTCCGAGTTGGCCTGCTGCTGCAGCTGCACCATCTTCAGCCGTTTGAGAGGCTTGAAGTAGTCGTCGGAGCCCAGGCGTCGCCTCTCGTCGCCGACGCTGGCCTCCTCGTCGTCGCTGTCGCGCAGAGAGGTTAGCTCCGAGCTGAGCCGTCGCCGGCGCCTCACGCGTCCGTGCTCGCGCTGACCGTACCTCGAGTCCTCTTCGTCGGCCTCGTCGCCTCCGTCGCCCTCGTCCGCCTCCTCGTTGGCCTCCTCGTCCTCTTCGTCCTCTGTGGCGCGGAGCCGGGGACTCGGACGCTCGGCGCACTCGCTGCTCGCGCGCCGTCGCTGCCGCCGGTTCTCTTCCTCGTGGTGGCGGTGGTGGTGGTGCTGCTGCTGCTTCTGCTGCTGTGGCTGCACGACCAGGGGCAACGGACTCGGGCAGCCGACGGAGATCTCGTCGTCGTCGAGGCTGCTGGCGGGCGGCTGCTGCTGCTGCTGCTGCTGTGGCTGCTGCTCGCTGGAGCCTGGCCGGCTGTGCGACTCGGGCGAGGCGCTGTGGTGGCGCTGACAGCCCCCCGAGGAGGTGGCCGTCCCGGCGGGCGACATCGAGTATGCCGCCTCGGTCATTTCGGTGCTGCACATCGCGCAGCTATATGTCTCGTTGCACTGTCGTAGCTACTGCTGCTGCTGCTGTTGCTGCTCGAAATTCGAGAGCGACGGCAACTCGCTGCTGCAGTACGTCAACACCACCGCACAACTCGTACACCTGCACTCGCACGCGACATGTCCCAGAGTCTGTGGGTCGATCACCGCGAATTACGATCACTCACTGCTGGGCTGCTGCTGCATCCTGGCGTATATTACCAAACGATCTTGCGTCCGCGAGGCAGGCGGAGGGAGATAGAGAGAACGGAACACCGAAGCAGTCAGAGCAGGCCTGTGACTCGGAGCGCTTTGAGCGGCTGGCTGGAAAGCCGCGTTGGTCGCTCGATCGCTCGCTCGGGCAGGGGAGTGGGGGGCGAGGCGAGGCGCGGCGTGGCAACATCAAAGTCGAGCGCCGGGCCGATCGTGCTCGCCTATTGGCCTGGGCGGAGCCTCGAGGGCCAGGCGCCGCCCCAAAATGACGACTCCCTGGAATTTTTACGACGGATACTTAACCTACGTCCGCTCGTCTGAGCAGCGATAGTCCTCGCTAACTAAAGAGAGTCGCCCGCGAGAAAGCTTTTCAAACGATTGCCCGCACCGCGCACCCCCCTCATCCCCGGCCATCCTCCCCCCGGCTGCCGCTACTGCAAATCTAAAACTTCGCTTATTCACTCCTCACTGCACGCACTGATGACGACGCCAGTGCGATCTCTGCCTTACCGACCCACTATCTCTTACACGCAGCCGGCGAAAACAATCAACTCCCAGCTAATTGCAGGATGTGCAGCTCCACATCGCGCACTGCTTCGCCTGGCGTCTCTTATGCACAACCAGTCTCAAGGATAATTATTGACCTTTTTCGTTACCACGGCCTTTTTTATATTCATTATGTGGCCCCCCTCCCCTCCCTTTCCCTCGTGACCGTCTATCGCAATGTGAAATCTCACCAGCTGATTTACATGTTTTCAGGATATACACCTAGACAGAGAACGATCGCTCAAAATCTCCCGACTACACTTAGAGTTAACGCCCTAACCTTTCCTACAGCGCTTTCGTATACCTATAGCGCACTCCCATACAATGAGAAATCTCGAGCCCCATACTTTCATCAATATCTCCACATTTCTCAACGTACTGCACTACCTATATAACAATTGACTACTTACCCAGCTTTACTCATAAGAATCAACAATGCTGCCCCTTCACTTTGTCTTTATTTCAATTTATCACCCTACGAAGCTATTAAGTAACTCCTAGCACGACTCGTGAGTCAAAGCAACAACTCAGTTGCAAAATAAAAAAAATACATTTGTTCGTCTTTTACGTGAATCACAATTTACAAATACTCGAAACATAAACTTTTACATCTCCGTCATAATTTATTTGAGTCTAATTTTTATGAAACAGTTTACTTGATAACTTGATTTGACTATAGAAAAAGTGTCAACCTAACCTCAACTTCCGTGTTTTATTATTAATAACTTTTTTTATTCCGCGACGACCCAATATTTTCTAAATTTGAGACCTTTTCAAATTACTTTGATAACACACACTCGATTCCTTATCAAAATCTGTTGTGCTATACAAATATTCAAAAACATGTATTTTATATATATAGGCTCGCCATAATTAACAGCCTGTGATAAGCGTAACGTTTTTAAACTAATTTTACTATTTGAAATGCTCGATGACCCTATACTTGAAACTTCACATACTTGTTCTAGAATATATCTAGTTTCATTCTATATATACAGATTTAAATAAGATCCCTTGTTTTTAATTTCATGCGATATACGACTACCTAAATGAGCTTTTGATACATATTTTTTTCTGAACTCGAAAATATTCAAATTTTTTTTAATTATTCTGAATATATATATATATATATAGACAATTTCAATATATCTTATAAATTGTTATAGCAGTAGATAATCGATGTTGCTTCTGGGCCTAAAATTGTGATTGCCGCAATTAGAGTTTTATACGTAAAATGTTTAACAGAAAATAGATTATATAAAAATTTGAACAGATATATTAATTTATAATTATGTATATAATTAGATACAAATTTAGATAATAGACATATAATTCAATTTTTTTTTTCAGCTTATGATTTTATGTCAGCATGTGATATTGCGCTGCAATATATATATATACAATAAAACCTCAGCAGAACGATTCAGTTCAAAGCTTCTGATTCGAAAATTCCGTTACATATAGCAAATTTTTTATTTCAATCAAGTTACCTGTACATATGTGAGTGTTATGCTTCGTAGAAATATGGTCAGAAAATAAATTTTTGCGCTCCAAACTATAACAAGGAGACCATCAAACGTTCAACTTTTTGCAACATTTTTTAAATCTTAAAGATTTGATCTGAGCTTTCTATTGATGGCCTTTAAATTGCGGTAATAGACCTATTCCTTTAATTAAGAGTTATTCAAGATTCAAATCGATTTGATTTTTCAATATATTAATTGAATATTAGGCCCATAAGTCCCCACAAAAGCCTATGAGATAAAACTGAAAGACACGTGACTTTTTATTTTTTATAAGGAATATTTTCCTATAAAATTTCATTAAAATAATTTTTTGGTCGTCACACTGAATATAATATGAAATATGTATAAAAAGTTGATATTACGAAAAATTCTGTTTTGCATTCCCTACAAAGAGAAGAAGATACATTGAGGTTTTTCACTTAAAGAATCAATGTTATACAAATTATAGAACTTGTCTTCTATCATAAAATTTATAATGGAGGTTTAATTATACAATTGTAGCGTAAATTACGCGCAGCATTTATATATAGTACAAGTCGAATCATTTGGGAAACATATTGCATTTTGCAATTGAAAATATTTGCCTTCTATTTTGTCTCGTATAAATTTAGCTTCGAAAGATGCGTCAAGATTGAAGCCAGGTTGTAATGGTTATATGATGGGTGACTTGCAGGAAACTGTTACTTTCTATGTCCGCCGCATTTTCGAACATTCAATGCAAATTATTGTGCATCAATATAACTGGTTATTCTAGTATTCATCGTTATCGATTATTTACAATATAAATATGTGTTATAACATGTATGTATATCGCAGTATAAATCCGTAAAAACTGACGAAAATGTCCCCTCCGTGGTATGTTCCTCGCATAAAAATTAACTTATTTCTACGGTTTTTGTACATTTAGAAAAGTTTTATTTTTATGATGGCAATTTTTCTTCAAAGTAATGTATCTTACTCAAAAAATAATGGCTATGGTTTTTATTTGAATGGTTTCAAAATAATTTGTTTGGCGATAACCATTTTGTCCATTAATTTTCCAAAAACTTATATGGCGTGATTTCTTGCGTTGGCCGAGTGGCAGTGTGATTTGTATGTGACCCGGAGCGAAATTGCGTGCTAGACACGCAAATTTAAATGAGAAAGTCGTTAGATATACTGCGAATACCAGTAATTTCAACATTTGTTGTTGACTAATGTAACATTATTTAAACAAATACAACTTTCTATGTTTTTACCGTGGCAGTAAAAATCTTAGTACTATCCTCTTATTAATAGCACCAATCACTTTTTTCTCAAAGTAATTATCGAAACTTGAGTCAAATACTAGCGGAAATGACTTCAATTACATTGTGTATCAATAAGGAACTATTTATAGCATGAAATGTCCCCTCCGTGTACTGTCCGCTCCGTGGTTCATTCGTGTATATTCGCAAATAGGCATCTCAAGAAAATTTTTCCCAGACCAATAACTTTTCTATAGTTATGACGTAACAAAATAAGAAAACCACTTTTATACACAAGAAAGAAAAATTTTTCACTCAAGACAAAATTGTCATTGAAAATGAACACTTTCGTGCAAATCACCCATATATATTATCGGAGTCTACCTTTATCCATTATCCAATTATATACTGAAAGTTGTGGAGTAATTTTGGCCCGAATGACAATGTGGTATAATGGTCATTGCTAAGATTCTTCTTTGGAAAAATTATAAAATTAATTTGAATTTTGAAAACGTGGCGAGAGCTTGAAGTTCGAACAAAGGAGGATTTTTTTGGCAGTTTCATTTCGAAAAGCTATGTATTTTTGTGAAATTAGCGGACAAAGAAGGAGGAAAAAAGATATTTTTGAAACATATATAATACATATATATATATATAATCTATTTGAAAGGTAATAACGAAGAGGAAGTGGCTCAAATTTGAACTATAATTTCAATGTTGGATTGTGTTTAGGAGCAGTGCATGGCATTGAATGAATTCTTTTGGAAGGCTAATGAGTGCGGGTAGTTTTTGTAAAATGAAGCAACTATACACTAATAATTTTGAGTGCGATACACGAGGGGCCAGTAGTGCAGAGAAAGAGAGACGTAGACGGCAAGGATTGGAGTATGCGAGCGAGAAGGAAGAAAGGAAGGGGAGTTCGAGTAGGGAGAGAGAGAGAGAGAGCGCTACTTTCCTATATATCCCTGCACAACACAAAGAGGCGCGAGCCAGCGTCGAGGAAAGAAGAGGAGAGGAGAGAAGAGCCCGCAAAATTACTATGATAGCTCGCCACTGAATTCGGCGGCACCTTTGATGTTGAGTCGTTTAGCGTGATTTCCTGACGTTTAGGGAGGTCCCGCGTCCAAAGTGGAATAGACGAACGAGTATAGCGAAACTGGCGCAACTGCACGGCGAGACTATGGGCGACGTTGGAGCATATCGGCGGCAGCCGCAGCATACGTGCGGACATAGCTATGTAGAGCCGCGAGTCGATCAAATTCAATTGCTCGTGCATGCGATTCGCAGCCTTATATGCGAGTTGCGCTTATCTGTGGTGTGGCTGCCTGCAGTGTCGGACCGACGAGCGATATATCGAGCGCGCAAAACACCTACTTATCCGCGTAATTGACGAGAGGGAGCGCATAGCACGCGACGCCGACAAATCCATCCGGTGCAACCCCCCCAGAGAGCAGAGCGGACTGCGGAGAGAGAGAGAGAGAGAGAGCACCCTTCTCACCGCGCTGCTGCTGCTGCTGCTGCAGGCCGCCTCGCGAGGCGCCAGGCTCCGCCCAGTCACTCGGCCATTGGTCGCCGCGCGCTAACCCAGCCCAGCGCCGATTTATCCTCGCCGGCGATTTTTCCTCTTTTCACCACCAGACCACACGCACATCAGCGCACACCACCCGATCCCCCTTTTTCAGCTGAATAAGCCCCTTATAGCCCCTACAGCTTTTTCCATTACCCCCACCCGCAGCCACCTTCTGTACCTTCCACCATCCTAGCCTTCCTCCTTTCTCGGCTTAACGACAAATTGCATCTGTCCGCCTCGCCCATTCGCAGTAACGAGTTTCGGATTTTTCCGAGTTAGCCCTTCACCTGACCTTACGCTGCTGCTGCCGCCGTGCCCGCCCGGTCTCTCCGATAAAGAAACTTCACTTACGCCCAACATCCAATAACCTGCGCACAAAGCCTCCCCTGTCATTACATCCCCGCATCACTTCGCACATATCTTTCGCACATTTTCACAAACACTTCAATTTTATCACCACCCCCTCCCCACCTCCCCACCTCCCCTCCTCGCGGATTCTCTATGTCTCTTAGCTTTTTCAATCAATACCCACCTCATCTGCCAAGTTGCCAATTTCATTGGTAAATGTCATTAAAAATTATCAGCTGAAAAAAACTGGATAAAGTTTGTGCGCAGTAAATAATAATCAAGTGTGTAGTGGTCAGCAATGAATTAAAAATTATATTCGCTTTAAAACGTTTGCTAAAGGGGGTTGAAGTTTAAATTGGAGTAATGAAAGAAAAAAAAGCACGCGGGGGATATGATTAATTCGTTCGGGAATGAATCGTGCAGTGCTGTAACCGCATATCTCGTAAAAGCCGAATGCGACTGCTCCAATCAATTATTAAGTCTGCGCCTCGAGTCGCATGAGTCTCGATTGCCTCGCTACTGCGGCGGGTGGTTATATATCAGTTAACCACTGTAAAATTTTGTTAAAGGGTTGCGGTTTTTCAGCACGATTCAAAATTACAAGCTTCCGAAAGTCGGGCGCGTCATGTGCATGCGAGCAGGCATATGGCACAGACAAGTTGGCCGTGCGGCACTGCTACGCTCAAGTCATATATATGCGTATACTATATATGCTATATATATGATATATATATATGTATATATATATATATACACATACATATATATATATACATATATATATATATAT
This sequence comes from Galeopsomyia nigrocyanea, assembly GCA_035047105.1. Lineage (NCBI taxonomy): Eukaryota > Metazoa > Arthropoda > Insecta > Hymenoptera > Eulophidae > Galeopsomyia > Galeopsomyia nigrocyanea. The sequence continues at coordinate 11,681,595 of JAWWMK010000032.1, read as the reverse complement.
ATATATATATATGTGTGTGATATCTTTGAAGAATAATCCGCGCGTTTGACCAATTAAGTGGATATTCGTGTGGAGCAGATATACATACTAAGTTCTACGGATAAGCCATAGCAAGTGCCGAATTTATAAATATTATATACATCGCAATCGGAGCGTCTGCCCGATAATTCTCATATGCGTGCGTATACTCTCGCGCGTTCACTAATGCGCGCCCCTTACGCGCCACCGCCGTCACGGCATCACCTGCCCTCGAAAACACCTTTTACATATGTAGCCCATCACTGCATACCCGCGAACTGTAAATGTAATAAACTCAGCGCTAAGCCGATTCCCGAGCCGATTCCTCTCACGTGCGCGCATATATACAAGCACCGAAATATATGCAAATTACATTTGCAGGCCTCGGCAACGATCGTTGTATAGATCAGCAGATTAGAGCTTGATGAGCGCTTTCTTGTCGATTGACTATCAACACACCATGCCTATAACGCACACCTATATGGAATATCATTGCATACGTGCGAATTTTGCGCCCCAATGCACACCACGCGCTTGTCGAGCACGACCAGTCCAAATATCTATTCTATTTCCCCACAAACTGCTTTTATTTAACTCATGCTCAAAATTTACAATCTTATTAATATTAGCCCCTTGTTGCCTGATTCGTGCAACCTCTGGCTCTCCAAAAAAAAAAAAAACGGTAAACGAACACCCCTCGCTTAAATCGATTTTTACAACACACTTGTGAATGAAAAAAAAGCTGCTTTTTATTTACAAATGACAAGTTATGCAAGATTTTTGTCAACGTCTTGTTACAAAACGTCATACCATTGTTGTCGTGTTATTGTCTTAGAATGGAATGATTATATCTGACAGGTGTATAGATACCCGACAACCGCAAGAAACTCACTGTAAAGTAATAATTGAAGTTTCAACTCTTCAAGTCGCTGCTTGGCGTATGCGGATATTTTTAGCCGTATGAGCTAACGCTATATACGTATTTAATACGTTTATACACTGATAAACTGTATAAAAAGAAAAGGAAACAACTACTGATTCAATTACTGTATTATATTTTTAAACACGGTTAACGGATAGCTTTCAATATATATATATATCCAACAATCCAGTTTTCAATTATTTTATTTACGAAATAATTCGATTTATTGGAATTTATAATATAAAATTTTTTAATTGTAATGTGAAAATACCGGAAACATAGTTCCCGAGAACTTTTCTAATGTTCACGATCATTTTTCGTCACTAATAAATCTTAAATAACTAGACAAAATCGGCCCTGGTTATATATGAGCCGTTTCGTGGCAGTAAAAATATAAGTTTTAAGTATATCAAATTATTAAAAATGAAGAATTGAAAATAATAACATGGTAGAAGATAGAGAGAAGTATAATCTTTCAACCACCCTTCCTCCATGTATTGTGACTCATTGTAGTCGAACCGTACAAGTCACATTTAATTTTTTTTTAATTTACACCACAAATGGTTCATTTATATTTTTGTTTGAGCCATTGAAGCATAGTAAAGGTGCATAATATATAATATCCATTAGGCAATAAATTTTTGTATAATCTTTAAATTCACAAATATTAATTGTATTAGAGAACCATAATAGTTCAGTTTTTCTTTATTCGGGTCTAAAAGTATGATATTTTATATAATTCATTTTGTAATACAGTTGCAAAGTGTGTCTTTTGAAATTACGGCGTTCGATAAAAAAAATCATAACACTTGTATTATAATTATTTGAATAAAAATAAGAAATTTGCATCTAAATAATATAAAAATTATGTTATCTATATATTAAAAAAAAATTCACATGTGTCACTTAAAAAAATATAGGTATATGTCTCCTAATTTTTACAATATGTATATGAATATTTTATAAATGTAATATGATGACTGAAAAGTCTTATTTTCGTGCTTGGTTAACCCGCTAAATCTGTGAGATTGACGTCAAATGGAGTGAACCAATGTGATAATTGTTGTGAAACAGTGTGCTGTGTGCTAAATTTATAACTTATTATCTTTGTGCGTTTTCGATTTATTTTTAGAATCCATCCTTAATGTATTTCTTGATTATTAACTACCATATTTACAGAACCTGCAATCAAACATGCACTAAAAAAGATCTTCCTATATCAATTAGATGACAGTCATTTTAAATAAATTCTCTTATAACGAGGACAAATCTTTTTGTAATAAAATGCTGTCTTGGATCTAAACTCTTTCGCAAGAATGTGGAATTATTCATTTGTTTCTTAGAATTAGATATAGATGTTCATCGCGCATAGAGCCTGTATACTATAATATTCTAAAAAATAGAATGACTTTTTAAAGATATTAGTTTTCATTTTTGAAAGGTGGAATTTTCTAAAATGGAGAAAATGATTTTTGATAAAATTGTATAAAAAGTTTTGATAGAACAGACAAATTGGTAAATAAATTATTTCCTAAGAAATAGTTCCGTGGCTATGCGACATAACCACTTAAGTCAATTTTTTAGAAAATTGAGTTAACATCGTATTCTCAATGTTTGAGTACCCTTTTTACAGATATCATGTCCAGAAAATTCCAAACTTATAAGGAGAGTGCCACATATTTGGGTCACCGACTTGTTTGTAACTTTAGAAACTCTTTCTATAATACGTAACAAGATGTGAGAAGATAGTCCATTCAGTCTAATAATCGTTTTTTCAATAGTTATATATATATATAAGCTATTTTCACAAAATTGGGCAAAATTTATGTCTCTCTTGTAATGAATTTAGCTTGTAATCTAAGGACTGTAGGGCGTTTATAGTATTACCAAACGAAAGCTGAGATCAAATCCTTTCGATAAAAAAAAAATTTGTTGAAAAAAATTTACCCATTCATAAATTACGCGGTTTTTGAAATTTGCTAATAAAATTACCAATAAAAACCCTTTTTTCGAAAAGATGGGTTATTAGCTTATAAAACTGTATCACGGTATAATTTTAAAACGGATAAACCGTTTTCGACAATTTTTTTTTCCATCGAAAGAATTTGATCTCAGCTTTCGTTTGGTAACATACTATAAAAGCCCTTTAGATTACAAGCTAAATTCATTACAAGAGAGCCATACATTTTGCCCAATTTCGTGAAAATAGCCTATAACTACTTATGGAAAAAATTAGTATTAGACCGAATGGACGCGGCTTCTCATATATTTTTACGTATAGAAAGAGTTCCCAAAGTTACAAGCAAATCGGTGATCCAAAGACGTGGTACTCTCCTTGTTAGTCTAAGTCCTCGAAAAGTCACGATGCATAATGACTTAAGTCGTTTTAAAAATCGTACACGACATAACTTAAGTCGACAAAGGTCATTTTAATTCATTTTACCGTCTTAAGTTGTTATGCCGGAAACGATTTTTACGTTATTTAAAACAAACAAAATTTAAGCTCATTATTTTAGTATTTCATTTATCTAGTAAATTTTACTCGGTAAGTACTACTGTATGTTCTTCTTAAGTATCTTAGTCAAATAGGCCAAAACAAAAAAAAATTGGCTAGGGGAGGGTGGGGCAAAATGGCCCCCTTAACTGTAACCGTAACTGAAGCCGTTCTAAGATAGATAATCGACTCCAGCATGATGTATTTCGATTCAGTGGAGCAAATCCTACAAAATCCTCCAATCAAAATTTTTTTCGAGACCATTTTCCACTTTAAAAATCCATTTTATAAAAAGATTGGATTTTGGCGACTTCAAAATCTTCGGGGCAAAATGGCCCCCTTTTCTAAAACTTGTAACTTTGCGGATTTTAAACATATTTGAACGCAATTTATGGCACATTCTTTGTCTTTGTAAGAGTTTTTGTTTGGTTGGTCACGCGATTATTTTCGACGAATAGAACGTCAGCTACAGGTTGAATATCGTAACTTTTCAATGAAAAAACCGGATTTCTGTCCAATTTTATCAGAAAATCATACACAGGAAATTGTTGTATGCATGAAGAAAAATTCTATATATGAGATCTTAAAGCTAAGTAGTTCACCAAGTAGAGAATAATTTTCCGGAAAGCAAGGGACGGTAAAAAAAATAAATATACACATTTTAAGACGAAAAAATCTTACAATTTCGGGGGAAAATAACCCCCTAACTATTCAAAGCTCTTTAGAAATAAAGGTATATAACGTTTTATAGCTCACCAAATAATGCAAATGGTTTGTTTTGTTATTTCTAATGATATCCTAAAAAAACAGATTTTATAGTAACGTCCTTCAAAGTAAACTCGAAAGGGGGCCGTTTTGCCCCACCCTCCCCTATATGCGTGAAATCGTGAAAAATGTATAATCGCTTAACTCGATTGATCCGGCATAACAACTTAACTCGACTTGAGGGCCCAAAATATCAGCACCACAGACAACATTTTATGGAAATAGTGCGATGCACCTTTCGAAAGGATCTCATCAATAGATCATTTCTACCCAATATCGAATTTCAAAAGAGGTTTACTGATCTTACAGATCTGTTTGAACTTTAAACTCGAATATCTCAAAATCACGAAAAATTGATTTAAGCGGTTATGCGGTGCCGTCACAGAGTTATAATACAAAAATTTTTTACTCCTTTTGAAGCCTTAGTGTGGACTGCATTATCAAAAATGTAGGAAAATAATTTTAGCTAAAGTTATATATAAAACGCTTTGACAAAAAAATTAAATGATTGAATTCAACATTTCTTGACGAGAAGCGATTCAAAAAATCACAAATTATCAATTTTTCTTTTTTAATTTTAAAGTTGTAGAAAGTTTTAGAATTTTGAAATTAATGGTTTTTGATTATTTAAGGTTTATAAAACAATATTATTGAACATATGTTAGAGATAGATTACAGAGATTGTAAAATCCAGTATTTTTTAAATAACGTTGGGTTATTTATTGACAAATATTATAACATTCGATAAAAGACTCTGCCTTAGTTATGTACCATATTATGTCAAGCTGGAAGAGAACTTACCGCAAATACTTCCATTAACCTATTAGATACCGACTATTATTTTTTGTTATAGAATGATAAAAGCTAGTGCATGTGGTTTCTGGCGAATATCTTATAAGCAAAAATAATATCGCTTAATGGTGGAACTTACAGGATATGGAAGAGTATGATTTTGGCAATAGAATAATTTTTTCAACATCTCTGAAAGATCATTAGAAAAAATTTGGCAGCACACTTCATCATAAGGAATAAAAAATGTAAGCCTGCTTCCAACGCAGAAATTCATTAATGCTAATTTTGTGCAATTATCAATTATAATAGTCTATTGTTGAAGGAGACAACCAAGGAAGACGAATTGTTTTCCATTTATTATCAGATGTATTTCAAGAGATATTTCTTGAATGATTTGGTGTTGACTATAAAAAGGCGTGACATGGCTAACATGAATTTAGATGAATTTGAGGTTTAATCGGAGGAGCAAAATGGCGCCAGTGCTATGACGATGTAGGGACATAGACACGACAGAAAGCTATGGATGCGCATGCACGAGTCAGCAGGAGGCTGGATGGTAATAAGTTGTTAATAGGAGTCTGTATATGTATAAAGTATGTAATTAGGAAGAGAGGGATTGTATAGTGGGCTTGAGGCGCATAAATCATAAATCGATATTGAAGTATATATAGCTTCGTTGGCGGTCGAGGCACGCAACGGCCGCATGCATGCATGCAGTGCAGGCCAGACATTGCGCGCGCTCGCTTACTAATGGGGAAAAGGTGTGACTCGCAGCTATAATTTACGGGGAACAGAGAATAGGTTTTTGAGGCTGAAAAAGGCTAGATGGTGGAAGCTGCAGCAGCAGCAGCACTCAAAGTCCACGCGTTCGCGCCCATTAAGTTGTATAGTTATATATATA
>JAWWMK010000032.1:11629103-11666138 GCA_035047105.1 Galeopsomyia nigrocyanea | reverse complement strand
GAGATAGCCAAAAGTTTTCTTTTACTATGTACTATCATAAATAAAATCACCGGCAAAATTGGGTGACCCACCTGCGCAGCCAATTTAAAAAAACTGCTGGAATTACCCATATATATAGAGTAATGGAATATTTCGTGTTATTGAGATGTACATTTTCACAAGCATTATCTGCAATCTCATAAAGCACCTCAGCAATCTTTTCCTTGGATCAGTAGCGTTTTAAATAATTGCCCGATTTCACATGCAATAAATGTGTAATCGTATGTATACAGGCTGTCTGAGTGACAAATAAAGATCGCGTTGCATGTACAAGTTTAATTAAAAAATGTTAAAAGAAGATATGAAAATGAGTGTTATTAAACTGAAAAGTTGTTTCTTGAGAACGCGGTTATATTTCATCATTTTCAAAAGATAAATTTGACACTCCTATGATTCGATTATTCAATGACTGATTACGAGAAGTACATCGCTCTGAGGGTTGAAATTGATTAGGTCCAGGTTTTGGTAAGTTTTCTGGATACTTAAATAAAGCCAGAGCAGAATAAACGTTTGCCATTGGAGTTGTTAAAAAGATATGAATTAATAGCAGATGCAGCAATCAGCTTTGATGATTTTGTGCATGTTTATTGGTTGGGTTGTCGATTGTCGAACGAAAATAAATCTTGATTAAAGCTGGTTGGAAAGTTGTTGAGCAAATATTGCTGGCGGGGCTATTTTGTAGATGGTTTGTAATGGGTCTGGTAGTAGTTGGTGTCTGATGAATGCGCGCCCGCATTTGTCAGAGAGAGAGAGAGAGAGAGAGAGAGAGAGAGAGAGAGAAGGAGAGACCGCGGCGCATTTATAGATGTTAAAAGGATTTCCATGCGGCGCTTGTCAGCTTATAAATTCCTCAATTAAGAGCCTCGTGTAAACAGAGCTCGAAAATATCTGGCTGCAGAGTAGGCGATGGGGGACGTCGGCATCAATTCGAGCTCTCTCCGTCTGTTTCTGCTGCTCGAGCCGCTGCTGCTGCTGTTGCGGGCAATTTGTCAAAAGCGTCAAGCAATAAACCGAGCGAATCTGCGAATTCCTCGGGCGGTTTAGCTAGAAAACGCGCTCGTCCGTTCGAAAAGAAGCAAATGAGCCGCACAGGAATAAGAGAGAGGGGGAGCTGCAGGGCTTGGGAGAAACAAATCTGGCGCGACGGCAATACAACAATCGGTCGTTTATTCAGATTCCGCGCTGCTGCCGCTGCCGATGCTGCTCAACTTGAGATCGGCCGAGGCGATTTCGCCGGAATTTTCGGGAGATAGCCGCAGATACACGCTCGATTTAAAATTCTAATCTTATGATTTGTGGCATGTGCGCTTCTGTACGACGACGACTCCATTAGCCGCAAACTGCGACTGTCGACTCTTTGTTTGGCTGCCTAAATTAATCGCTGCCGATTCTGGCGCAGAGCAGTATCAGCGCGGCGACGGCGGCTGCTCGAATCCAACATGACTAAAAGCAAGCAGAGAGACTATCGTATCGATCGGCCCACGTGCTTTGATCTATTCTCGCGACACTTTGCGCTGCTCGGCTCGAGACCGCTGCCGAAATAAGCTGGGCGAAATCCTCCGAATTCCCGCGACGCCTTTTTCCTGAGTCGCTGCTGCTGCGGCTGCTGCTGCCAAAAAACGACCCAAGCCAACAAGCAGTGCAAGAAAGAAAGAAAGAACGAGACGAGAAGAGAGCGAGAGTTTCTCCAAACGAGTGCGTTCGTGCTAAGAGCGCCACTTAAGCGGCCCACTCAAAAGCTCATTAGTCATCGCCGCCACTGCCGCCGTGCAGTGCACTCTCACTCCGCTCCGACCTGCAGCTAAACTCGGCTGCTCGAGCTGCATGCGATGCCACTCGCAATTAGCCCAGCAGCAGCAGCAGCATTCGATCGAAAAATATGCGACGCTTTGTTACCCTCTTATGTCCGTCGTCGTCGATTCGCTCTCAATTATCGCTCGTTAAAAGCCTTTGACTCACTCGCTATAGCACTCGACTCATTCCAACGCGACGCATAGCCCGCGCTCGCGGGCTCGATATCGTTTCGGCAAAATAATCAGGCGAGCCACTAATTTGAAAACTTATTATGATTAGCGCTTTCTAATTGTCTCGTTATAGCCGCGCGGCTAGATTCATTGTAGAGAAAAGTCTGTCTGGCTTTTTTGCCGGCTCGCGCCAGCTCGCGAGAGCAATTAATATCTAAGAATGAGCGTGAGAGAGCGGCGAGGCTTTTCCCATGTTCTTACACGGGATTATCCGGTTCTCGGGCTGCTCGAGCGATATTGCCGCTCTGCTAAAGTTTTTATGCCATCACAGCCGACTGTGCGAAAGGTAAACACTGCCATAGGGATTTTTTGGCGCAGGCTGCGCGTTTTAATCGTGTTTGCCGGGGCTCTGACTGCCAATTGACTTTTGGCGCATACATAGCCACAACAGAGTTGGCTATACGAGGGTGGGAAAAAAGCCACATCACGCCGACAGAGAAAGAGCAACGCGCAGCATATGTCTGCGCTGCTCGACCCCCCGACAGTGCGCCGCCTCGCCTCGCGTCGAGGGATGTAATCGAGTCTACATATATACCGCGCTCGCGTGTCTTCCGGCGCTATACACTCGACTCGACTCGAGCAGTTTGCAGGGGTTGCCGAGAGAGGAGAGCCCCTACAACAAACCAAATCGACTCGACTCGTGCAGCCAATTCACTCGTGAAATCTGATGACTCTTAATTGTTTATTCATTATAACGGGGCATGGGGTTGTCGGGAGATTCGGCGGCGGCGGCAGCACTATACAAGTCGCAATGTCGCGATTGCAGATTAATATTTGCACGCCGCGCCATGCAGTCAATGAGTATTCGAGACTTTCTCTGGCGCTTGCGCGCCGCGGCCGCCGATGGCCAATCATTATCGTCAATGTTCGCGCAGCTGCAGCTGCCTACAGGCAGCGCACTCGGCAATCACGACTCGCCCCGTCTTAGTCTAGGAGGCATAGTATTTTAATTTCCGCGCACAGCTATAGCAGCTGCGCGATGCAAATATCGGATCGCGCGAGACGACGTCATTACGGCCGATAATTTCTCGTGTAAGCTCCGCGTGGCAAAGAAGAGCTCTAAAGCTATATAATATATAGGGGCTGGCGGCGCGGCGAGCACGAGCCTCGCACGAGCCGAGATGTTGCCTGATATAGCTGATAACTGATATGGCCATATAGAAGTAACGTGCGGCTTATTAAAAAGATGACTATGATGCGGAGATGGGGGACTGAGCGGCCGGGGTGGCATAGGGCGAAAAAGGCGAGTAGGGCGCGAGTCGATTTCAGTTATGTCAATAAAAATCGAGGGGGGCCGGCGCTGAGCGCGCACGACTAGGACGCAGATAATCTGTGAAGCTCGAGGGGTCGCGGCAGCTTGTTTTATTGGTTTATTTATCATGGTGTAACCTTAGCACGGCTTAACCGAGGATTACGCTCGTCAGCTTTTTATTAGACTGCATGACAAAAGTGCAAGGCTATTTTGCTCCCACAGAGATCAGCGCTTATTGAAAGCAAAAAGTAAGCCAGAAGGAGAAGGAGAGGGAGAGAGGCTCGAAAGAAAGCTAAATAAAAGGCCCATTAGGTGCGAATAATTTGGTCGTCGTCGCTTGTGCGCAATTTTTCGCATTAAAATTCCGCGCAGTCAGAAAAGTGCACGCAGCAGCGAATAGCAGAGGAAGCAACGGAGGAGGAGGAGGCAGAAAGGCCCTTATAGAGTTGGGGCTAACAAGCGGCCAGTTGCTGCTCGATACTTCGCGCGCGTGTGTGTGTGTGTGTGTGTGTGTGTGAGTGAGTGTGGAAGGTGGCGTGGGCATGCAGCCGCGGCAATATATTAGAGTAGCCGTAGCCTTAGCTCGCGGAGTATAGCCTGAGCGGGGGGCCGTATTGTCGTCGGCGCCTGCCTGTCTTTTCAGCTGCGGCCTTTGTTCTACTGCAGGCTGGAATCGCGCATGCAAAATCCTCTTCCCCTCAGCACCGAGCCACCGAGCCACCGAGCCACCGAGCCACCGCGCGCAAAGAGCGAGCGAGTCTTCGCAGAAACAGACTGAAAAGTAACCGATAAAAATTATTGCAGGCAAAAAACAAACCGCGAACCGAGCAGAGGCAGAAATAAGAGAGACGTCAAAGCTCGTTACCAACGACTTTTTAATCGAAACCGATTATTTCTGGCTGCGATAATAGGACCTTTCTTCGAGACAAACTTTTCATTAAATCCGTAGGCTACTCGTAAAAAACTGCACGAGCAACGTCTCAATCGCGAGCGCCCGCCGCGGCCCACGGCATTTTCAGTCTTTGAGCTTTCAGCTTCCGCGCGCTAGCGGCCCTTGATGTCGCTGCAGCCTAAGTGGACCAACTTTCAGGGTGGTTAATTGCTTGAGAGCTCGAAAAATTCGAGAGACAGAATAAAGAGCTGCTGCATAAAATTTGTTTGGTCAGCAGCAGCAGCAGCAGCAGCAGCAGCTAGAAGGAGAAGGACAAGAAAGAGCGAAAGAAGAAAGAGAAAAAAGCAAGCAAAGGAGGAAGGATGGGGCGAGGGACTAAAAAGGTGTGCGTGCGTGCGTGCCTGCAACGGATGATTTAATTAAAAGGAGCACAAATTACGGGCGCACCGGGCCGGCTTAATTAGCCGCTGCGGCGTGATAGGCCAACGCCCACGCGATTATTAAGGGGCTGCACTTGTTTGTTTTTCATTTAGGGCTTAATTAAGGGCACGGCGGCGACATCTTCATTATATTGGCAGACAATGGCTGCGAGGCTGTTGAGGAGAGAGAGAGAGAGAGAGAGAGAGAGAGAGAAAAGTTGAGCGAGAGAGCGAGGAGTAAAAGGTGCACTTTGCGTATAAGGTGCTACGTGCTACGAGTTGCGCTGCGCGGGGGCTCTGCTTGCATTTGCTCTTCTCGCCTTTCAGCCTATTTGCAGGCCTTTCTCGCGGTGCGAGCAGCTACGGCATACATGCAAATAACGAGTAGCGGCGGTGGCTACCGCTGCAGCTTATAAATCACACAATAGCGCTTTGTTTTTTCGCTGGCTGGCGTTAATTTGCGAAAGAGACGCGAAAGAAGCGAGAAAGCGAATAAACAGAGAGGAAAGCGCGGCGTGAGCGGGCGCTGAAAGGCAATAAAGGCGCTCGGCTGCTACTGCTGCTGCTGCTGCTGCTGCTGCTGCTGCTGCTATGCCTATTTTATTATTTAATTTCGCGGCTGCACGGGCGCTCGGAAAAACGGTGATATTGTAGCAGCCTTGACGTCTCCAGCTGCTGACATTATTATTCGCTATGCCGCGCGAGCGCCAGCGGGCTTTACGAGGCCGCAAATCATCGGCGTGTTCATATTTCGCGCCAGCTCACTCTCGTTATTCACTTTATATAATGCCGCCCGCCCGCTCACTCGCCCCGCATTTGAATGTTCAATCCCCGCCCATTACGCACTGTCGCCCAGCTCGGCCTGCCATGCGCAACGATCCCCGCATCAAATCAAGCCGAACTCGACGATAGCTCGGCTTTCGAGCGCCAGCGGCAGCTTGAAAGCTCGCTCGAGCCGCGATCATCATCGCGCGCTATTTATTGAGACAAGCGCTGTGTTGATAGTGTTTGCCGACGCGGATATACGTGAGGCTTCTCCGGTTACCTCTACTCGACCCCCAAAAGCTTCAAGCTCCCAAAGACGCCGCCAGCTGCCACCGCCGCCAGCCCGCCTGCGACAGCAGCCCGGAAAAACCTCATGTGTAATGGCTTTACCCGCAGCCACAGCGGCGGCCGCTCCAAAACTCTCTTCACTTATCTCTCTCTCTCTCTCTCTGCTAGCTTATTTGCTCCCAATACCTTCTCCAAATATTATTCACTTTCCAACTTCTCCATCTCCGATATATCCCTCCGACACTCTCCCGCAATTCTTTCCGCTCGACAAATAGCAAACCTCGCCAGACTTTGCCTCATTGTTATGCTTTTGTCGAAGTTTCCTTTACAAGGGACGAAATAACAAACACTTTTCATCTTTCAATTTTTATTTATACTGTACAATCTATCGATATGTTTATTGCAACTGCTCTGACATAATTTTTATTAATCTGTCGTAAATCAATGTCTTCGCCTTCGTCGACCAAACGAAATCCAGATGGTTGAATTTATCCTCGGCAATTTTTTCATAAACAACCACCTTACTCAATTTGTCCCTCAAATATTCCGCTTCCTGTGCAACAAACACCGTACAATCGAATAATACGATATATCATTACACGAGATACCGATGCAGCTGCTTTGTCATAAATACACTTCACCTCGACTGACACGAAAAAGTCATCCTGAGCGTGTAAAATAACTACTGGAACGCTGACTTTGGAAATGTCGTACTCTAGCGCGGTAGCAGTGCCGTAATGATTTTTATTTGAACACCACAAGTATACGTTGAAACACATCCGTAATCGTATTTTAGCAGTTTTCCTGTGAAATTCAATGATTAGCGAACAACAATAGTTAAGCTGTTTGTCACATTACAATTGATTGTTCAAATAACATTTCTTAGCATTTGACGATATCTCTTGGCTGAAGTGCTGGCGCGTTTTGTAAGAGGTGCCTGCTGGCGAGTAGCTCATAATTGCCGCGGTATATTGGCCTTGAAAAATGTACATTTGAAAAGCCTGCTATAATGCGCATCATCGATTAAGTTTGACTTACAAGGTTCATGCTGTGGATGTCGCTGAATGCAAACAAATTTAATCACTGCATGCACCTACTCTCTTCAGCAGTGTCACAATTTTCTTTTGCCCATCTGGTTAGATTGCCAGACTGAGGTAAAATTTCGTACGCCCGCAGTCCAGTTTAGCGGTGTGCTGCGGTGTAAGGCGACATAGCATGATACATTTCAAAGATTCAACTTGAAGTTCATCGAGCTGCGGCTGTATAATGTATAATATGTGCTTACCAATAAGCATGTCGCGAGGACGCGCAATTTGGCAATTTGGCATTCTTGGAACTATACGGATGTAGAAAATACACAGACGGCCGTAAGCTGATGAGCAAGTTAATTGTGTCGTTGTACTCGGGCTTGTCAGCTAGCAGCATGTAACTCAGAATCGTTCCCATCGAGTATCCGACGTAAGTCAACTTGCTCTATCCGGATTTTTCAAGAGCAAAATCGACGAGTTTGCTCAAGTCTTTTGAAGCCATGTCGTACTATATCGTACAATGATGTATTGCATGCAATAGCGGTTATCTCGATAGCTCATCAGCTAACTTTAATGGCAGACGTATACAAGTAGTTACCTGAAATCCCAAAATGTGCCATTTTCGGGCGAATGCTCGAGATGCCATCTCGATAGCGCATTACCCCTCACGTTCCCTTGCCAGACGTCGCGTCGTAGCCTGCATCCGCCAGCGCGAAAGCTGTAAATAACAATGACTTTCATAGTGATTGCTTTTGCGAGTATTCGAAAATGGAGAGAGAGTACATTATTGGGGCCTAAAACGCTCATGAATTCAGAAGAGCCAAATAAGCCGTGCCCTATGCAGACGGCCGGTTCGTTAGCAGCTCCAGGACTCAGCGGGCTGCCGGTTATTCTACGTATTGCCAAAATTTAGCTAGCCATCCTCGGTGGTAACCTCGTACTCCTCGGCTGTGTAGCCCTTGTACTGCTCGGTCATTCCAACCTTCAATTGCGCCAAAATAATTATTATACGCTATCGACAAGTCGCAGCCAAGCCGCCATTGATGCTTCCAATCTACTTACGAAGTCGAGGATTACAGCTTCATTTTCACCTCGCCGATGCAGTTCTTCCTTTGAACGTATACGCCAATCGGACGCGCATTATGCGGAGACAACCACGAGGTATGAACCGTGGAGTCTGCAAATGAGCAAGCAACCAAAGCGCAAAGCACGACCAGCCCTACTGTAACTGTCATCATTGCAACTACGAGATTGCTCTACGAGACAATCTACTTGCGGCTATTTTAGCTTCGCGCAGCTTCTCAATTGTCCATTGACTAAACGCACCTATATATTGGCCAATTTATCACATGTCCCCATTGTTACCTCTTCTATTACATGAATAATTTCGAAACGGTGTCGAAATTCGATAAGCTTATCTTAATGTTATTACAATAACTGACGTCTAGACAAATGTTGAATTTAAATAGAAGTCGAAATAAATCCTCTGAACACATGTCATCAAATATTTCGACGTGTATAATCAGTTAGGTATAACCGAACGCCTTACGTATATTTCGCATTGAATATTCATTTCTCGCCTCACATTATTTGATAAAACACGCACGAGTGAATTTAGTGAAAATGATAGTCGTTGAGAAATTGCTATCATGTCAACTTTTCCGAGGCATTGAATATTATGCATTCGATTAGTTTCATTCGAATCAGTTATGATTTGTGCTTGAAAATTCAGAGCTCATACAAGAGAATATAAAAGTATTATAATTAAATAAATATCACTTCAAATCCATTAAGAACTTCATTTATAATTGTATAGTCTTGGCATCGACTTGTACAAATCAATTTCTTATACTATCTTATATATCTAATAAATTCGTCAGCTAGTCTTTTCATTGATATCATAAAAATTAATAATAAGAGATTAGTCACTCTTCTTGTTTGTCTAAGTCAAATGATTTTACCGAAAACATAATTCGAAGAATTTGTAAAACCAGTATTTTAATTTATTAATTACATTTACATGTCTTCCTTACAGAATAAATCGATAATTATTGATAATTATGTAAATGAAGTAATTTATGTAACTATATTATAACGCTTTATTTACAAATGTATCTATTACGATGTGAAAGAGACCCATTTCTTCGCTTCAATTAGGCTTTTTACGTGAAATTATATGGGTGTTATGTGAAAACTTACAAAATGATGAATCGAAAAATTGTAAGATATTTGTTTATACAATAATTACGTGTAATTGCATAGTTTTGCAAACCATTGTACAAAGTATTTCAACATTGTTAAGTAAATTGAAAGCATCTACTGACCTATATAAATCGTTTGCCAGCTACTTTAATGAATATGAACTTTTGACTAATTTTTTTTAATGGCCGCCTACCTTTTCACAAAACCTAAATTGCTGAAACTCTTTCTGTCTGGGCGGTGGTTAGACGCGGCTCTGGAATATGTTACATCAATTGGAAAAATTTAATTAACTTTTCTTGCCGACTAACAAGGAGAGCGCAACATCTTCGGGTCGATCACCTATTTCTTGTAACTTTGGGAGCTATTTCTAATACGTACAAATATGTAAGAAGTCGCGCCCATTCGGTCTAATATTCATTTTTTTCAAATTAATATGTTATTTTTACAAAATAGGACGTTTAAAAAATGTATACACCGCCAAACGTGTATAAAATCTGTGACAAGCGGTTCACGCACTTTAAGCGTGTAAATTTAATCACTTGGTTTTACCGCGTATATGGCTCTCTTGTAATGAAAATATCTTGTAGTCTAAAAATTGTAGAGTTTTTATAATATTGCCAAATAAAAGCTGAGATCAAATCGTCTCGTTTAAAAAAAATTATTGTAAAAGTTTTACCCGTTAAAAAGTGACGCAGTTTTAAAATCTGTCAATAAAATCTCAAATAATATTCTTATTTTCGAAAAAGTGCAGGGTGATTAGCTTACAACATTTTATCACGGTATAACTTTAGAACGGGTAAACCATTTTCAAGCATTTTTTTTCTGTATCGGAAGGATTTAATTTCAGCTTTCGTTTGGTAATATTATAAAAACTCTACAATGCTTAGATTCCAAAATATTTTGGTTATAAGAAAGCCATAGATTTTCTCCAGTTTTGTGAAAATAGCCTATAAATATGGAAAATATGTATTAGACCGAATGGACGCGACTTCTTAGATATTTTGACGTATAGAAAGAGTGCCCAGCTGTCACAAAAAGAAAATTACCAGAACCACCACACACGCGCATCGTGCTCCTAAAATAAGTGATCTATAAAATATTGAAAAAGAAGTGTACTGAAAATATCAGATATTTCTGAAAAAGAGACTATATTACATTCCATGGGAGTGAACAAATAAATTGATGCTAATATAAGAGGGAGGGTCTTTGTCCTTGAGCAATCTTGGAATTGCTTAATTCTTTTGGAATTCCACGTACTCGAGTAAGCCTGTAAAGGAATTTAATTGCTTTTCATTGTGGCAGTGTTAGTGTATCGAGAAAGACTTTTCTCGAATGTTTCCGCAATGATTATGGCATGAACTTGGTGCGGGTCATATTAATGCGTGGAGAAATGGATCAATCTGAAGCGATAAGCCCATTAAAATGTTGGTTTGGCCGCAAATTAAGGCCGTAAATCATGGATGGCGCGTGCGAGAGCGTAGCAGCAGTAGCGGCAGCGGCAGCGGCGCGTGATGAATATTAATGAAATCATCGTGGCGTTTACAGGCCTATTAATCCCGTGCTAAGTTATTTGGCTCCCTCAGTGTAAGTCTGGCTGCTATGCAGCGTTTGATCGCAGCTGCCGGAATATTAGCCCGATCGATCATCGGGCCCCATCAACTCGTAGCGCACTACATTATACGCACGCCCCCGATTTTACGCGGGACCGGCAAATAGAGTCTTTCCCATGAAACTTGTTCTTTTTTCTATTCCGTCTCCGCATATCCTTCGCCAGCAGCTATTGCCAGATACTATATAGAATGACGTGATTTCATCGGTCTTTCCATTTCTACTGGTTGCAAAACATGCTGTATATACATATATGATCGACGTGATTGAAAAATGGCGTGCAGGGGCAAAAGAAGAGATGGTGCTGTATTTTTGCCAATCCGACGAATGATGGACGTAGGTATTAAGAAAGAATGGCATTTGTATATGATAGGCGCGCGCGAGATGAAAAAGTGCGAAGGCTCGAGTGCGGAGTAAATGATGGTTGCGGGGGCAACATAGATCTTTGCCGCGCGGCGAATATCGGGATTTAGTGCTGAGAGCAGAGAGCGGGAGAGAGAGAAAGGGCGAAAATGGTAGTATGGTGCAGTACGGAGCTCTCGGGCGGGTTATCCGTGGTCGGCTGCTGGCGAGGCCAGCTCGGCGTCCTGCATCTTTTATTCATGACTGCATCTGGCTTGCTATCTAGCAGCTGATATCTAAGTGCGCCTGATCCTAGCTCGCTCGCCCGCGCTAGGCTGTATCTCTCTGCTGTATATAGCTACATATAGCGCGAGAGGCCGCAGCAATTCGAGGGGGCGCAGGCGGCGAGAGAAGAGAGGACGACTTACTCTCGCGCGAGAGCTGCGGCTATGGCTAAATCCGCCGCGATGACCGTATATCTATAGCCCGCCAGTCCGTCCGCATCCGAATGAATATCAGATATCGCGCGCACGCACATACGAATAGCCGTATTACGCAAAACTCGCGCTATTTCATTAAACTCGCTTTTCCAGTTGTATTGGCGCTCGAGAGCTTTCTTATATATATATACATATATATCAGCTCGCTGCCGATGCGGAGCTGCGGCGCGATCCGGCTTTATCAATTCCATTCGATCCCTTTAGCATTTCTCTCCTTTGTCCTATGCACTGTGCCTGCGCGCAGCTTTTCAGCTCGCGCTCTCTCTCTCTCTCTCAGCACTATTTCGCTTTCCTTATCGCTAGTCCAATTTCGCGCGAGATACTCCCGCCCCGATAGCGAATAGAATTTAAATATAAGTCTCTCGCTCAATATTCAAATTCGGCCCGCCAGCAGCTACTTACATATATATAACACGGGTATTTGGCGCTGCGCGGAATTAGAGAGCTTTTCACTGGCGTTTCTTTATTCTGCCAAGCGCATAATTTGGTCGCGGGGGAGGGCCAGCTGCGAGTGCAAGCTCGTAAAAAGCTAAGCTTTTTCGCAAGCAACGCTCGGTAGGAAATAATAATTCTAAAGAAATTTCATAAGTGTCTGCGGCTCGGCGGGAGGAAGGCAAGGAGAAGAAGCTGGAGAGTCTGAGCATTAAGCAGCCGTGAAATACGAGGGAGGTTGCTTGGAAAGCTAATAAAAGTGCTATTCGGCCATTGAATGTTCGCTCTGTTCATCTGGCGCGGGAGGCTTATGAAATGTTCCAATTTAAAGTGCGCGTCGCGCGACGATTGCGCTGTTGCTGGGATCGCAAGTCGAATCGGAGGCTGGGGGCTGGGATGGCGATCAGTCAGTGGCAGAGTTTTTCGCATTCAAATGGCAGCACTTTAATTTGCATGCTAAGAGCGAGGAGAGCGAGAGTGAGGGAGAGTGGGTGTTGCTGCTGCTGCTGCTGCTGCTGGCTGGGGTGCAGGATTTCCATTTAAACTGGCAAAATGGCTGGCGCGGGGGCGCCGGCGCTACAAAATTTTTTATTGAAAGATTCGATGCAGATAGGCTGGCGGCGCGAGAGGGAGAAAAAGGCTGCTGCTGGCGTATGTGTAAGTGCTCGAGCTGGCGCGCCTGCGCAAGCCAATACTGGCGCTCAGATAAAACGCCCTTTATCTCCTACACTCCGCCCAGTTCGATTCTCTCTCCTGCTCCTCTCTTTTCCCTTTTCCAGCTCTCTGCATGCGCCACTCGCTCTACCTACCCCACTCCACCACTCCGCAGCCTCTACTATAAGCTGCTAGTCGATTTTTCTCCTTCTATCGTTTCCTCATTCGTTCCTGTCCTCCAAATCACTTTTATGGCGTTTACCGACGAGGCTTTTATTCATGCACGTCGCTTTGTCGAGCCGCCGCACGTGACGTTATTAATGCCCCCCCCCCCATCCCCCTTTGTCGCCCTTGTCCCCCTTGTCCACCTCGCCTACCTACGTACGTCTATACCTACCTGCACATCTATTTTTTTCTTTTCATTTTTTGTTTCGCTGCTTGCTTTTTTCGCGCTTTTCGCGTTTTGCGCTCGCAACGCAACTTTGCACTTTATGTCGGCGGCAAAAAAGTCCATTTGGCGCCTCTTTATTTTTCTAGTTCTTTTGCAAGCTCGCGCGCGGGATGTGAATCGATGATTAGCCGGCCTTAATGGAAAGATAAACGAGTCTATTTATCTGCGTTATTGGCTGGGCCCGCACACAACCTCGGCATCAAGTGGCTTCCGTTTCCGAGCTGGAAAAAAGAGAAGAAAAAGGGAGAGTGCGTTGGTTGTGCGGCGAGATAGGGAGGGCTTTTGTCTCGCGTGCGTTATTGGATTGGCGGCGCGGGCGGCGGCGAGCCTGTGATTTATTTGAGAGTGAGAAAATTAGTAAAGATTTGAGGCTGAGAGAGTACGCGGGCTCGAGTGAAAACAGAGAGGAGAGTTTAGGTGCTCTTCCGGCACCTCGTCGCTGGCAGTTGAAAGCCAACTGGGCAAACACGAGGCAATTCTGCTGGGTGCGCTCGCTCGCTCGGGTCGAAAAATCACTAAGCCGTTGACTCAAGCTTATCGGCTTACAACTCAAAGTCGGGCGGCCTGGCTTCAAAGAAGCATTGTTGACGTAGCTATTAGGCGCGACGGAAGCCCAACTCATCATCTCCCACGCGCTCCACGCTCACATATGCATACTCGTATACCTATGCAGATTTTGGAAAAAGCCAAAGGTCGAAATAAGGGAGTATAGCAGCAGCGGCGGCGGCGGCGGCGGAATAAGACGTTTTATCGACTCTGGTATATAATGGAGCTGGGCTTAATCTCTCACGCTCCGTTAGCTCTCGCTGGCGACTATCCGTTCGGTTCGCCCCCTTACTTATCGCTTACTTTCTCCCCTCCGACTCTGCAGTTGCCCGCCAGCGGCAGATCCAATCCAGAATAGTGCGCGCATGGCGTGGGCGCACTTTGTGCAGTTATTAACAACATCGCAGTTGCAAATGCGAGGAAACTATAAGGTAACAGCCAGCCCGATAACATTCTGCCGCGTCATTTGTCATCGTCTCTCAATACTCATGCGAGCTTTCGGCACGTGCACTTCAGCCTGGCTTATCGGCTGCGTGTCATCTCCCTGCTACTGCCTGCTGAATAATCTAAGTGCGAAAACGCTTATCTAGCGAGAGAAACAGCGATAAGGCCTCCCCTTTGGCCCTTTGGCCCTTTGGCCCTTTCTCCCGCTTTCTCCGGCCTCTTTGTCGATCCTTGCCCGCATAGACGACTATTCAATAACGCTACTGAAAAAAGTCGTCGCGACTTGCTGCAGTGCTATAGCTATAGCTAATTGTCAGTCAGAAGCGTGTATAATATGGGAGCTGCGCCGCCGCGAGGTGTTAAGTTGGCTGGCCGCTGGCTCGTTAGGATTTTTCCTCGCTAAACAATGCGCCGTCTGTGCGCGACTCGCTAACGAGACGGACGCAAGAGAGCCGCCAATTGTTTGAGCAAACCCGCGCATCGCACAATGGACAGCGCAGCGCGAGTTGCCGAGTGGCGAGCTCAGTGGCGACTTGTGCTCCCGCCGCCCGCGGCTCCTCGCAACGCAATCATCGACTGCACTTGCTCGCGCTTGCGGCAGCGCCGCCGATTTGTACTTAATAAGGATATGCAGCTAGGCGGGCAGGCGGGCGGACGGGCGGGCGGAGAGTGAGAGAGCAAAGCGGGCTTCGTGACAAAAACGCCGTGCTTATCTCGGCCACTCCATCTGCGCGCACTGCTCGCCCCCCGCTCCCGCGATATCATCGATATTTCGAGCTGTGTGCGCGCTGCAAAGTTTTGCCTATATACCGCAGCAGTCCCTCTCGGCTCCCTCGCCGCTCGGCCCTTTGTCCTGCCTAGAGACAAAGGCGCACGAGCAGCCACCGCGGCCACTATAATATGAGAGCTTGTGAGATATTTATGCGTTGCATTGTCTCTCCTCTGCTCGCCTCCTCGCCTCCTCGCCTCCTCTCCGCACCAGCGCTGCAGCCAACCGCCTCACGACAGCCGCCAACAACTTCATTCGCCGCCGCCGCGAGTTATGAACCGACCCGACAACACTTTTTGCCATATCAATTCCACAGCTATACAACTCTACTCGCTGCTCACTCTGCACTTAATTTCTTCCTCTCCTCTCTCGCATGATGCGCGATAAGACGCTTTTTAAAATACCCACTCCGCGCACTATCTCTCGCGCACTCACTCGCGCAGATTCGCTCGGATGGCCGATTATTAATTTCATGCTAATTCTTTTATCGGCCATCAAAACAGCTGTTATCTGGCACTCGAGAGCCCGATAAGCATTAATGAGCGCCAACTGCGTGCGCGGCGGCGCGGCACGGCGCGACGCGGGCGCATCCATCAACTCGCTTCACGCGCAAACCAACAATGCCGCGCGCGATTCACGGAAGGACCTCAAATAAAATTGTCTCCGCGAGAGAGGCGACAGAGCACGGATTGGGATTGCAGCAGTTTATAAGGCCCATTGAGGCCGAGGCGCGCAGTCAAGTGGCCAGGCGCGCACAAGGAGAATTGAGAGGAAAAAAAGGAGTCGCACCGGCTGAATGCGCCACAATGCGCTTTTGTTCGCGCTCCTCTCCAGAGACGATCCTATTTTCCGCTTTTCCAAAGTCACGCACCACCAAAATACCCTACGCTAGGATGGCTCTCTTCTTCTTATTCTTCTTCTTTTTCTCCTTTTCTCTGACTTTTTTTTTTCTCGAGAATCGTTGCCAGCGAGATTAGGCTACTTTTTTTTCTCACGTTATATAGTTGGAGCTATGCTATAATACGGCGTATCAAAATTGGAGCGACGAGTGTGAAGCAATTTGGTGCGAGCTGACACGAGGAAAGTATAGCTACTCTGCCGAAAACAAGCTAGGCGATAATAAATTTTTGACCACCTATCCGGCGAGAGACAATGAGAGGGGGAGGGGGGGGGAGAGGGGACTGGCTCGACACGGACTGCCACTTAGTAGCAGCAGGGCTTCGCTCAAATAAATTGCTGGCGCTGCTGCTGCTACTTGTTTTCCTTCAATCGGCCTCGATAACAGCGAATTAACGGCTTTTCCATCGCCTCGCGCAGCTTCTGTGCAGCATACATTGTTGCCGCACTGCTTGCAGCTCACTCTCATCGAGCCCATTCAATGTCTCGGAATTATCGCCAGTGTTTATTGACGATAAGCGCGAGCGCTCCTCGGCGGCGGCGGCGACGACGACGCACAGCCACGATAATGAAAATACGTAATACTAGATTACATAGTTAAAGCTTGCTCTCGCGCGAGAGCGCCGACATATTAAATGTTTACTCGGGACTCTTGTCTTCATTCTTCTCTCGTAGTCCATCGCTCTTTCACTTTTCGTATTTTTTCTTCCCAGCAGAGCTCTGCTCATAATACGTAACGAGCCTCGAACAATCGGCAAATATTTGCTCTCGCGGACGGTGGGCCGGCAGGCAGGCAGGCAGGCAGGCAGGCAGACAGCGAGAGAAATTAATTGAAGGCTCGCTTAATTGAGTTATCTCGAAAGTAATGCAGCTGCGGGCCAATAATCGGAATGGACGCTGAGAACGAATTAAAATACGTGATTTATGCGCGTTTCTCCCACTTACTCTCGCTGGCATGAGTATACATGAGCGCGCGGCCGATAATACTCTCCTCGCTCCTCGTCGGCCGAAAGCGCAAACAGCGTGTGCAACATTGTTATTGTGCCCGATTAATAAGACGTCGTATGGATATTTTTCTTTACTAACTAATCAAGTAATTCATACAGATTTGAAGCGCGTCTGCTGGATGGTCGAGCATTGGGCCCATGCAGCAGCAGCAGCAGCAGCAAATAATCAGCAATCTGTATATCCTCGCGTGCGGCATTATCGGGATGCAGGTTAATGCGCGCCAGCAGTTAAGTTAAGCTCTCTGGCGAACGAGTAGCCGATGATTTATCGTCGGGTAATTAATGTTGATTGCATAAGTCTCGGGCTCGCGTCGAGCAGAGAGCCGCCGCGCGCACAGTTAATCAATTTCGATCGCTCATTAGAGAGACAGAGAGCGCGAGCGAGCGTGCACATTTAGCACGTAGACTGATAAGGGGACAAATCAATCGATCGGCTGATTCATCGCGCCAAATTTGTGAATCAGCTTGAAAACAGCCAGCTAAAATAAACAAGGAGTATGCCGTATGGAGAGAGAGAGAGAGAGAGAGAGAGAGAGAGAGAAAAGCTGAAGAAGAGGAGGAGGAGGAGGCGGCGGCGGCACGTCAATTAGCATCTATCGCGGGACTAATTGCGCAAGATCGGCGTGCAGTCAGCAGTGTGTATCGTTTGAATGCAGCCAGCAGCTGCTGACTTATACGCTGCAGTTGAAAGCGCGCGTTGTCGCGCGTACTTCAGGTAGTCGTGCAGCCTGCCAGTGCACACAGTTTGTGTGTTTGCGAAAAAGCCGGCTCTCTCGCGGCGCAGCGCGCCGAGTACGTGCGCCATGCAGCTATACGGCGGCTGCAAGGGTAAGCGCGGATCGCGTGCGATCGCCGATAAAGCCGAGCGTGACTAATGCGCTAATTACGGCAATTGCCACAAACTGCGCCAGAGAGGGCGAGAGAGAGAGAGAGAGAGAGAGAGAGAGAGAGAGAGAGGCTTTGCCGATCAGATTTTGGAAATCCGGCAGTTTCGCAGAAAGAGAGCCCATCAAGATGGAAAAGCCGTCGAGTGCGTGCGCGAATATACGTTCTCTCTCTCTCTCACTCTCCCAAGAGCTGAGATGCTAATCTGCGGCTTTGTAATTAGCTGGCACTGTTTGACTTTGCCTCGGCTCATAAACAATTAGCCGATTGCATAATCGGCATTTATTCAGCGCGCGATTAATGATCAGCTAATCGCTCATTATGGATCTGCAGTTCGCTCTACAATGAGCTGTAGGTCGTTTTATTTGCAAAGACATTTATCGTTGCGGGCATCGCTAATTAACTTGTCGTCTCTCTTTCGGCTCGTATTCGGCTACTGTCTTGCTGCGGCTTTGCAGTCAGGGCTGAAATAAAAGTCAGGGCGAGTCACGAGAGAGCATCAAGATGGTGGCGCCCAGTGCGGCCGATCGGCAAACTAATTGGCCGCGGCTCGGCTAATTTATCGTCGCTAGGGGATCGAAACTGCGCGAGTTTTAGCGTTTTTACTAGTACATTATGGAGCAGAGCAGAGCAGAGCAGAGCAGGGAGCGAGTACAAGTATAGCCGGTCGGTCGTCCTCGCCTGGCGCGGCTCGGGCTATCTTATCAATTAGGCGTGCAACTGCGGAGTGCGGGGTCTCTTTGGATGATGGACAAATAAAGATAAGCCAACAACAGCAATCTGCTTATTTTTTCAATTATACGAGTTGATCGATTTGGCAATCGACCCACTCCTTATTTCTTTTATTATTAAATATTTGGTTCTATGTGGCTAAGTAGCTGTTTACATTTATACAAAACACCAAGACTCGTTCGCAGCTGGCTATCGCATTGTATGTACAATTGTTATAATATATCTAGGCGCATTATAACGATGACATGAGGGAGAAGGAAAAAAAGACAGACAGAGCAGGAGACGCAGATAGAGACGACGGGGGACGATTTATTTACAGGGACGAGTTACGGGGGTCTATGTACAGGTGCGCTCCGGGGACCCGGGCGCGACGACGACGCCGGCGGCGGCTCAGTCGGCTCTGCTGCTGGGATGCTGTGGCGGCAGCGGCGAGCAGTTGGCGTGGGCCTGCGACTGCAGCTGCGGCAGCATGCTCACCGGGTAGAGGGCCGCCGAGGCGAGGAGGCCCGGGTGCGCGCCGTACAGGGCCGAGTGCTGGCGGACCGCGCTCATGCGCAGCTTCTCGATCTCCGCCTCCTGCAGCCGCTTCGCTTTGGCTCGTCTGTTTTGGAACCAGATTTTCACCTGCAATCAGCCAATAGCAATCAACAATCCAGTCAACGACCAATATCTCGGCTGGCATTGCTCGACCTACACACCTGAGTCTCGGTGAGGTGGAGCGACGAGGAGAACTCGGCTCTCTCGGCGACGCTCAGATACTGGCGCTCTCGAAACTTCTTCTCGAGGGCGAGTAGCTGCTGCGTGGTGAACGGCGTCCTCGGCTTCCGGTTGGGCTTGTGCTTGCGCAGGTTGCACTTGATCTTGGCCGGCTCGCCGTTCTCTGCAAAACAACATGCCGCAGGCAAAAAGCTTAGTCGAGAGTGGTATAAGTCGCTATGGCAGATGATAGAGCACGCGTCAGTGACGAAATCGGAGGATGCTCGTAAGAGCGATTACGTAAAGCGTTGTTGACGCTGCTGCGGGCGATGGCAGCGAGCTTTGAGTTTGCACTCGGCGACGATAAAAGGCTGCAGCTCTCGGATCAGCTGTTTACGCTTATAGCTATGAGGCTGCAGTTTACAGAGCCGCGACACGTGTTCCCATGCCATCCGACGCGCCTCGGCCCATCAGTCTTCATTCTCACCCGCGCCCGCACCAAAATAAAACGCGCGCAGTCAATTAAGCCGCAACGTGCCGGCGCTGCAGCTCGAAAATAGCTGCAGAGCGAGATTTGTCTGCGCCCGCCGGCAATTGACAGATTTTTAAGCCCCGCGGCCGATCATTCGAGTAGCTTCAAGGCAATTGGGATTTGAAATTGTTGTCGTAGTCGTCTCCGTGACTGCTGCTACTTTGTATATCGGCTGTAGCGCGCGAGCTAAGGGTCCAATTAGTCTCGGCTTTCGGATTTTAATCCGGGTCTCGATCGGCAATGCATTCGAAATAATTAGCTGATTTGGCCGAGATAACGAGAGAGGGAGACTCGCCGCGGCTTCCACGAAGGACCGGCGGATCATCGCTGCCGCTTGCGTAACGATCGGCTATCTTTGCCGAATCGCGAGCTGCTCTTTTTCTTCATTCTCGTCTTTTTGCCCTGCGCCCATACCGTATTAGCCCGCTTTTCGACTACCGACCGTAGCAAGCGAGCAAGCGAGCGGCTCGTTTGCGCGAATAAACAATGAGTTGGCGCTGCCGACGATAAATTTGATGGCTGATCCCCCCGTCGTAAAGATGAAAGAGCGCGGTCTAAAGTGAAGAAGCAGGGCTTTTTTGCTGGAGTCAATCCGTCTCTCCGCGCGACCATAGTGCTGTGCTCGATCCGACGGCAAGAACCTACATGTATAATGGGACGTCGTTGCGTAATAACAGAAACAAGCACACAAGCAAACAAGCAAACAAGCAAACAAGCAAACAAGCGCCTATATAGGCGCAGGCTACGCGGGGATCGTCGAACGGCAGTGCGTGATTGAAGGATATACGTACCATTGAGAGGCGCGTGGTGGGCAAAGTGCGAGGAGTAGAGGCTGGCCGCGACGGCCGCCGGGTGGCCGGCCTGCCAGAGCGCCGGGTGCAGCTGCGGCAGCGAGGGCAGGTTCTGCAGCGCCGAGAAGCCGGCGACGTAGGCGGGCGTGGGTCTGAGCGGCTGGGGCTGCGAGCCCGAGGACGCGGAGCTGCCGCCGCGGGCCTCTTGCTGCACGTCCACGTCCACCTCCACGTCCTCGACGTCCACCAGGCTGTCCACGTCGTCGGAGCAGTGCGAGGCGGCCTCCTCCTGCGACGAGCTCTGCGGCGACTTGGGGTAGCCGAGCTGGCCGCAGCCCGAGAAGTCCCTGGGCGAGTCCGAGTGCCGGGGCTCGCTGGCCGTCGCCGTCGCGCTCGCCGCCGCCGAGTCTTTGCTGAGGTCCGTCGGACTGTCGCTGAGGCGCAGGTCCGTCGCACTGCACTGCTGGATGAGCAGCTGCGGTCGCGAGCTCTGGAACTGTTGGAGCAGTAGTTGCTGCTGCTGCTGCTGCTGCTGGTGATGCTGTTGGTGTTGGTTGTGCGGCTGGAAGATGCTGCTCTTCTGGTGGTGGTGATGACTGGCCTCCTTCTTGTCGTCGGCGAGGAGCGCCGCCACGGAGAAGCTGAGCCTCTGGGCGGCGGGTCGCAACTGGTGGATCTGGGAGCTGGCCTCGGCCGAGCGAGGACTGCTCGAAGCCGGTGTCAGAGGTGACGTCATCCTTAGAACAGTCATTGCTACGGCCTCGAAATTGCTAAATCTGCGATGCTACTGCAGTCACTGCACACTCAACTCGATCAAGCCTGCTTCATTACTTCACCTCACGCGCACTTTATTCCTACAGCTCTTCTCTCGCTCTTTTTTTTTTTTTTTTTTGTTCTGCTCGTCTGTCTGTCAACGCAAATCAGTGTCAGATGAAGCGCGCGTGCTGCCCAGTCGAGCTCGTCTCGTAGACTGACTCGACTCGACTCGCCTCGCCTCGCCTCGGCAGTAGCAGCAGCTTAGCAGCAGCAGCATTGTGCTGTCCGCGGCGGTGGGGGCAGAGGAGGCGGAGCTCGCGGCTAGTACGCCAAGTGGGCGGTCCCTTGGCCTTCTCGTCCCGAGCGCTGCCGAAGCAACAGTCAATTTTTTTCTCTTCCTTTGCTCGACGCGCGAATGCAAATTCGGCCCAGCCAAAGAGAGGGGGAAGGAGGGAGGGGGGGGGGAGATTAAATCGGCGCCGCTGTGCTTGCAGCAGCAGCAGCAGCAGCAGCAGCAGAGGCTACTTGCAGCAAGCGTAGACACGGCGGTAATGAGGGTAATTGGCCAATTAGGCAAGAACTGCAGTAGCCTAAAAGTGCTGCAGCAAATTGAAGCTTTTTGCGCGCTGCAAAGTTTATAATTGAAAGAAGAATATATCGGTGGAGTGCGCGAGATGGGCCGCGGCGAGCGAGTGCAGCGAGCGAATAATTGGAGAGTATGAGCGAAATGGATGCGTGCCGCATCGCTAGACTTCTGCTGCTGCTGCTGCTGCTGCTGCTGCTCCAATTTGGATGGTTACCAAGGCAAACGATACGTTAAATAGATAGGACGGGCGCTCGCTCGGTCGCTTGCCTCGCGTCGCTCCGCTGTAATGAGGACCACCCGACAGCAGTCAGAGCGCGACGTGCGCGGCGTAGCTATATTGGTGCTGGTTCTGCCAAACGACTTTGGCTCGACTTTAGCGGTTATTGTCCCCTGCAGCTGCCTGCACGCGATGCGGACAAAGGAATGCATAAGCGCTGCAGCAGCAGCAGCAGCAGATATGCGAAAAATCGTAAGCGACTGCACTTACTGCAGCGGCCGGTGCCGTTGCTGTTTGTTTAGCTCGAGTTGTACTCGCACGCTGCAGAGTGCAGGTTTACACAACCGAGATCATTACTCAGCAGCGCGCTTGTTGACTTTTCCCGCTGCCAACACACACCTCGCAATTAGCTCCGAACTCGGTGGTATGACTGATCAAACATGCGTCCTGCCACTGCGAGCTATAGCAGACGGACGCAGACGGAGCGCCAGTCGGACTGCAGCCAGCCAGCTATTTTCATGACTTTGCTCTGCGGGCACTTGCGAGCGTTTTATTGCGCGCACACTGCAGCACAGCCGCGGCTATCTCGCGCGCGAATCGTCTCACGTACGCATAGCCACACCACCAATGATTTACGACTGCAGTGCTCTCGGTGCGCAGTTTTCATTAACTCGCCTGCTGCCGGCGATATGCGCGCAGCAGCACTTGCATGTCCTATATTACTCTGCGCAGCCTCGCTTGCCGGGAGCCAAACTCGCGCAAGCTGCACAATTCACTTGCGATTAGCCTTTAAATTGCAACCCCGGGGTGGTCGCCTCGTGAGTCGTCACTCCTTCTTCTCCCTTTTCGAGCTTTGTCGCTTGCTCTCGCGAGCCGTGCGCCCGTGCGCCT
The DNA here is from genome assembly GCA_035047105.1 of Galeopsomyia nigrocyanea. Lineage (NCBI taxonomy): Eukaryota > Metazoa > Arthropoda > Insecta > Hymenoptera > Eulophidae > Galeopsomyia > Galeopsomyia nigrocyanea. The sequence continues at coordinate 11,643,493 of JAWWMK010000032.1, read as the reverse complement.
GCGCTCCCGACCCAACTTCATGCCGCTGCATGGCTGCATCACACCAAATTAGACCTTCTATTCTCAGAGAATAACTCCAGACTCGCCCCCCTGGTCCGCCACCGTTCTCATTCCATTGTCTCGCGCGCCCAAATTCCTCATTTACTCGCACTTCTCCAGCTACTCTTTCTTTCTTATTATACCGCGCTACGATTGTTCACGAGGCTCAATGCACATGCGTATTACGCGCTCTAATTTTGGCGGCCAAGTCGCGCGCATGCCATTGATAAGCGTCCCATACGACGCGAGGCGAGGCGAGGCGAGGCAATATAACGTGCAGCACTGCGTGCAGTATAGCTATATGATGAGTGCGGTACGGGCTGTGCACGGGCGAGCAATTGATAGCTCAGCGATGCTTTGGCGAGGCGCGGCCAAAGTGAAATTTAATTAAACACGACGAAATTACTCGCAGGCAGGCAGTGGCGGCGCGGGCGGCGCGGGCGGCAGCGGCAAAAACGGGGAAATGGAAGAAGGGCGGAGGATGAAAGGATACAAAGGGACGCGAGTGAGAGAGAGAGATTGCGATCTTCATTTTCATCCCCCGCCTGGGCGAAGTGAGAGACTCTATATAACTATATATAACTGTAGAGCGAGAGAGAGAGAGAGAGAGAGGGAGCGCGAGAGCAGACAGCAACTGCCAATTATTTTCTCCAATTAAAAGGTATATACAGCTGAGCTTTATAAAGTGAGCGCGATACATACAGTGACTACTAGCGTTTGGTGCATTTGTATCGATAAAAGGCCGTAGTCGTCGGTATAACTGAATCTCGTTAGCGAGAGAGAGAGCACTGATGGAGACGTCTTGTAGCTGCTACTGGAAAACTTTGGTCGTCTCAATAATACAAAATACCCAGCTGTATAGGCTCGCAGACTCGGCCCGAATAAAATCCTCGTACGTAGCTCGTCTCTCGCTCGCTCTCTGCTCTCTATTTTCTCATTTCCTCTGGCGGATTTGATATTTGTTCGCGAGCTGGCTCGGCTCGGGGCTCTGTCGCTCTCTCGATATTCAATTATTGGGCGGATGCTGGGCAAAAAGCGACGCCGGGAAACGACGGCAGAAAGAGAGGGAGACTGTGGGTGGAGGAGGAGGAGGAGGAGGGGGTGGGCTTTTATGTGAGAGCGAGAGCGGGCGGGCGCAACATGCAAATAGCGCGCTCCCGCGAGGAATCCGAAACAAACGAGCTGAATCGCCGCACCACAAGACATCTTATTTCTGTGCGCCCGAGCAGAGAGCAGAGCAGAGCAGAGCAGAGCAGAGCAGAGCAGAGCAGAGAGAAAGATGTTATCGGATCGATATATGCATACGTGCCAGCGCTCTCTCCTCCCCCTCCTCTGCTCGCTATACCTTCATTAAATTTCATCTACTGCTACTGCAGCACCAGCACCAGCGGCAGCCCCCTTCTTATTCTTCAAAGTCAGCCGTTTAAAAATACGAGCGCATTATTTTATTTTCGCTAAAACTAAACTACCACCTCTCGGCTCTCTGCTCTCAGCTCGCTCGCTAGCGCACATGCATTATTCATCCCACTGCAGCTCCCATATAAGCAGATTTACCAAAAGAAATAATCAAATCAAACAGGATGAAACGACGTGCACGCGCGAGAATACGATACGTCGCAAAGATAAATATTTGAGATTCCGATCGCGTAATGCGGGGAAAGTAGCCGTGATTACCGGGCTGTAGGGGGGCTTCGACACCTCGGGCCGAACTCGGCTGTCGCGTCGTCGCGAGCGCACGTGCGCACCATGCCTCGCTAGTTAAGCCTGCGCTGCGTTCGGCCGGGGCGCCGAGGCGTCTATCGGCCTCTATTATAGCGTGCGAGTAAAGTAGGCGTTTTACTTGCCAGTTGTCCACCTCCGGCTGCACCAGAGCACTTTCACCGCCACTTTTACCCGACTAATCGCTTCCGACGCCACTAGCTCTTCCCCGAACATTTCATTTTTTAACTTTACGATAGCCGATATTCCATGAGATTTATGGGCGACGCCTGCACTTTCCACAAAATTCCAGCAGATTGCCGATCCTCATTGGAAGCACCAAATTAATGCAATTCCGCATAGCAGTGCGGCTCAAGAGGCAGAAAGCTCGCCGGAAGAGATCGATAAATCAATGATAAACCGTTTACCATCTCCCGCTCGCTCGCAGCGAACACAACCCAATGAATGATCGATGATGCAACGCGCCTCCTCGCACCGAGCATCAATCAAAATAAAGCATTAGCGCCGTCGCCTATAGCAGGACTTCCTTGTTTTTTCTCATTTCTGCCTCTTTTTTTCAAACAACACGCCGCGCAGTTGAGGCAGTGAAGCGACGCGGACGGCGGCAAAAAACTGGGCTATTAACAGAGTCGTCATAACTGCGGCTATCGGTGCATGACGCGCGGCGCCAAAGGGTGTCGTCTCGTCGGAGCTTCCTCTCCTCGCGAGATAGAGCTGCGAGGAGGCCTTGTCGCCGTGGCTTTTTGGCTTTGGCTTTTCGGCTGCCGAAGGCCGATGCTCAGCAGCCGAGATTTATTGCCTATTTGGATCGGCGGCTCTGCACGGCGACGAATTACCGCAGACCGCAGATTAATGCCTCGCAGCACGCTGCAGCGCAGCCTGGAGAGAAGGAAACGAGGGCGCCGCTGACTTCAAACGACCGACTCGACACTCGTGCTTTTCCTGTTCACCTCAGCAGTTTGCATATGAGAGCTGGGATGCGCCGTTCGGGCCCGCAGTCAGCCAGACATTGTTGACAGATATTGTGCAAAGTTTGTAAGCGTTGTTCCGAAAAAGAGGAGAGCAGTCTTACGGCGAGTAGCTGGCAACACGTGTTTTTTCGCCAGTCTGCAGAGCTTCCCGTCGTAAAACCTATAGCTCAGATCTGCTGATTTGTTCGTTTGGAAGAGCCGAGAAGAGTGCTAAATGAAGGCTGCGAGCGTGTCGGTATTGCCGGTATTGCCGGTATTGCCGGTATTGATAGCGCAATTAGGTTTGAAGTAAGGGGACACGGGGCAGCAGGAGCATTCTCGGTGATAATCATCGATTAACGAGCCGGCCGACCTGCGCTGCAGTACATCGCGAGCGGTATGCGATTCGGAGAATGGCTCGTCAGATCCTTCCGCGAAGCTCCAAACATTAAGATTCCTACGGCTCGTGCTGTATAGTATATAAGGGGCGAAAGTATTCGACTTTCCTCGCGCGCGCCAGCGGAATGGAACGGGCGCCCCGAGTCTCTCTCGTCGAACAACAGGAAGAAAAAAGCACGAGGAGAAAAGAGCAGCGATCTCTTAACAAACCAGACTCATTAGCTGCTGCCGCTGCTTAGCTTTCGTGCGGTAGTCGGTTTTTACGAGGGGCGCGACATTTGTAAGCAATACGCGCCCGCAGACTGCTTCCAAAAACAAACCGTGCAGGCATCACCAGTGCAGGCTGTGTCTCTAGCACCTCGCTCGCTTGGCTTTTTGCACGCGAGGCTCGTTTGCAGCAAGGCGTCGCAGGTTGCTCTCTCTCATATCTTCTATTAATACGCGTGCAAAGCGAGGCGCGCTCGCGAGGCCAGTGAAATATCGACTGGCTGTGCGGGCCGCCGCTACTGCTGGATTTTACGCTCGACGGAGCCGCAAATAGGCGTCAGAGAGTATAGCGTGCTCGCTCGCAGAAAATATCGGGGCCCAATTAAGAGGTATGCGCGAGCGAGAGCGATAGGTCCTCTGGATTTTTGTCCTCGCGCCCCGCCGCGCCGCGCCGTGCCGTCTATTAGTGGAGCAGGCGAGCGAGCAGGATGAATTGATATGCCGCATCACGGCAGAGCGACGCGGCGGTTGGTCCCTCACGACGCGGCGACGGCGACGGCGACGACGACCCCAAGCCAGCCTCAATTAAACGGCCTGCTCTCTCGCTCTCTCCTCCGCCTTCGTACTGCCTCCCACACTGCAGCACTTCAGCCAGAGCTATGCGCCCCGCTAGCTGGCTGCTCCAATTTGCTGCTAATTCGGTCGCTTAGCTCAGCACTTGCGGCCTGCAACCGATTCCCAGAATCGACGCATTAACCATTTTATGACAAAACCGACAACTGACGTGCTGCGCCGAAAGTCGCGACAAATTTACTGCGCCAGCTCGTTAACCGCAACCTCTGCTGCTTGCTTGCACCCGCGACCGATTCGGCCCTCGCATCAATCCCGGACTTATTGGCCCACCCCCGCTGCATATACATTCACATCTTTACGCAAGCCGGATGCAGGTTTGCATCGATAGTAGTAGTTCCCCGACGAACTCCTAATCCACTGACCACCCACAAGAAATTGCCTGTCAAACGACCTGCTAGAGCGCTCATGACGTTGACAAAATATCAGGCGAAACTCGCTCCATCATTTTTGCCGTAGCTCTTGGCTGCTGCAGCAGAGCTCAGTTGATTTCGTGCGTGAACGAGTGCGCGAGGCAAAGGGACGAAAACGAAGACGAGGAGAGGCGCGGGGCAAAAATAAACAAACACTCGAGTAGTGTACCACCTAGTCAATTAAGAAGACAGCCGGCTCTATTAGGGAGCGAGCCTCTTTGCAGCAGCTCCCAAATGACGTATGACTCGCTGCATCCAACTACCGAGTCTATTTTCGACAGCGCACTCTCAGCGCGTCGCGTGCTTATAGCCTCGCCCGCGTCGCTGCATGTGCTTTCGATGTTTAGCGCGAAATTTCTCCTACTCATTTTTTCCCCTCTCCCAGCTCTCTCGCGAGCAGTTCTTTCACCTCGGCTTTTTTTCTTTCACCTCCGGCCCACTCCAACCAAATTACGACAGCACTTAAGCGACACAGCTACTGTCTATTTCCGTGTTATACTTGAAAAACAGAGCGCGCCTCCTATAAATTAGTCGCATCGCGCTCGAAAGAGTTGACTTATGATTTTTCCAAATGTTCAAAGAGCCGTCATAAATTTTGACGCCCAGTTTATTCGTGGACGCCGAGAGGAGAGCATAATCGAAAATATCTGCGCGCGGGCTATATTTGTGTATAGGCTATGCGTACGGATGGACTTTCGCGGCAATAATAAAAAAAGGAGAGAGGAGGGCTTTGGCTTTGTCCAGTCATTATCCTTGAGAAATGCAGTGTATCGGGGTCAGGTAGAGTTCGCGCCTGCAGTTTTGCAGAGGTGTAAGTTACCTGCTGTCCGCCGAGCGGCCGCTGCCTGCACGCTGAGCATTTGTCGATTGGGAGAGGCTCGCTCTGGCGATGAATGCAGCCAATGCAAAAGTGTCGGGAGGTCCTTGACAATGCAGCCAATGGCAAAAGTAGAGAGTCGCAGACGACGCGCGCTCATTCTACTCTCGAGTGCCTCGTCTATATGAGACCTAGGGAAATCTATACTTTTTCTTTTTCTCTCCCATTCTCATTCCCATTCTCATTTTCTTTTTCCGATTTTCCGAGTTTCGAGTGCCCGCATAATTGCGATTTAAGGGCCCAGCTGCAGCCGCGCAGCCGAGCAAAGACCGCAGCGACAATGCCGCGGCCACTCGACTCGGACAATTGGCCAATTTTAACGTTCTTCTGGCCTCCTCCTTCATTCCTTTTCACTCTAATGTGAAAACTCCACTCCGAGGACACAGCGCAGCTATGCCAGCTTTCCTTTTTCTCCTCGACCTCAGCCCCTCGCTTAACGCATGCACAATCACTCTTCATCTGCACGCATCTTCACTGAGCTGCTCCTCATACGAGATGCATCTCATTTTTCTTCTCGATCACCATTACAGTCTGCACTTTTCATTGACATTCCATATCCGGGAAAACATACGGAACGCCAATCGCTTCATCAGCTCTACGTATACAACCTGTGCAGTAAACAGTCACAATAGTGCGTTTTTTCTTTCGCTATTGAGTAGTTGGTAAAAACAAAGTTTAACAGCGAGACGAATGTTTGGTAGCGAGAATTTAAAAACTGCTGAATGGGAAGAAAGATGGGCGTAGCGATCGTCGAGATTATGCGGAAAAGCACAGCGAAAAAGAATGAAGAAGAAGAAGAAGAAGTGTGTGCGTGTATGGGGGCACGCGAGCCGAGTCGTATAGGATGAACAGAAGTATAAAATACGGCGGTTTGGGGGCTATTTGTTTTTAACGAGAACGAGAGAGAGAAAGAGAGATGCGGCGGGTGGGGGCGAATTGTCGCGGACAGAATAGCGGAAAGCTCGTGAGTTGATGCAGCGTGACGCAAAGGAAGAAAAGGTGGACATTGTGCGCTCGTCTTTTTGGGACGACGGAAAGGCGCAGTTACGGGGAAGTGGGGGTGCGGGCGTGATGCTCGATGGTTCTGGGGATCAGTTTCCAGGGCATTCTCGCGACTCGAGAGGCCGAATAATGGCAAGGTGAAGTGCGAGCCAAAGAGAAAAGGGACGCAGACCACCGTGCGCATTGTCAGCGGCAGCGGCAGCAGCAGCAGCAGCAGCAGCAGTCGAGGAATCCCATAGCGAGTGCAGTTTAAATCCTTGTAGCTGCGTGCAAGCCGTTTCTTCGGGCTCATTGTCAGCCTCGCTCTTCACTCAAAAGACACTGAAATTGACTCTCTGTTCCTTCCTTTCATTCCGCTCGCTCTGCTTGCTTGCTCGCTCGCTTGCTTTTTCTCCTAGCATTCTATTCCTTCTATTCTGACTCTTGACTTTTTCCACGAGCGAGCAGCTGAGAGCCGCAGACTCTCATGCGCCAGCAAACTGCAGCTTAATACGATATAGACTATCGATCTTCCGCTTCGCTACCTACTCGCTCTCCATTATTCCTTTGAGCTCGAGCAGGGCCTTCTTCTCATAAAAATTACCGGATAGAGACGCGACTGACAGATTTCATGAACCTCCCTTCCTTTCTCCTATCCACTATACAATACATTCCAGCACCTCCAGCCTTATTTATACATCTGTGACAGCCAAATCTGTATCCCCATTTTTCGGAAATACACTCCACTTCTCATATACTCCATAGCTCTCCAGGGGGAATCAGACACAGTTTAGGCTGACCTGCACGCACCATCCCCCACCACAATACATTTAATACCGACGCGACGCCTCGATTTCCAATCAACTTGCTCAATTGCTTTTTCATTTGCCCCAAATTTCCCACCACTACTTCCACAATTTATTCGTGTTTTTGTTTTTCATTTGAATTTAATGAGAGCAGTGCGCCATTGTAAGAGCTTTTGATGAATAGCTCGGTAATGTGACTTTCACCGGCTCGCTCACAACACAAATAGAAAACAAATTTTCGTTGTTGTCATTCCCGTTTGAGTTATTCCAGATTTATTCTTTTATGAGCCGAATATTAATTTATATTCAAAGTCGAAAGCGAGAGCGTCGCCTCGTCGTCATTGTCATTGGCTTTATACTCGCGGACGGACAATAAAGATAGGCCGTATATTTCTGTGCGCCCGAAAGGACGGTGCTCGAGAAAAAAAAGAGAAACAAAGCTGCGGAGCGCGCGCGTTCGCTTTGTTGGCGAAAAAATATTCGTCTCCTCGTGAGAGTGAGAGAGAGGGACAGAGAGTCGAGAAGACCTGCCGGCGGCTGAGCTGAGAGAAGCATTGATTTGGCTGCATAAATATATGCGTATACAAGCATAGCGGTGCAGGCCAGTTTATCGAGAGAGTGCACGAAAAAGTGGGAACCCGCGCTCGCGCGCATGCATCTAATGAATGGGGCGGAGCGAGTCAAATTGCGAGGATTACACCTGGTCCCCGTGCCCCCACCCTGCACCTCACCTGAAAATGATTTAGCATTTGGTAATGGCAGCAGCAGCAGCAATATATATATAAGAGCGCATCTATAAGGACACCTGGACGCGTGCTCGCGCAGAAGAAGAATAAGAAGCCTGCAGTCCACGCTCAAATCGCTAGCTCTTTTTCTAAAGATCCTCTTAAGGATGCGTCCAATGACTATGGAGAATAGTTTTCAAGTGTCCCCCCTCGGCGCGGGCCGTTTATGTCGTATTAGTCGTGGACCCTTTTTCACCGCTATACTGCACGCTGCCGAGCTTTTTATTTGTTCATTTGTACCGACAACTCGCCTCGACACTTCTGAAGCTTAAGGCCTCTTTTTTCTCTTTCGACGCGCGCTTTCTCATCGATACGTATTTAACTACAAGATCATCTGATCTGCGCGTTATGTATTGGCTGTAAGGGGCTGTAACCAGCTCGAAGTTACATCGATCTGACAAATTCTTTGTCCAATCAGCGCGCTGAGGAATGGCCTATTGCAATTGAAAGCCGGAAAATCGCAGTTGATTTGCGTACAAGAGGAGTGTGCTATGATAAACACGCGCGCAGGGGAGCGAGAGGGTTGGGGATGAGTTGGACTGCAGCAGGCAGGCAGGCGAAGGTGTGGCGGGTTGAATGGGTCGTTGATTGGCCTCGCATAAAAGTGTCGCTGTCTGTGTGGGCTTATATATGTATAGCATTGCCGGAGAATATTATTGTTAGAGGAGCGTTGTGTGGCATGCGCCCAGTGCAGAGAGGCCACACGCAGCTGCGATTTCGGGGCGTTTGAAGCCGAGAGAGAGAGAGAGAGCGCTGACGCAATTGAATTCCTGGCGAGCTTGAGCCAACTCGCAACTCGCGCGATCAGCCGAATCAATGCGATGACTCGTCAATCCTACTCAACTCACTCGACAGATATATCGTTCCGCCGCGCGCGCGCTTAATGCTGATTAATTATGTCGTTAGCTCGTCGTTTTCCGATCGGTCCCATATCCCGCAATTGACCGCAGCTATCCTCGCTCTATCGCACCAGCCAAAGCGAATAACCGATCGCTATCAATCAAACTCCCTACCCCCCTTTCCAGCAAAAAAAAAAAAAGAAAAAAGAAAACAACAATAAACAAGCACAAAGAGAGCCACTCGCTAGGCGGCGGAGGTGTCGATAAAATAGAGATGATATAATGCCCATCACAATGCTCCAGACTCCGCAGCAGACTCTCGCTCTCGATCTCTGCTTGCTTGCCCTGTGCTCCTCTCGCCGCTCGTTTTTCAATGCCGCATTGTACTTAAATCAAATTCAATTTGGCCCCATTCACAGATTAGCCGGCTAATAAATTATTTGGGCAATTCATAAATCCACCTACGTGCGCACTGGATATTCCTGCACGCTGAGGAATAAGTCTGCGGCGAGTCGAGCCCTGATCATTATGCTGCCGCTACTCCCATGCAGCGACGATTGCCCGCCACGCCTGATTAATGTGCCGTCGATGAGTTTTATCGAAGCGGCTAATTTTGCTTACCTCACCTCCAACCTCCAACCTCCGCATCGCAAGCAATTTGTTGGCTGCAATAATTGCGAGCATTGACAAGGTGACTTGCGCGGAGAAGTGGCCGTCCGACGTTCGTGAAAAAGAAGTGTAATTATTGAGCCTATCCTATCAACCGAGTCACGGAGTTCGAAGAAGCGCCAATGAAGCTGCACTTATGGCTAATCACAAAGCTCTAAATAACACTACTTCGGGATACAGTCGAAATGTCGATTAAAAGGGGATCACTTTGATTTCCGATTCAATAGCTTTTTCTCATAAAGCGACCTGTCTGTCTGTCTGCCTGCCTGCCCGCTTGTCTGCCCGGCTGTGATTTATACTACTAATACGTGTTCTCTCGCTCGACTATTAAGCCAAGTGAGTCAGCACGCAGCTCGCAACAATTGTGGAATCAAAGCTTTTTAACTGCTAAATCTGCCTGATGCTGCCTCGTTTCCCGATCGTCAGTCGGTTGCGCAATCAAATAACCATTTTTAATCTCGCAGCGCCAGATTATTACGAGCAGCAGTGACTCAATTTGTTACAGACAAATTGCGCAAGCCAGCAGCTGCGGCTAATCGCTAGTTCTCAAATCCAATTTCATGCAGCGGCAATCACGATCACGTAAGCTTCTTCGGAAAAACAAACAAAGTTCGAGAGCGCTAATTAGCTCATTGGTCGCGATTGACGATGCGGCAATATCGCTATAAATTATGAAAGATTGAGACAGCTGAAATGAGCGAGCTACTTCGAGAGACAATCAATTTGATCTTTCCAGACGAGCAGAGAACGGCAGCATGCAGGAGACGAGAAGAAGAAAACTGCAGGCTGCTAGTTAAAAAGTTGAAAATTTTCCGACCAATTATCGAAATAGATTGCGCTCGCGGAGGAGGGGCCGAATTTTCCACAAGCGTGCGAGGAGTTGATTTCTGGAGAACGATTAATCAGAGAGCTGCGGCTGTAATTAGGAGAGCCGCACGGCGCCGAGTTGAATTTCGCGTCGCCAGGGCGTGGCCGCGAATTCGCCTTTGTTCGGCTCTCACTTTTTTGCTGCGGCTGCTGCTGCTGCTGCTGCTGCTACGCCTCCGAGTCCCGGAACTCGATCGCCTGCACGGCTAATTAGCGTGAAACTGCGCTCAATCGCTTCGTTTTTTCGGCCCTCTCCGCGTTCTCTCGATAATCATCGCATCGCCGCTCGAGTTATACAATGAAGCGCGCGCATTAATCGCGTATCGTTACACGATGCTTTGCGCTTTAATGCAACAAAAAGCGGCTTATATTCAATGAAGAGTCGAGTCGGCCTCGGTACATCTACATATACGCTGATGCACCGCGCGGACTCGGCTTGCGGAGATTCCATGCGAAGGCAGCTCGAAAAAAAGCCGCGAGCATAAGCAGCAGCAGCAGCAGCAGCGAGTGATAAGCGCTAGATAAGCCGCACTGCAATTAGTCACTGCCAATTAACAGCTGCTCAGACGGAAAACCACCGAGTGCATTAATTATATGTAGCTGCAGCAGCATCTTTTATGCGGCGATTGCCGGAAACGCGCGTAATTAGATGCGAGCCTGACTGCCTGCCCGCTTCAAACGACTTCACTCAGTACTGCGGCAGAGCTGAATATAACGCGCGAGTCTGTTTGCCACGTACAGTATATATACACCTATTAGCTTGTGAAAATTAGCATTGTCTATTGTTTAATTGGTGCATGGCGTTAATTGCGCCAGATTCACGGCAAAACAATCCAGCCGCCAAGGTATTCACGTTTCGCTGCAATCGAGTATATGCAAAGCGATGTCGCCGCCGTCCGCGTCGCCGCGCCACCGCGTCTCTGCACGCATGCTTATATATACATATCAGTGCAGCGCTATATTGCAGCCATTACAATGAACAAGCTGCTGATGCTGCTTATAATGCGCGCTTTTATGCAGGTATGCGGCAGACCGCTTTTTATCAAACTTTGCCAAAATCTTCCTTACAGCTTCAGTTTTATCTTGTAGGCCTTTTTCAGGACCTCCGGGGTCAAGTTCATCTTTAACCTTGAATAACTCGAGCAAATGGGTTTGCCAAAATTTAAAGGCCACCAATGCAAAGCTGAGACCAAATTCTTTTGTTTAAAACCAAATTTGTTAACAAAGGCTGAACCCTTCAACAGTCACGCTGAAAAAAAAATTTCATTAAATATTAAGCCAATTTCCGGATGATGAACATTTATGGGGAATTTCATTTACGAATTTTTAAATGGCAAACTTTTTAACGGTTCAAACTTTTTCAACAAATTTTTTTTTAACTGAACAATTTCATCTCAGCTTGCTATTGGTGACCTTTAAATTGCGGTAGGCCTATTTCATCCAGAATTATTTAAGATTCAAAAGGGACTTGATTTTTCAATACATCTATTAGCAAATCAACAAAAAATACGCTGCCAGCTGCTCTGGCGGAATGCTTCCTTGGAGATGGAAGATGGCTTTTTTTATTCATTTTTCATGCAATAAAAATCCTTCTTATACACAACGACAATAATGAATGGAGAATTGACGTAAAATGAGAAATTTTCGATCAAACAAGAACCCTTATTTGAATAACTAATTACATTACCGGTGTGCTTTCTTTGGAGAGAGCGTAAATATCCATCTAAGCTAATTGAAGCATGTAATAACAAAATACCAAGCTAACAGATTTGCTGCTAATTACATGAGCAGTGTGCCTTCTCGAAGAGCATTAAATTTTGAAGATTACAAATAAGTTTTATTTATGAATATTTTTATCTAATTTTTATTGCTGAAGATCAGAAAATAAAAAAAAGTTAGAAATATTAAAAATACAATAATTTTTTTTAATTATGTGGATTCCATGCGCATTATATAAACAGCTCTCGTCTTCTACCGGCAGCGAATCTTCAAACTTTCGAGAGCTCATTTTCGAGCCATCCCTTTCCTCTTAAAATGGGCCTCACAAATTTATCGCTCTTTGAAGTGAACAACTCTTTTTCGACACGTGAAAATTACCGCTTTCAAATTACTCAATCGGTCATAATATTTGACCGGAAGCCAACTTTCAAACGTGTGATATCTCATTTTGAAGCTCTCGCTTTACCCTTTAAAATGAGCTGACACAAGATGAATTTGACGATTTTTACTCCGAGTTATCGCATTTTGAAACAAACTTCTTTTTTTACATAAAATGTAAAAAATTGGGAAATGTAAATTTTCAATAACTTTAGAAAAATTTAACCGATTCACTTAAAAATTTAATCAGAACTATGATCTTAAATGTAATCCTCATCATTTGAAGCGGAGAAATAGTATATTCAAGTTACAAAAAGAGCGCGGTTTAGCATTCTCTTGCTCTGCGACTCAAGTTAGCATTTTGTAGTTTTTCCACGAGATAACATTTTCTAGCGCTAACTTCTGAGTTGACATTTTATGACTCAAATTTTTGGTTATGTGCATCATAATGATCTATCGCGCGAATTGTCATTTTACGGTTAGGAGCTATCGATATCTAGGGAGAAGAAACATAATTGCAAAGTTTCATAATCGCTATATTCGCTAGCCGTTCAAATGTATAAATCATGAGGACAAAGAAGGAAAGAAAAAGTGACCACACACATGCATACACATACACACATACATACATACACACATACGCACATATTTAGGGATCCGGACATTTTCTAAAGGCATTATATTCGTATAAATCAGCGACCTCGAAAACGTAGAAAAACATCAAAATTGTGCAATCGAAAATTTTCACTGTTACAAAGCTTTCTCTTCGAGAAAGCAAAGCGACATACTTTTTCCGAATAATATACTACATATAAGGACAACTTTATTTGCATACCTGATAAAGGACAGTTGCTTCAAAATGAGATAATTCTGGCTAGACATCAGCAAATTCATCGTGTGACAATTCGTTTTGAAGCTACTTTTATCAGCTTTAAAATGAACTTCCAAGCATTAAAAAATTCAGTCTTAAACCAAAGTTACAGCATTTTGTGTATGACAATGACTTTACATACCTTACACCTGAAAAAGATGTATTGTTGTGAAGTGAGATAATTCAGACTACCTATAACCAAATTCATCGTGCGACAACTCAGTTTAAAGCTGCTTTCATAAGCTTTGAAAAAAGTACTCGCACGTTAAAAAATTCATTCTAAATACAAAGTTACAGCAGTTTGCGCATAATAGCTCCAATATGGAAAACCAATTTTATTTAGTTTTTGAGAAATAGCTATAAAATTTTTTGTAGTCGATAAATCTACTTAAAAATTATTTTTCCACCTATCGTGAAGGATTTCCAAACATATGGACAAAGATTCATAAAAATCTATCGAGTAGGAAAGTCATACCGGTTGAAAATTACTCTCACTGCACATACACACACATCCGCCGGACAGACATATATAATAAAAAAACGAATTTGTCGTCTCCCCATGATTTCTAATGAAAAATATATGAAAAAACTTTTCAATGATGCCACGCAGGATGTTTAGCTCTTTCAAAAAAAAACCAAGATTGAAGCATGAAATATCAAAAACAAAAAAATCGTAGGTAAAAAACGAAAATTTGAAGAAAAGAAAGCGAAAACAAAGCTGTTTCTCCAAGGAAAAAAAGGGGGTGTAAGATAAGGAGAGAATAGGCAAGAGCATTACGAATCTTTTGATGCCCCGTAGAACAACAATGTGCCCCTAAAATTGAGAGTGTGCACGCACTTTGAATATTTGTAAATATATTCTCGAATTAAGGTATTTTTTGGTGGATTTGCTGATATAGGATATAAGTAGCCAACAAAGGCCAAGCGATAAGACGGAAAGACACGTGTATTTCGTTTTTCAATCATTTCTAGTATTTCACTCAAAAAATGCCCCCATCGCTGTGGAGATTCTGTGCGAGGAATCTTTACGAATTTTTTTTCAAACTATTGTGAGAACGGTCAAAGGAGGGGAAAAGAAACTTTCATGAAGATCCATCGAGTAGAAATTTTTTTAGAACCATTTTTCATCATGGAATTTTCAAGAAATTTTTCGCGATTTCATGCGATAAGTTATATCGATCATTGAAGGTGTTAAAATGGTGTAAATGACTTCAATTTTTTTCAATTCTCTTTATTTTGGC
>JAWWMK010000032.1:11590412-11621165 GCA_035047105.1 Galeopsomyia nigrocyanea | reverse complement strand
ACCCTCGCACCGACCTTGAACTTCCCTCCCCCCCTCCCCCAGCCCTCTTTGATCTCAACGCTCTGTACATAGTGTAAATAGAGAAGGAGAGACTACGAAACCGCGACCAAAGCTCAAAACTCATGCCCCAGCCAGCCAGCCAGCCAGCCAGCCCAGCCTCCGACTACTCCCACAGCATGGAACCATATACGATACTCCTTTTTCTAATGGACGACTAGGACGAAGACGAAGACGAAGACGAGGACGAAGAGCAGCACAAGCAGCGTGACGTGCAGGAGAGTGATAATCGTGTACATAGAGGTTGCGTGTAAATACTTGTAAGTAGCAGCGACGATGAGGAAGCGCAGAGCGAGCCTGTAAGATAAACTGCTGAATTGCGAGTGGAAGCATATAGTGAAATAAAAGTGATTTGAATATATACGCAATTGGAGTTGTTTGTTCCCCGCCCGCGCGAGCCTACAATAATAATTCTTCATTAAGGCGCTGCTGATTTGGTTGGGCCACCGGGAAAGTGGGTCTAATTATCGGCTCTCGAAAAGCGAAAGAGATCGAGCTGGGAAGAAAAAATGAGCGCGGCTCGATCAGTGAAGGAGCTGCTGAGGAGGCTGCGCGACTCGGGACTGGAGATGGTCTAGATCGCTAGCTGTTTCTCAGGACTGTTCGATCAAAGGAGCCTCGCCGCTCGAACACGTGAACAGGAGCGAGCGAGCGAGCGAGAGATCTGCCCCGCGATTACGCACAAAATTGAGCGGATCGACTCGACACACACACACAAACTCCGCGGGGAAGACTCGTCACATGCAGATCTTCCCTGAGCTCGGTCGAGCGGCGGACAAAGCTGATCGCCGCCGATCATATTTATTCCGGAACGAACAATTTTAATTGAGCCTCAAATGCTGCGGCTCATTGTATTCCGCCTGCAACGGGCCGCTCTCTGTCTCTTTCTCCTTTCCTCGGGTCTGACAATTAATTAAAGAATAATTTCTTCTGTCGATACTTGGCGGCAGCGGCGGCGGCCAATTATAGCTGGCAACGCGCGCGGAATACGTAATACCCAACGCTTGCGCGCGTATAATATATCCTTGCGCGCGGAGAATCCGATCGATAAAGCGATCCCCCATTTTCAAATTTGTTGAGGCAGCTAGGGCACCGGTGAGAGAGGGAGAAGAGGAGGAGGAGAGAGAGAGCAGCGTCGCCTGCTTTTATTTATGTTAATTAGATTATTTATTCGGTAGCAGGAGAGCGAGCAGCGCAGCACGAAAGGAAAGGAAAGGAAAGGTAACGAAACGGAGCTGAGAGCTTATCGCGACTGCGGCTGTCATTTCTTAGAATCGAATATTCAGTCGCACGCGAGTAGGTAGTGCCGGTTACGACGAAGGCGACGAAAGGGAGAAGCGCTGCTTAGCTTTTATTCGGTTCTGTCGTTGCATTTATGCACCGCACGAATTTCTCCGTTATATGCTACTGAGGCGGACTTTGTCGCCAGCGAGCCAGCCAGCGAGCGACGCCATTATTTTCGCGCGAGCCATTGTCTGCGCCTCGTCGGCGCGATGCAGGCTGCAGCGCTCGGAAGATGATTAATGACTCTGCAAGCGCGGCCAACGAATCAATAAGCAAATTGGCTGCTTGGAGCGCTGCCCAAGCTCAAATGCTGCTGCTGCTGCCGCTGCCATGCTTAGCTGCGCACCCGATTGTTCGCAACGATCTTAACAAATTGCCGCGGGAGAGACTGGCAAGCTGCGTTAATGGCCGAATGCGCCAATGAACGAGCTAATATCAATGCAGTGCCTACTCGAGTCGCATTGCATATAGCTGTGCTCCATTCCAAAGGACGTTCGAGCAAAAAGCCGCATCGAGTCGCGCGCGTATAAGGAGCAGCGGCGCGAGGAACGGTAGAAAAAGAAGAAGAGACTGACTCACGGGGGCCTGCCTGCCTGCCTGCCTGGCCGTGCAGGAAAGGGTAAAGACGGCGAAGGGGGGCAGAGGAGAGTGAACAGTTAACGCGTGCATCGAAAATGCGCGCGCGAGCTCGGGGATCCATTCAGTTTATCCAAATTAATTGGTCGTAAATTAAGCGGCGCGCGGTGCGGTGAGCGGCTACCTGAGAAAAAGGACAGTAGCGCGCTCGCGCATCGACACGCCATTATACTGCAGCAGCGGCAGCGCAGCTCTCAGCCCGTATAGCCTGCAGCCGCGACTAATTTATACAACGCACACGCGCAACAGATTACCCGAGAGCAAGCCGACGGCCCATTGCTGCCAGTGCCATTCAGTGCTGTGCATTACAGCTAACTGACCATTTTCCACTTTTCATCTCGGCACCACTAATATTTCGCTAACCGCTCTAACGAGCAGGCCGCCGCCGCCGCCGCCGCCGCCGAATCGGCATCGCGACATCGCGACATCTATTAAAATTCAGTAGCCCTCTCCTCTCGCGCTGCCGCTGCTGCTTTGCCGCCGCCGCTCGTATATTTCGGCCTTTCGGCAAGTCTTATCGTCGCGGCGCGATCTCCCACTTGAGAATTCCGAATTTTGGGCTTTAATTGCGTGTAGATCTGCGCAGGCGAGGCAAGTCGCCAAGCATAGAACCGCCTGCTGCTGGCTGCTCGAAAGAAAAGCTCGGGCAGAGGCTCAATTAATTAGCTGTGTGGAGAGTAACAAGGAGTTTTTAGGTTTGTGCCGCCGCCGCTGCTGCTACTCGAGAGCGAGCTGGCCAAGTTCGGCCAAGTTCAGGCAATTAGTCGATATTTGAATGCGCAAAAAATCGGGCTCTCGTTATATCGGGCGCGCGCATCTCTGAAAAAGGACGCGCTTGGCACCTTGTTAGCGCGCCGACGGCCACAATAACACGGACATTCACCTGCACACTCTGACGCGAGCGCTCGACTGCGACTCGCACTGCTATAAGCCGCCGCGCTCGCGACAACGACAAATAATGCACCGCCAGGCGCACGCCCAACCTTGAGAAATGAGCCTTCCGCAGCTTCAAATCCATCAGCGCCCACTTTTCAATACGTCACTGCATTGCCGATAAGTGCACCGCCGCATCAATTGCACTTGGGCGTTATATTATGAAGCTGGCAATTAATATGAGGTGGGATTTTCGGAGGCACAACCAATTGACGCGGGCAGCTAATTAAACGATGCCAGAATTTATAACGGCTGAGGGCTGAGGGCTGAGGGCAGGGATCCGTAGGTGGGGCGGCTCGGGCGTATAATGGCCATGGGAGTTCGTGGAACTGCGAGTGGCGCGCGATGATCGGACCACACCTAGCAGTAGCAGCTATTTCTCCAGAGATTGTCATCGGGTTGGCTCTGCAGCTGCAGAAATTAGTGGCCGCGAGTACAATTGAAGGGCGCGTCGATCGATTTTAATTGGCATTGGCGCAGGTGTAGAGCAGCCTGCAGCCAAATGCGCAAGCTAATTAGCTCTCGCGGCTTAATTAGCCATTCTTTACTTTACCTATACGTTCACATATGCCTTAGAGTATACATCGCGAGTGCAGCAGTCTAGCAGCTAATTGTCGAGTCGAGTCGAGTGCGAGCTGCGCCTGGTAATTGTGCGCACGAGGCTCCAAAATTTCAGCAGCAGTTTATTCAGCGGCACACGAGTTGAGTGTGCATGTGTGTGTGTGCTGCATCGGAAAGTGGAGGCGAGTAAGACGGTGAACGGAAGAACCGGTTAGGGGCCCAATTTACTTAAACAACGCCCGAGAATCCGACGGCTCGTTTTCAGCCTCTCACTCTCTCTCCCTCGTCCTCTCGTCCTCTCGTTCTCTCCTTCTCTCCTTCTCTCGTACGCTCCGTACGGTAGCCGGCTACTAATTTCGACTTCATCAGTCGAGATAAGCCGGGAATTTCGCCACCGATTCCCCTCCTTTTTGCTTTTTCTCTCTGGCTGTCCGATCCTCGCTCGCCTTCTCGCCTTCGTTGTGTACGCGTATCGATCTCGATTGCCGCTTATTCTGAGCGTTTAATTAAAAATTTGTTATGGCAGGAAACTGCGAAGCTCTCCACGCGGACGGACAATAAATTTTCGGCGGATAAGCATCTGTGCAGCCGCCGCAGTGATTATGTTAAGTGGGAGGACTGCTTGGCTGCGTGCATTAAGAGGCGCTGCAAGCAAGCGCTATCTTAATGATATTGTCGCCGGTCTAATTGCGTGCCGACGCTCTGGTGCTCTGGTGCTCTCGTGTTGCGCCGAGTGCAGCGATCGTTAAAAAGCCCTGCAGCGTTTTACTGCCACCGCTCAGCTCGTCTAACCTGCGGCCGCCTGCACGATCAGCTGGAGAAATGTAGCACGGCATAAACTTGATTTAGCTCTCGACAATCATCATCGCGCCCGCCGACTCGAAAAAACAGTCGCAAGCTCTTGGCTGCTCTCGGCTGTTGTCTCGTGCGCAGGCGCACGCGCCGCTCGATATGCTCGCCATGTTGCAAGCTCGCCTACTCCGCTCTCCAATATCCGCCGCCCTCGCCTCGCTGCCGCTGCAACCGAACTCCCGTCCCAGCGCGTTTATTAATAAAATATGAATTAGCCCAGTCTTTCAGCGAGTCTCCAGCAGCAATGCAACACCGAGTAATGTTCCATTATCGCGCGCGACTACGCGCGAGCTCGCACTATACTCAGCTATGCGGGCAGTGCGCCTGCACCTGCATTGTCTCGCTCGCTCTCGCTGACAACTTGTCATTGTCCCCAGAGCGACATTGTTAATTAAACGGCTCGCTTGCTCGCGACGTATCGGCATATGCATATTCACTTGTGCAGCCAATTGTCAGCGCCGCCAGCGCTCGCGGGGGGACAAATCAAATGCGCGCCGGGCTTTTTTTCCTATCGAGGGGCAGAGGGGAAAAAGAAAAAGTTTCGAGCTTGCGCGAGGGCTGCAAATATTTGTTCGACTGAAAGTTTTTTTAAAGCGTCGGCGACAAGCTGACAATCAAACGTTGAACGGTCCCGCGCGCGAATATATAATAAAGCGATAAGGATACGTGTATGGAGCTGGCTGCAGCGAGGGTCTGTCTCTCTCTTTCTCTTTTTTTCGAGAAGATAAACAGAGCAGGCGAGACGGTGTAATTTCCCGGGCGTTTTACGGCTCGCCCGATTTATTAATTTGGCCGCGACTCGACAGCTCTCACGCATTAAGATTTGCAATCGCGGCTAGTCCGTTAAAGGTTTAGTGCTCGAGGCGCGCGGCGTAATTAGTCGCGGCCATTTGGCGCAGCTGAAAGGAAGAAGGAAAGCAAGAATGAAAGAAAGAAAGAAAGAAAGAAAGGAAGTCGATACTGTATGCGCGGATAGGTGCTGGGCAGGGCAAATTGAATGTTCTCGAGAGAGCCAGCGATAGTCTAGTCTGCTACAGCTGTGTACATGCGCTGCTGGCAGAAAGTTGTTTGGCAAAGTGCACGCCTGCGCAGAGTGCTGCAGCTGCAGGGCTGTCGAGGGGCTGCTGCTGCCGCTGCCGGTTGCTATAGCGCGGGGGTGGCTGACTGGCTGGGATAGTGTCGGAACTCGGCAGCCCCGAGAGCGGCGAGCACGTCTGCGCGGATGATAGCTCGAGCTGCGACAATAGCCAGGAAATTACACAACTGTTGAAAATATCAACCAATAGCAGCAGCCATAATGGCGGCGGCGGCGGCGTCGCACTAACGTTATTATAAACGTCGGGGGGAACTCGGCCGGCCGAGCGAGATAGCTGGCGACGAGCACGCGGACGAAAGGAGAAATTGACTACTCGACTAGCGAAAATGGCCCAGTACAGCCGCAGAGATAGCGCCCGATGGACTCCAATTTCACGCCAGATGCTGCAATTGCCAAAAATTTGTTGATCAAACGAGCAGCTAGCATGTGCCTTTGAAGGGTTAATCAATGCGCGGCAAGAAAGATCGCTTACACTCACATACAGCAGTGTAGTGCAGCGCTATTAAAGCTGTCGCGAGACAAAGTGCGGAGAGCATAATGCGAGCGCGCGACGCGATAGCGTAACAGGCATACAATTCGAAAAGGGTAATTCTCGGTAGCGGCAGCGAGCCGACTGCGGGAGAGAGCTTGAAAGCCTTATTGGAAAAGGGTAGATAAGGGCAGCGGAAATTAAATATGCCCGGGCTCCCGATAAGTCGCGCGCGAGAAAAGCGCCGAGCGACGCTGCCTCCCTCGCTCTGAGTACATAAGCTATCACCGCGGCAGATGAGCCATTGTGCACACGTCGCGACTCCTTTTGCAGCAACCACAACTTTTTTCATTAAATGTACGCTCCTCCCTCTCGCGCGCGCTAGCTGCTGGGGCCACTCGAGAACGAATAAATATAAGAGTGCAGGAGAGGCTGCGAGTTTAAAAGTTACGAGCCCGCAGGCGGCATGAGATCCCCTTTACGAGCGCCTATACTCAACGATATTTAACGCCCGCGCGTAAAGCTGATTTACTTGCCGGCACTATAATACCTTGCATATAGTGGCTGCTGAAATTACACGCGCATAAGCGCTCTTGCAGGCTGCAGTTCCGAAAAGTCAGACAATACTAGACACTAGCTGCAGGGCCAGTGAATCGAAATAAGTAAGCCGAGAGTCATGGCTGAGAAAGAAGCTGGAGTCGGTGGTGGAGGGCCGCGTGAATCGGCAAATATGCGATCTGTCGGCAGCTACGAGATCTCTCGAGGGGCACGGAACATTAGTTAATAGACTGGTCGTCGGGTTTGTTGCTGAAAAATGAAGTGCGCGCTACTGTGCAGCGCTTGGCCGTCAATAGCGGCTCTCGGAAGAGTCTTGGAGTGCAGGCGCGCCGCGGACATGATTGTCAGCGATCAACGCAGAATAATATGCGCAGGCAGCTGGCAATGTGAAAAGCTGTGCCGCGCATAATGGTGCTGTGGGAAATGTTGACGGAGTAGGCTGCGACAGTGCATAGCACTGGAAAGCGAAAGCACTGTGCGGCTTCCGGCGATTGTCGAACGATTAATGAAACGGTTAGATTATAGCCGCGGCCGAGCGCAATTATCATAATTGGAATACAATCAGATGGAGAAGGCGCTCGAAGGTCAATGCTCATAGCTCGAAGTGCAAGGGTCATTCGCGAGCGAGCAAACAAGCAGCGGAATCTTTTCCATTTCTCATACTCGCTATTATTGCAGCGCGCATTCGAGTAGCGCGCAAGTTTCAGTCGCATGCACAGAATGGAAATTGGAGCGTGAAACTGTGACGGCGCTCGGCAGTTGCAAAGCTTGGAAAGTCATTGTCGCGCTGCAGTATGATGATCTAATGGTCGAACGTCATTGTTATATATTGTAGGAGAGAAGCGGCGAGAAGGGCATAAGCGAGCTGCGATGCGATGAGCGCCGAGTGAAAAAGGAAGGAGCGAAGGAAGCTAGCAGGCGAAGGAAGCAGGCTCCGCTCGGCTTGCACGAGGGCCGGGGTCTGGTCTCGCTTGGGTTGGGCCTTCAATTATCGTGAGCTGGCGTCGGCGGCCATGTTACTGCACTGCACTGCGGGGCAGGGCAGGGCGTTATAAGCGGACGCGGAGTTGCTCGCGCTGCGCGCGCTCGAGCTGCACTGCATATGTATTATACGGGCTGTCTTGCTCTCGCAGCCGATTGTCTTCCAAGAAGCGCGGGCAGGCAAGGATGTAGCTATGTTTTTTATGCAGCCAGTGCGAGTGCCGCATGCCAGCAGAACAGCGAACCTCGCTGCTGCTTGCTTACCTCGCAGTCCGTCCTCGTTGAAAGGCCCTGGTTTTTCGCCGAAAAAAGCCCATAATATAGCTGACGGGTTATAGTGTTGCGGCAATAATCGCCGCTGCCGCTTACTGCATGTTTGCTCTGCTCGGGGATCCAGCTTACTGAAGGAACGAAAGCAGCGAGGGAGCCGAGCCCAAATAATTAAACGCCAAGCAGCCGCACCACCTAATCCCTCTAATAATCCCATCCCGCCCGGCCTATATCCCTCTCTCTCTATACATATATATATATATCTATCTAATATCTGCGAAGCTGCAAAAGATAGCCGCCATCTCGGCACGTGCCACGAGCAAACATGATAAATCGCGCCAGATAAACTGCCACCCCCCGCGCGATTATCATTTTTCCCCTGCTATGTCCCATTTGCGCCCCTGCTGCTGTCCATCTATGTAATCAGCCCGCAACGATTATGCCTCGCCAATCCCGCGACTTTTCCTCCTCAACCGTTTCCCAGCATCTCGTCCCTCGTCGTCTCGTCCAGCATTCCTATTCTATTTATCAATCAGCGCCACTTCCCAACTTCACCCTGTACTCCTTACCTCGGCTAAATCACTTTTCCCTCTCTCCTTTCAATTTTCCACTTGCAAATTTACCATCAACGCATCACCGTTGCCGCGCCGCGCCGCTTATTCATCAAGCCCGCGCCTAATCAATGATTTTGACCTCGAATTCGGGATCAACAATTTGAAACACTAAGTAGTATTTTCATTCCGCTTGACGCAAATTCACTGCGCGATCGACGCATCTTTTATTCAGCTTTTTTTCTTTTTCGCAGACTACCGCTCCCATTACTATTATTCCAATGATGACGCTTCAAATGAGATTCAACTGCTCTCACATCTATGAGTCGATGACGTATTGATTGTAGCTGCTGCTGCTGCTGTATATTTAGGAATATCATTGCATTAAACTGAAGTAGAGATTGATCATGAGTCAGTGCAGTTAAATGAGCAAAGATTAGGCATTTCGATGCGAGCGCTTAATTCGAATTCTTCATTGAACTGCGCGATGCTTTGTTATTCCAATGCTATGTATAGCCTCGACTTATGTCACTTCCTCGCGCGGCCTCCGCGTAGCGGCTACGCCAGTAATTACTTAACGTCCAAAATTTCCAATGCCTTGTCGATGAATAAACACGAATTGAACAAGCATATCGGAAAGTTTTGTCGATTGGCTCATTGGCATTGCATTCGATCGATAATACATGAGCAGTAGCGGATTACGTATATAAATGCGCGCGGTTTAGAAACTCGGCAGCAGGATGATCGTTGGCGAGGAACAATGATGCTAATGAGCATGAACGTACGCAAATTGGCCGGGCAAAAGTGCGTCTTTGTAATATTAAGTACATGAACAATTAGCGCGAGCGTAAACGACTGCAGCTGCAGCGAGCCCGCGCGTCGATCTGTTACATAAAGTTCAGCTTAATTGCGATCTATGCTGCGAGCATTCGAGCTGCACGTATCATATGCTGCTGCAGTATATAGCGACAAACTGCAGGAGGATCGAGGAAAAAACCAATTAAACATTACAGGCTGCCAACTTTGTGCGGAAAATTATGGCGGGCGCAAAAACCTATTGTGTTATTCGCCAAGGCAGGCGAACTGCACTTGCAACTGTTATCCGGCAAGTTTAATTGCCACCCAGCTTGCTAGTTAATTGTTAATAAAACCGCGCCATCGCGGGGCGCACAGTGCCGCCGGTTTTTCTTAATTGCCTTCTCCCTCGGCGTAAATTAACGCCGCTGTTTTTTATCATATGTTTATATTGCTCGCAAATTATTCGGCGGCGGCAGCCGCGAATTAAAATAAATAAGAGTGACGAGCGATAAAAGCCGGCGTTTAGTGCCTCCAAATGACGCTTGTTTACACGCGCTCGAGCAGGCGAGTCTATTAAAGTGCAGCCAGTGCGGGCCTCGATAAATCCATCGCTACAGCGAAATTTGGCACATTAGCCGCGGGCCTGCAGAAAAGGAAGAAAAAAGAAAGAAAACAAAAAAGAGAGTGCTGGGGGCGCGAGTAAAGGCGTCAGTCGACGCTGCGAATCCACGGCACAGAATCGAGAAGAGTGTGCTCGCTCTCTGCAAATACACGCAGATTTAACTGCTGCGTGCGAGCGAGCTGCAGATTTAACGGGCGCACATGTTTTACCTCGAGTCCGCGTGGAAGCTTTGTTTTTGCGCGAGAAGAGCTGCCTGCCGCTGCTATTGTGCGCCCGGCCAGCGCACGAGCCTGCGGTAATTTATGTAGCGATGATTTTTCTCTGAAAAATAAAAGCCCAAGCGCAGCAGCGCTGCCAGCGAGAGGAGCAAAAAGCAGCGATTCCGCGAATAAGCGCCGCTTGCGTTTTTAATAACGCTATTAGCGTCGAGCGGCAGCAGCGTGAAAACAATGCTCGTCGGGCCCAGTGAAATCCGAGAGCAGGCGGGCCGTGCGTTCGACAGAAAGCGCAAGGCCCTGCGCTGCTGAACCTGCATTCTAATTGGAAAGCGATGTAGCCCGCAGCGCTCGATTAATCGCCAATTCGAGCGCAAAGACAAAGAGGCAAGCGCTGCGACTCTTCTGCCGCCGCCACGTCTTCGCTGCTGTCAGCCGTTTAGTTGAGCGCCAAAATAGATCAGCGCCACAAAAATCCCGACAAGAGCAACGCGAGCCTGCACGCAGGGCCATTAGCCAGAGCCCAATTTACCAGCCCACGCGACAACACGCAGCTCAATGTCGCGGCTCTTTTTTTTTATTA
This sequence comes from Galeopsomyia nigrocyanea, assembly GCA_035047105.1. Classification (NCBI taxonomy): domain Eukaryota; kingdom Metazoa; phylum Arthropoda; class Insecta; order Hymenoptera; family Eulophidae; genus Galeopsomyia; species Galeopsomyia nigrocyanea. The sequence continues at coordinate 11,610,699 of JAWWMK010000032.1, read as the reverse complement.
ACGCACATCGTTTCACCTCATTTTTCAATTGAAACCCGCTGATTGTTATGGCCGTTATTATGAACTGTTGTCGAGCTTAAGCTGCAGCAGCTGTAATTGATGAAAAACGCGCGGAATAATGGGAAAAAAGTGAGGCTTGGGCGTTAACAATGGGCGAGCAGTGTGAGGGCCGGCAAAGCAGCAGCAATGTTTCTCATATCGCGCCTGCTGAAACGAGCTTGAGCTCCGTACCATGTGTGTGTCCGTGTGTAGATATATAGTTGCCGAGAGATTACGTACAGCAGCAGTAGCAGCACATAATGGGTGACGTTGCTGGACACGCTCGTAAGTGGCTGCTCGCTGCTGCTGCCGCTGCTGCTGCTGCCTGCGCGCCGAGGATTTTGTCGCCTGTGTGCTGCAAGTCTCGGTGGCTGCTGCTGCTGCTGCCGGCGAAGAAAGAGACTGCTGGGAGGCTTGATTTATCGGCCAATTAGTCGCGCGCGCGAGACCACGGGGTCCACGGGCCGCAAGCTTTTCCTCTCCTATTTCATGCATCCGACAAAAAATCTTATAAGCTCGCGAGGAGCTGGTCATATTTAAAAGCCTTAATTAGCGCCCACCAGGCAAATCCAATGGAGATTAAGCGATTAACGTCAGCCCGCGCAGAAATAATCGGATATCGGCATGCCGCCCGTGCAGCAGCGTGAGCAAGAACCGACCTCGCGCCTACTGCGACTGTAAGCAGCTACTAGCCGTGTGCACTGTGCTCCGACGCGAACAGGTTTCCTTCGTTTTCCCGGCCGACGACTCGCTCGCGCGCAGGCCCCCCTGCAACATCGCCAGGACTTGTTGGAATTAATTGCTCGGGCCAATTAACGCGAGCCGAGCAGCGCGCGAGCCGAAAGAGCCGGCAAAAAACCAGCATCTCCCCCCGACAGACGACTATCCGTGTTCGCGAGCACGACCATCCAAATACAACCAACGCCACTTCACTTTGCTCCAATATTTCGGCAATCGCTCGCAAATTCGTGTGCGCCAACGCGAGCTAATTATTCAAGCGAGTTGCGACAAAACGAACAAGCGCGCTGCTGCTGCTGCTACTTCACCTCGCCAGACATTAATTGGACTCGCCGCTCAATTGCTTATTAGACCTAACCGACCGCTCCAACGTCTTCATTCTCCTTCGCTAAATTTTATGTGCGATCATTAAGTGGCTTCTCCTCTCTCCTCTTCTCTTCTCAGTTCCAACCGGCTCTTTCGCTTTCGCTCCGCCGCCACCGCCGCTTTAACAACGCTCATCTCTCCTCTCTCTCTGTAACCATCTCGCTTTGTAACCCTTCCTTGTTACCTTTCATTTTATCGCCTCTATCTCCTCGTTCATTCGTTTTAGCCTCATACTTGACTTTTTTTCATTGCAACTAGCTCTTTACATTCTAAATTTCACAACTAGCGAGCTCAGCTCCCAACATATAAAAACAATTACACCCACGTCCGAAAATGTTTCCCAAACGTCAACAGTTGTTAATTACATATATATAAGCGCCAATTTATATACTGTTCGAATTTTTTTTCGTTCGAGCTGTCTACGCCCCCTACGCTTCAGCGAATAAAACTACATGTACGAGCATGCGGTTCGGCAGTCGATAACCTAGGAACCAATGTAAAAGTTTACAACTTATTGAAATTAGCGGGTTCTGGTTAGGCTTCATTATTTCATTGAAAAAGTCCAATTGTCATTTCACTGGCCGGAAATTTATTTCATATATTTCATATATGTACAAAATAAATGTACACACTATAATCATTCACACAAATGAAGATGTTTAATTATGCTTGTAAAATACACAACTGTCAATCTATTATGAGGATGTGTGGAAAAAAAGATTATTGAATTGTGGTCAGCTAATTCCCGCATAGCAAAATGTTTTAGCACAAATACCAATACTTCTAGCCTCCCTTTTCACGCTACCTATTATCAATTAGACTATTCTCAATTATAATCGCTTCGAGGCCCACAAAACCAAATTCGAGACACTCGCCTCCAATTTGTTTTTACATTAGCACGAATAACCTAATTGTCACACATACTCGTTTCGTCACTAATAATGCAAGAACAGTGTAAAAATGAATTGATGCTTTGTACATTAGGTTGGTAAACGAGCTTTTTCCTTTTTTCTATTCTGCTTTTGCTAAGCAGCAGCACAACACTGATTGTTTTTGATGAAAAATTTATTCAATTTAGATATTAGATTAGAATAAGAACAACTTCGTCGTGACTAATATTAAACTATACATGTGTATTCCTAAAGGTGAAAAATTTATACTTAAAAAAATATGTTTTTCTCTCTAGGTTGTAAAACTGAATGCATACGAAACTTTATGCATTACAACAAAATAATTTTTGCTTCAGCACTCGAAAATTTATTGTTGTTGCATGATTCTGAAACTAGTGTTATAATCCAACAAAATTGTCATACAAAATAAACAATAAAGTACTAGCTTGCTGGTTCTTAAAATTTGCATTCTGCGCGACATGCATTTTAATATTCAGTTTAAAATAAATTTCTGTTAATAAATTATAAGTTAATCACTTGCTTCAGAATCTTCACACGAGAATCACAATATAATGATCCAGCATCAATATTAACTACCGAGCGCTTGTCGTTGGAAGTGATGATAAAACGATGCCACTTTTACAAAATGCTAATAGTAAACTTACAGTTATTTTAATCTACACATGTGATCTTGTGATTTTTCGTGGCTATATTTCAACCAAATTTACTTCTTTTTTTGATTTTGGTTTTGGTTCTTGCTTACTTGGCTTTTGTTTTTGGGTGGTCCAGCAATCTTATTCTTCTTCTTTTTTGGTTCATCATCATCTTCTTCTTCGTCTTCTGGGTCCTACATTGCATATAACAAAAACATTTCACATTTCGTTTTTCATGTTTTTCAAATTAGTTTCATTAGAACGATGTTGGAACGTTTATTATCAATAATTATTGACTGATGCGCCAAGATGAAGAGAAAGGTAATCAATACATACTCTTGAGCTGCCTTTTTTTACGACAATTTATTAGGAAACGAACTCAAGTGGTGAAAATCTACTGAATCATAATTGTATTTACAAGAAATGATAGAAATTGTCGTTGAAAATTTAAATAGTAATTATCCAACTCATTAAAATACTGTAGATCAATTCAATATCGCCACATAAAAGTTGAATCATATTTCAAATAAAAATAAATTATCAAACACAATCACTTGTCTACCCCATCGTCCACCTTGGCGCGTTTGGTGCCATTTTTATTTAACTCTGAGGACAGTTTTCTTTTCTTTTGTGGTTCCTGAAACTTTTATGACTAGCATTTACAAACAATAGTTCACTCTACAACAGGTAAACAATGTCTACTCAAGAAAGATTCTCATTAGCAATAAACTTCCCCTCGACTAGTTGTATATTTAATGGAAAAGAAGTTTTTTTTTTACAGTAAACCAAATTCAACATACCTTTTCATCGTCTTCATCGTCGTAATGGTCAACCTCAACTTCCTCATCCTCCATGTCTTCAAATTCATCGATATGTGTAGCTGTTGAAGATTTATAATATCATAAGTGATATAAACCATTTTTTATACAACTAATCTTATTGTTACGGAAACATACCAAGGAGATTATGCCCGACTATGTGAACTGGTCCGCTTCCTTTGATGAGGGAGAAGGTTACTGGTGGGTCTGGGAAACTGAGGTCAAGAATAATTTGTGAAGTTTTTCCCATTTCCAGAAGAGCAATGGGAATTTTTATTGGTCCTTTGAGTCCCATAGCTTCTACTTGGAGAACATTCAACTCGCCAGGCTTAGCTTCTGGTCCCAAGAGTGCCTAGAAATATTTCAATAGTGAGTTTAAATTGTCTTACATTTTTATGACATCGTCCAAATTTGGATCAACACTCCAATTTGTAAACCCTTGAAAGAAATTATTAACACAAGAATTTGAAATTGTTTCTAAATATTATTCTAACAATTTGAAAACATCACTTATATATTCCTTGGATTTGCAAGTTATCTATCATGGCTAGCTTTTTTTTATTTCACAAAGCAGATGAACGTTTACTCATAGAGTGGACTGGAGTGTTACAAAGTGTTTGGCTGTCAGTTTGACTAGTCGAAATAAATGTCTACAATAGTGCAAAAAGATGTATTTACCATTTTGATGATGAGTTTTTGATCAACACCAAACTGTTGGTTGCTGTCAGAGTCTTCATTTTTTGGTTCTGGATCCCAAACCTCGCTAGTCTTGGCGCCGTCCAACGTGACTCCTACGCACACACATACACAAACGGTAGTGACATTAGTCTTTAGTAAACAATATGCATAGCAGCAAGTCGATAATCTACATACAAGGGAAAACAGAGCGACGCTTGAATTACAGGTGTAAGGTTGAAGAAGGAAGGTGAAAAAGAAGAAAAATTCGCACGAAACGTTAACGAAATTCTTAGAGCTGCCTTCAACAATGGCCGAACAACGTTCTTACCGGCGTCTACGCAACGCCGAAAATGAACGTTCATTGAAACGCAAGTAAGGTTTAATTGGCCGAAATGTCGCACTAATGATGTGTCGGCGAAGCCGCATAATCGAACTCACCGTAAAGGTATTCCTCTGCCATTGTGATTGCTTTGATTTATTCCGATTATCGGAGGCTGGAGTCCAAGATCACTGGCGTGCGTCGTCGTCGAACGTACAGGCAAAGTGAATAATTCGGAGGCGGCTGAGGGGATAGTCGGCACACGGCGAAAGGGGAAAGAAAGCAGACCGACCGAAGCGACGCCACGCGACGCTACACGACTCAAATTTAACCTCAATATCGCTGTCTGCGCGCGTTTTCCGCTCCTGGCGTCGACATCTGCTAGCCTCGTGCGCATGCGTGTTTTTTCCTTTATAAAACAATTTTAATTTATTAATCATCAACTCAACCTATTTATGTTTATGCTTTATACTAAGAAGCGATGATGACTAAACAAATCGTATTGAGTTTTTCATTCGTTTATTTAATATTTTGCTGAATATGAATTTTCTTAAACTGATGAAAGCCTTAATTGAGTCAACCCGCTTAAGGTGCGGAAAATCGGGAAAATCGTTCGAAAAGTCTACAAGGATAAGTTAATTAATATTACATACATGTATGACGAAATCCTTAAAAAAAAAAACTTTTCTGGGGTCTAGAATGACAAAAAAAATTTTTGATGTTAAGGCTTCCGGACCTTGTTCCTCTCTTTTTGAAGGTATGTATATATTATATAGTGTCGGAAAATGCTCGTGAACATTGGAAAAGTTTGCAGGAACTATTTTTTCGGGATTTTCCCATTATAATCAAATGTGCTTTTCTCACAGAAAATAGTTGAAAAACGGCATTTCTTAAAATATTGATTTCTCAGCTTCTAAGACCACTAGAAACATTTTTGACCAATCACAATGATAGCAAAAAAGAAGACCATTACGCAGAAAAAAGTTTCATTCAAAAATAATTATCCGGTGGCAAGTTATCAACAAAATTGTAAAATAATCACATTTTTAGTTTATCAATATCGGGAAATTCATGATCAAAACTGAAAAAATATAGTTCCCGAGGACTTTTCCAACACTATATATACCTTCAAAAAGAACACGAAAAAGATCCTGAAGCCTTAGCATTAAAAAAAAAATTTTTCCATTCTAGACCCCAGAAAAGTGTTTTTTTAAGGATTTCGTCATATATGTCAAAACAGCAAAAACAACTTGTAACAGATTACAGCACCCTTTAATTTTTTAATGTTGAAACTCGCCCACTCATCCGCTAAGCTAGGCACATGTTCATTTTATTTTTATTTTTACAAATTTTACGGGCTGTGAAGCCCCTTACATGGTAAATTAAAAGAAATATAAGCATATTTATGAGGAATTTTATAAAAAAAAGTGTCTTATAATAAATTCGGTCCCGCTAGGGAATATTTTCAAATTGGGTGCACGCTATTACTAATTATTAAATAATAATAGTAAAAATTAAAGAACGTAGTTTTTCGCGGTTTTTTGAAATTTTATAGAAAACGAAGAAAGATGCGTCGAAAACCATATTTTAATTTATTTTCTGCTCAAAATTTTGACCCGTACAGGGCTAATTGAAAACTATATACAGCAGGGCACAAAACTCTCAATAAATGCAGTGTTGATACGTTTAATTAGCATTTGCTTGCTTTCAACGCCCTGTTCGGTCCAAATTTTGAGTAGAATAATAATTAATGTCAATATCAATTACAGATGAATGGGAAAATTTTTAAATGAAAATAAATGTAAAATACAGGTAAAATATGCATGCGTGCATATTTTCGTCGCTTTATATATGACAAAATCCAAAAAAATAAAGACCTATTTTCTAGGGCCCAGAATTGAAAATTTTTTTTCATTGCTAGGACTTGCGGACCTATTTCTTCTTTTTATTTAAGAAGATATATGTATAGTGACGAAAAATCGTGAACTTTAGGAAAACCTATGCGGGAACTACTTTTTTCAGCATTTTGCTGATATTATCAACAAACTAAATATTTAAGTGTTTCATAATTTTTTGGTAACTTTTTGTCAAGATAATTATTTTTGAACTAAACTTTTTTTCTTCGTTAAGATCTTCTTTTTTGCTACAATTTAGACTAGTCAGGAATGTTTTTAGTGGCATTAAGTATGGGAAGCCGAGAGATCAGCGTTTGAAAAAAATGACATTTTTCGCCTATTTTCATTGAAAAAAGTCCATTTGATCGTGAAAATGCAGTCGAAAAAGAAGTTCCTGCAGACTTTTCTAATGTTCACGAGCATCTATATATACCTTAAATAAAAAGAGGAAACAAATCTGGAAGCCCTAGCTTAGAAAAAATATTTTTCAATTCGAATTATTTAGACCCCATGAAATAGGCATTATTTTCTGGATTTCGTCAAAAGTATATGCGAATGATGAAAGTTTGAACTGCGTGGGTAACTTTAACAGCTCGTAGTTATGAAAAATCGAAGTACTAAAAATTATTGACATCTATTTGGTCAATCAAAATATGCACATGCAAACTAGTATGAATATGTATATTAATTAATGCGCATATTTTCGAGTCGAATGCACACAATTACAATGTCGTGTTGGAGCAGTATGCGTATTTTTTCTATTTTATTTAAAAAAAGCCGCTTGAACTACGGGGGAAAAACAAAAATTATAAAAAGACGTTTCGCTCCTTGATAAATGTCGCACTGACATCATTTTATTTGAATTTCGATGAATTTTGTGCCCGCAATATTTGATGTGTGCACGCAGCTTAATGTCGCTATACCTATTGGCATTGGCTGGCAGTGGCACCACTCACTTATACTCACCAGTGCCTTGCTGCCTGTGTTATATATATATATATGCGTATAGGTAATAGGTATGTTCGTATGTTATGTTAGTCTGGTTCATGGAGGGAGACCTCCATCACCATGGTCTGGTTAGTCTGCGAGAGGGAGAATACGAGAGAATAAGGAAGGATTGGGAAGCGATGGCCCACGATGGCCCTTGATACGGTTTAAGATGAGGGGCCACGACTTTTTTTCTTCGTGAAACGTTCTCGTACGTACACTGCCAAATCTATCGACTACATTTTTGGAGTAATTAGATCGACCGGCTTGGAGCTGCATCAAATAATACTCGACTCGGACTGGCATCGTGAAACCTTAGGTAGGTTAAGTCATGCACGTCGCTGGCGGGCAAAAGCAAAACAAAAACAATCCTTATAGATTAATATCATGGTATTTGGCTATTTGTTGTCAATATTTCTTTCCGGCGAACCAACTTGTATTTTTGATCGGGCTATTTCTTTAGAGTCAGCTTTTGAATGCCGGAGCCATTTTTTTCCACCTGAAAAAGTTGAGATAGGTACTTGCTCCAAAGGCGGTCTAGTAGTAGTCATGGTAGTAGTACCTACTGTTTTACAATCGTCTGATCGGCACGTGTGCACGGCATTATTCGCGGCAAACTTGGTCGGCACTTTCATTACACACTCGATTCTTTGTCTTTATCTCCAGAATTGGTTTACGTCAGTGCTTTCTAAACTCGCATATCTAATATTTTGTAATGACCATTAGTAAAGTCAAAGTACGTTGGAAATGTTGAATCTTGTTTCTCAATAAAACGTCTGAATAAAATTCACGTGGCAGAATAATTATTCAAAGTAGTTCCGAAAAAATTAACCTTCTGGTAGAATTAAATTTGATGCTTGAAAATCAATTATTGGACAAAAAATCCACGAGTCTTGTTTAATAATTGTAGCGATATAGAAAGAATCAAGGTATTTAAAAAATGGATCCAGATGAGGACTGGGATTTACCAACTCCTAGTATAAATGCACCAGCTGCATCCAGTAGTAATTCAGGTGCTCATCAGACCTTGAAGATCACGGATGGCTACAAGTACAGCTATGAAGCTCTGGCAAGTCCAGCGAATCTTGACGACTGGGTGGAAGAGTCCTCCTATGGAGGATCAAGACACTCGAACGGATACAGAGAAGGAAGGCCATTCAGACAAGAAAGAAGCAGCGGCAACAGGTATACCACCATCTCATGCATGCCAGTAAGTGCAAATACAAGACTCTATTGTCTTCTAGGTTTGATTCAATGAAGCGCAATGACAACAGCTTCTCTCAAGGCAACAGCAGCTTTGGAAAATCTTTTGGCACGCCAAAGCCCAGATTTGCAAATAGGCCGCCAGTACCAGTACCGCAGGACTGGGGCACTCAGGATCCATCTGCCATTCAAGTGAACGGAGCTTGGAAACCACCACCCGTTAGCACACCTGCCTTTGCAAATACTCCTGCAGTAGACTGCAGCGAGGACTGGGATGCCCCCGCAGGAGCAAGCTCAAGCTACAAGCCTCCCCCACCAGCAGTGGTGGACATACCCCTCTTCAGCAGTGCCATGGCAAGACAAGTCCACACGCCCACTCCACAGCCACACGCCGTTCCAGCCTACAGTCCAAGCTTTTCAAGGCAAAGCAACAGCAGTGGCAGCGTCGTTGCTAACAATGCAGCAGCCGATGACTTCGACGAGTCGTGGGACGACGGCCCTCCATCGAGTACGCCCGCGCCGGCTGACATACCAATATTTAGACCAAGCAGCGTGCCAAGCACTCCGCAGCAAAACCACGGCATTCGCACGCCAGAGCCGGAAGCAAGACCGAGCAGCAAGCCTCAAGTCAGCAACGAGGACGCGGAGGAGACTGAGAACTGGGACGAGGAAACCGGTGGGGACAGCAGGCCCCAGCAGCCGGCCGTTGAAATACCGATTTTCAGGCCGCCCAGCGTTCACAGCAGCGGCTCGAATTCGCCCGTGGTTCGGACAGCGCCAACAGCACCCAGCTCCGCAGCAGCACCAGCAGCAGCGCCAGCAGCAGCGCCAGACGACGAAAATTGGGACGATGACGCGCCTGCCCCGGTGGCTCAAGAAATTCCCACTTTCAGACCAAGTAGTCGAGCGCAAGATGCGGAAAGCAGCGGATCCAGCAAGACCACTCTCACTAAGGGCTTTGGCGGACAGAAAGGCTTCGGCGGCGGCGGCGGCGGCAGCTCTGGATTTGGTGGCGGCTCTGGCGACCGTGATCGCTCCTGGGATAGGGCAAGCAGGGGCTTTGATAATCGCGATCGAGACCGCTTCAGCGGCGATCGCCGTGGACGCGGCTTTGGAAATTCCAGTGACCGTGGCTCTAGCTTCTCCGGGGATCGCCGCGGAGGTCGCGGTTTTGGAAATAAATCCAACAGTGATCGCGGCTTCGATAGAAATGATCGTGGCTTCGACAGAAATGATCGTGGCTTTGACAGAAATGATCGCGGCTTCGACAGAAATGATCGCGGCTTCGACAGAAATGATCGCGGCTTCGACAGAAGTGATCGTGGCTTCGACAGAAGTGATCGCGGCTTCGACAGAAGTGATCGCGGCTTCGACAGAAGTGATCGCGGCTTCGATAGAAATGATCGCGGCTTCGACAGAAGCGACAGAGGACGTGAACCCTTCAGCAACCGACACTCACGTGGAAACAGGTCAGTCCTCGATTGGTGCTTGAGCGTACTGCCATCGGTTCTCTTATTTAATAAGTTGTCACACTGCAATTTCATAAGATTTCCCTCACTTGTTCCAGACTTGTAAAGACAAAATTTCCCTAACTTTTTTGATTCAATTGTGAAAAGTATTTATTCATAGTAATAAATAATAAGAAGCAAATTTTAATGTTATCAAAAAGTATATTTACCCAATTTAATCACTAAAAACAAATCACAGTAATTATATGATTTGTTTTTTGTAGTGCACTGAAAAAAAAAGCCGCGGATCTATTTTTCCCGGATTTTTATCGAATTTTCCTGACTGCAGGTTTGTGGCAAATAATATTTAATCTTTTATCTTCCATTTTATTTCAGACACAGTCCCTACGAGAGAAATGGCGATAGAGGAGACAGAGGTGGTCGAGGTGGCAGAGGCGGCCGAGGCGGTCGAGGTGGTTTCCGTGATAACGACAGCTTTGGCAGTAACCGGGAGTGGGGAAATAAACCTTTTGGTCGCAGCTTAGCCGATAGGAATAAAAATGACAACGGCAGTCCATCGTTCGCATCTCCGGTGACGCCCTTTAGCAGTAAGCCCGTGGAGGACGAAGAAAATTGGGATGATTTACCAAGGAGCTCTGCTCCAAAATCCGCCGAGAACAGGCCGGCAGAACCTAAACCTGCTTCTACTTCTTTCGTTGTGAGTTTTGTCCCATATCCGAGTCCGGGGGCTAGCTAGGTTCCCGTGTGCAACCCCGTGTCTAAGGAGACGAAAAACAATCTAGGTTTTGCTAAATCGCAATCGTTTAAACAAGTTATCAACATTCAAAAATAGTAAAACTCCGCAAATTTTAGACCTTAAAATATACATACAAAATGACAAGAGACCTGTTTTTTTTTAAATGGGCCAAATTAACTATAAAAAACTTGTCCAGATCGAAAAAACCAAAACATACCATTTTTTTCGAGAGAGAAAAAAACGGCATACTTATTTGGATTTAGCGGCTTCAAATACGCAAGAATCATTCTTTTGTTTCCTTAGATATATTATTGCACGCGGGTGAACTAATACGCATATGTCTATATTTCTCAAATGCATATGCACAGCAATTGCTTATCGATCATTTGATTTTCAGCCTCCACCAATCGAGACAGCTCCAGCGGTATCACAAGGCGACGAATCCGAATCCTGGGATTGAAGTGAACTCGTTTAAGTGCCTCAGACATGTCCCGTAACATACGCTCACGTGACTACTATGCTTGAGAAATTTTTTAATTGAGTTGATTGTATTCATAAAGTTTTTATGGACTTGTTATGATGGACCCCAAAGACGATGGATTGACGAAATTTTTTTATACTTCTGGTCTAGCTTACTCGATTTAGCGTCCAGTAGAATAATCTTTCATTTGTAAAAGTACAAGTTTCAATTTTGGCTGTGGTCCCCCATTGCCCCTATATAGCACATGAAAATATATTATACCCATTTAATTAAAAAATTACAATCGATATATTTTAATACGCATTTTGCGCTGAAGCAGCTCTAGATAATTTCGTCTGCCGCGTTTGAACAAGAGAAAATTCAGAAATTCATCAATAAATTCATCGACTCGAGTCAAACAAATGTAGTCGCGCTTTTTGTTTTTTATTGATTGCATACTCTGAATTTTTTATTTTTTTTTTCTTATAATATGCGGTTGCTCAGAATCATTCAGAACTGCTTCAGCGTAAAATATGTATTGCAATGATTTCGTGACAATTTTCGCCAATGAAGAATAATTATGGAACGAATGATCGCCAATTTAGTATAGGTATATGTTTTCATGTGCTGTATGTAGGAGTATGAGAGGACCTTAAGCTTTCGATTTTTTTCTTTTGCTACCTTTTAAAGACTATCTTCTGTATCATTGAGTGAATGTCACTGATAAATCTGAAATTGTGTTAAAGGTCATTAAAAATAAGTAGAATTTATTTTTCTTATATGTTTTATAGATATAAGCTGTATTTACAAATCATACCAAAAAAATTGTCATCATTGTATAGTGAAAACTGCCATAATTCATATAGGAAGACACTTAGTGTTGAAATAAAATATTTATGTACTTCCATTACAATTTGTGCCTTCAACGAATTATTGTACAATAACACAAATAAACAGTTTTGCTTGTGAATTCTCGTACCATTCTCGTACAAAGACTTTTTTTTCCTATTTTTAGTTTGACATGGCGTAAAATATCGTCAATTCTTTTTTACACAAACGCACATGCAAAAATACATTTTACAAATTTTTATTTATCTATAGTTTTCAAACAATATTTTACACCAAACACTCTTGCACAATCATTCATTCTGCTGCTAGAAACTTTACACAAGCGTCACAGAAACAAATTTAATTTACTTATATATATACATATATTTAGACATTTTTTAATTTCATTTTTAATTACAAATTCCATACTATATTTCTATTCTCGGTCGATATTGCAACCTCAAAGGTGGTTGATGAAACCTCCATCGCGTCACATACACAAATTTGAGTGTGTGATCTTTCCCTAACAATTCGTTGTTACAAAGAATATCAATCTGAAATCACAAATTAAGTATCACAGTCAAAATATTAATATATATTCTTCATTACTTATCACAGTCAAAATGTTTGCAATTTGCAATACATATATCTAGATATTTTATAATTAAATACTTACATCACGATATTTCTCTATCCCATTCAGTACTTTTTTGGCTATGAATTTTTTTAGATGCGTAATAGTTGCTTGTGCAGAACATCTTATGTATCCTCGTTTAAGTGTTTGTAAACTAGAATTGGTACACTCCAAACATACATTTACCTAAAACAAATTTTTTCATATTGGATTTCATACAATTAAATTAGATTTCCATAACTACATTTTCTATGAATTGTCTACAAATTACTAATATTATGTCGATTTTAGTTTATGGTGCAAACTCATTCTCTTAGAATATTTGTTATTTGAACAGTTACTTTCTTTTGTTATATTATGGCGTGAATTTATGAATTTATTTTTTGGTTACTAATATATGTAATACCAATGCCCCTCATTGTTTATATTACTGTTATACCTGAGCCCAGGCTTGTTTCAATTCTCTTTAAATAAATAATTCCTATTGTGGTTATCACTTTTATTATTTACCTGTTCGTCAGTTCTGTGATAGTCCGATTCGGCGTGTGCATCAGCAGCAGCCTTTTCATCTTCAGCTTCTGGATTAGGCAAAATATCTTTTGGACAAGGCAATCCTCTAGACCTGTAAAATTCTCTTTCTCTCTTCATTTCATCTGGAAAAATTATTATTTAAAGACATTGTGTAATGTAAAGCAAATCATTTTTTTAAATAGTTGATCTTGACTAACTTTCTTGCAGATCAGGAACCAATTTATATACAATATCTTGCATTGTCCTGTCAAAACTGATGTACTGAAGCGGATGCGACTGATGGATGACAATTTGACATTGTGGACAAGTATTTTTTTCATCCAAGTGTTTCACTAAACAACTTTTACAAAAGGTGTGTAAACACTCGGTTACAGTAGTTGCATCAATGAGATATCCTCGACATATTTTACAAGTTATATGACTATTTAGAGTCTTTAATTTAATTTTCCTTTCCATAGTGATATTTTGTATAACCTAATTGTTTGTCAAAATATCAACAAGTTCTTGTGCCAATTCTTTATTCAAGGCTAACGTTCATTTTTATAAAAATATGTCTAGTATTACACAATCACTTTTTTATCGAAATAAAAAGCCTACTACACATAATAATATTATTTTGTATTAACAACATCTGACAGCTGTGGATTTATTTTAATACATTTTTTCTAATTTTCACAGCATTACATGGAAATCTTCTTTCCGTAAAGTTGGACATTGTGCATGTGATCTATCTATTTATGTTTTTTACAATTTACGAAATACATTGATGAATTTTGATAGATCTAGTAATCGCGGTTGTACAAATAAATAAAGACACCGCTATAATAACCTCAAATCTATCAAAATATTTGTATGCATGTACAAATAAATTACACTCATTCAATTATCACTTTGTATTGTCAATAGGCTAAATGTGCACAGCCACAAGTGATGAAAATAGTAACACTTTTAAATAAAAAACTAATCAATTAAGTACGTAAATACACGAGTGAGCTGAAAGTAGTAATTTAGTAAACTTGAAAGGTGCGTGTACGCCAGCATGTAAGTACGCGAGTTTACCGCGAGTAGCGTGGCTGATGACAACAGTGACAACACTGGACAACACTGCAATTGGCGATTGAGAGTTGATTACCAAAAGGAAGCTGTAGTAAGTATCATGTAAAGTGTTGCGTTGCATTGCTTTATTTATCACCGTAAATGTTTTCTCCTGGATTGCCGTCATTAATTATCAGCGAAGTTGAAAAGTAGAATAAGAATCAACTTTAACTTTGAAGAATTGTAAATTCAAATAAATTATAGCACGGGGCATATTTATAGATATTAATAAAGATTCATTGATAATTGTTTTTGTAATGGGTAATTAGCAAAAAAAAAATTATCTTTATGTGATAGATTGATATCGTTTAATTTTTCAACATATTTTATTTTAAGATAAATTTACGTACGGATATATAAGTTCTTTATATTGATAAATAATTAATAACAAAAGAAGGTGCAACGGTTTGTGTTACACTATAAATATAAGTGAAATGGATAAATGATTTTAAAAGTATTAAAACAGACAAAGATTAAAAATGATAATTACACTTGAAAAAGATGAGTTTATATAAATTTTATTGATAACTTGAGATTCTTCAATTGACATTACAGTAAATTTATAACGTAATGAAGATGAGATATACTATAGATATATGCAATGTGATGTTTAAATCTACTGATTCGAGTTGCATACACATTAATTGTACTTTACAAATTTCATTGTCGCAACAATTTAAATGCTTATTTATACTCTACACACTTAAACAATGCCCTTATATTTTATTTGTGCTTGTATGTACAAATTTAACACATATTATATATATATATCTATACTAAAGATTATTATGTAATTAATGATTATCAACACGCTTTTTTCGTAAATTTAGGAGAAACATAGCGAAAGTACAACCAGAAAAAAATTGATTTGGTTTCTTTGCAGCATGCGCGATGATTGTTGCGCCTTTTATTTTATCATCATCATAATTACAATAATCGTTGATATCTTATATAACATTCTTTTATATCCGAACGATGATAATACTTATATAAGCTGCAATTTGGCTATTTTCCTATTTTTAAACTTGGAGTAGCGCGAGTTGAATGACAGGAAATGATATTAGATATACGTGTATTGTGTATATTATACTACATTTTTGGTTTCACTGACAATAATTCTTAGATACAATAGAAAAATTCAACAAACAATTCACGAATATTACCAATAAACAGAGATTTTTAATTTTACAAATAATTAATTAAGATAGTTAGAAGGGACAGTCGACGGCAAAACTAGAATATAATCTAGACATCAACAATATGCATTAGATCATCAATAATTTCTTTGAAAATCATGCAACGGAGTTTCTCGCACAAGTAACCAGAAGCTGTTATTCAAAAATAAGTTTTGGTAGATGCCAGGATATAGGTATAAATATATATTTATATAGTTATAGTCGTACAGCGCTATCATTATAACGATGAGATTTGTATGTGACGCAAAAATTGCAATTGTACTCTTGATTACCAGGCAAATACCCATATAATGCATGATAAAAATATACCTTGCTATAGTATTTTCAAATGAAATGAGTTTACGAGCTAGATCTACAGTTTAATGAGCAGGCACTTGATGTTTGCGTACTTCGCATGTATAGGTGTTTTTTCAATTGACTAGTTAAAAACACAATAATTAATTATTGGCGACACGTGTATTGAAGAGTCTCGATCGAAGCGCAGATAAAACTTGATAACAATTGCAGTAAGTAATAATCTTACGAGGAATTCGCTTTGAAATACATCAAATAAATAATACTTAAACGTTACAGTGATTGCACAGCAGCAGTATCAATTTACAATTTATCTGCGCGTTTGACAGAAACAGCTATAGCTTTTCATTCAAACAATGTTATAATCAATCGTTAAGGTAGCTCTCCACCAAAACGAAAATTTCAAGAATTCATTCAAAATCTGTATATACGTAGTAAATGTAATAAAAAAATATTTGTATGAAGTTTAAAATCGATCCACCACGTCGTTTTCGAGTTATTGTCACGGTCAAAGATGACCAATTTAACATGCGAGCAATGGCACTGGTGCGGAAAAAACTAGGTTTTTTTCTTCTAGCTTTTTAACCAATATTAAGATCACGTTGAAAAACTAAATATAGCTTAATCAAACTATATAAGTAACAATATATATTTTTTTCAGATTTTTTCACCACGTAGTTTTTACGCAATCGTTACTATATATAGTATATGCTGCATAAGCTGTACTCCGAGCGCATATACTGTTGTTGCTATTGTTTATTTCACAAAATGTTATTAAGATTTATTGTAGTATAAAACGTCATTTAAACATTTAGACAAACTGTAATCACTTTTTTCAACTTGATTTTTTTCTTAGCTATGACCAAACTATAGATTGGTGGAGAGCTACCTTAATAGATTCCGTAGAAAAAAAAATTTACAAATAAAAATCTTGTAAGCTCATCCGTCCTAACAGCACTTTCAGTCGGTTTCTCTTTGCGAACAAACCAAAATATTAACCCATCCACCAATCAACACTGCTTTCTCAGCACTTAAGGCATGCTTATTGTCTTTCTGATCAGTCGATTGCAGGCAATCTGCCTATAGGGGCACTTTGGAAAAAGCTCGTTTGTTGAATGTTCGTCCGTGTCCGAATGTGCAGGTAGTTGGCCGCAATAGAGTGCAGCGGCCGATTGGCAACGACAGGCGCAAGGCTCTACAGCAGGTTCTGCTGGAAGAGAAACTGGTTGACGGCTTGGTCGTGTTCCCCGTCACTGGACTCTTGGCTCGAGGGCGGCGTATCCAACTGTGGCAGCCCGAGGTCTAGGTACTCCTAGACAATGAGCAGGCAAACACGCGATTCAATAACAATAAACAAATTAAGATTGGATTAGTTGATTAGTTGGCAAACTAATTACCTCGTTGGCTGTTATCGTGAGTATCTTGTCAAGTACTTCCACCAGTTCGGAGAAAATAGGTCGCTCCTCGGGCTGGTAGCTCCAGCAGTCCCTCATGAGTACGTATCTGAAAAGGAATAGGATGAAAGTGTGTGAGAGATGAATGAAGGCGAAGAAATGAGTGAGACGACGAGTTTCGTACATGTCGTAAGAGCAGCAGGGCGGCTTTTCCATGCGGAAGCCGGACTTGAGCAGCTGGAAGAGCTTTTCGACCGAAGGCACCGAGGGGTAGGGCGTGCCGCCGAGAGTCATGATCTCCCAGAGCAATATTCCAAAGGACCAGCTGATGAAAGAGCAGTGGTTAAATAGAAGCAGAGCAAAAGGAGGACCACAAATCATCGAATGGAGACTTACACGTCCGACTGGGAGGTGTAGATGCGCTTGAAGAGGGCCTCGGGCGCCATCCACTTGACCGGCAGCCTGCCGTCGGTGGTCTTCCTGTAGTAGTCGTGGCAGTGGATGTCGCGGGCGAGGCCGAAGTCGGCGATCTTCACGACGTACTCGTCGCTGACGAGGACGTTCCTGGCGGCGAGGTCGCGGTGGATGCAGCGCCTGCTCGCCAGGTACTCCATGCCCCGGGCCACCTGGTAGGCGAACGACACGAGGTCCTTCTGCGTGAGCAGGGCCTTCTTGCTCTCGGCGGGATGCTGCTGCTGCTGCTGACCGATGGCCGCCTCGTAGCCGCCGCCGCTGCTGCGGTGATCGCGCAGAAAGTCGCGCAGGTTGCCGTGCGGCGCGAACTCCACGACGACGTAGAGGGGGCCGTTCTGCGTGCAGGCGCCCAGCAGGTTGATGATGTTCATGTGCTTGCCGATGATCTTCATCATCTCCATCTCGGAGACGAGGTCCATCATCTCGGAGTCCGTGTGGCCCTCCTTGAGCATCTTCACGGCCACGACGCCCGAGAGATGGCCGAGCTTGCCGGACTTGCTGGCGCTCGCCTGGACGACTTTGCCGAAGGCGCCCTCGCCGAGGATCGGCCCCAGGACCAGCTGCTCCCTGGGCAGCTCCCAGGCGCTGTCCAGCGGCAGCTCGTACTCGGATATGCCGCCGAGGCCGGCGGAGCCGTCGAGGCCGGGGCCGGCGCCGCCGCCGCAGCCGCCGTTGCGCTGCTGGTCCTCGGGGCTTCGCTCGAGAGCCGCCGCCGCCGACTTCTGCTTCTCGATCTTCACCACCGGCATCATCAGCGACTCCTGCACGTTCTGCGCGCTCACCAGGTTTTGCTTCTCGACGATGACCTTCTTGGTCCACTGGGTGACCACGGCGGCGCGCGCCGTCTCGATCGCCTGCAGCTTCTTCGTGCGCTCGCGCTGGTAGCGCCGCCGGTAGACGTAGATCATCAGCAGCGTGACGAAGGCGAAGGCCCCGCAAGCCAGCGAGGCCGAGACCGTGACGGTCTTCGACTGCGGCGGCGCCGTCACCGCCACCCCCAGCTCTTCCAGGCTGTCGACCACGCGAAGGTAGGCGCTGGCGAACGTCACGCCCACGGCGTTGGCCGTCACGCAAGTGTACCATCCCTCGTCCTTCTCGGTCACGTTGTAGATCTCCAGCAGCTCGGCATTGGCTTCGCCGCCGCTAGCCTGCGTCAGTGCAATAGCGGTCAGTTCGACGCTCTTACTCCGTCATTCTAAATTAGTATTGTTAGTCACGGCATGCCTCTCTCGGACGACGAGCAGCTATTGTTATTTCACTAGTTAGTGTGTTAGTGACTGCAAGTATGTAAAGGGTGTCAAGAGAAGAGCTTGTGCTTTCACCTTAGCCTCGAGCATCATGCTATCGTTGGTCTGGTTGAGGCTGGCAAGTGCGCTGTGAAAGCCATGGTACCACTCGATGTGCCTGTGGGTGTCGGAGAACACGACGCAGCTGAAATTCACGTTACTGCCGATCGGCACGGTTGCGTTCTGCGGCGGTTGGGTGAGGATCGGCCTCGCCTTTACGCTCTCTGTGGATTGGAGCAAAAGAAGAAAAAGAAGAAACCATCACCATTAGGTTTATACACGAACAGACACACATACAGCATTAAACATAAGGTGCAGGGAGGTGGAAAAGGAGGCGAGAGCGCGAGCGCGATCGACCAAAAAAGATCGACTCCAGCACCATCGCGGCCCGAAATAAGCGCGCTCGCTAGCGAGTTTACACCGTTGAGATTTACGAGTATGAGGGCGCGAGAGTGTAAAAATACAAATAAACGCGCCTTGGCGCGTCCCCAGGGAATTAGCCGCAGGTGCTAGTTTGTCACGTGCGTCAAGGCAATTTAGGTGCTCTTGTTATTTTCATAGTGTTGAGCAGCTGTGATGCACCTGAATGGCTCTGCCCGCCAATCCATGCTGCTCCGTGGGCATCGTCTGGCTTGCGAGCATGGTCGCGGCGCGGGGGCAGCTCAGACGAACCAGGCGCCGATCACGCTCGACGCTCGCGTTCTTCATGAAGGTCAACTCGATGCGCTCTGCGTCGCAGGGGACCATTGAGAGGAGACAGGCAGGGTCGCGCGAGCGAGAAAAGTAGCACAGATAGGTGTATATGTATATGAGCAATTCCACCAAAAAACTGCCATCATTCGGCACCGTTTGTCCGAATTTTCATATCAGGGACACGCGCTAACGGAAGCCATTTTTACAAACTATTTGGTGTATAGAATCGAAAGAGAATGTGCCCACATCATAGAAAAATAGCTATTTTTTTTATTCTCCCCTAAAGTTCTAAAAGTAATGACAAATTTGGCGATTTTCGCGGTAACTAATACATATTTTCAATCCTAGCGCTTTTGTGGCGATCCCTTATGATAAAACCGCTAGCACCATCGTATTCTACGTGAAAAAATACATCGAAAACATGTATCACATTGTTGAAAACAATTGTTAGTAGTCCGACAAAGCCTAAGTAAATAAATGCATTTGATGGAGCCGCAATCGGTCGGAAGCGGCGCGCAATGCACAAATACAACATTGAAATTGAGGACCAACCGAACATTATTTTCAATAATGCGATACGTGTTTTCAATGTATTTTTTCACGTAGAATGA
>JAWWMK010000032.1:11566758-11590312 GCA_035047105.1 Galeopsomyia nigrocyanea | reverse complement strand
GAATAATGTTTAACAGGTCGTTGGATAGTCAAAAATGGTTGGTGTACTATCCTTGACAATATTCTAGAGATTCAGATGTTTTGGCATTGTCTTTCATGAAAAAACCCCAAGGGTGCCGTTTTGCCCCGGGTGCCATTTTGCCCCCCCCCCCCTCTTGTTCGTATTTATTGTTACATGATCCTCTCTCAAATCGTGCAACAAACAAAATCAAATGAATGAAAAATAACAATGATTTAACTGCACATTCCAATCAGTAATAACATATTGGGGATACTTGAAACTTTTTTTCTCGAGTGTTCTCCGTCGATTCTCATAATGCATAGGCTATTCAACCTATCATAATTGATTACAATTACAGTTACACGAGATTTAACGATATATATTTTTATGAACACATGCGCAAGCTCGTTTTCGAAAATTTACTGTTATGCGTTCTAACCACGCGAATAATGCGATTCAAATAAATAAACATTTGAGGTGAATCGAAATTGTAATATATTTTTCTCTACTCAAACCAAACTGGATTTACAACTAAAACTTGTTAAAAAAAATTAACTATTACTAACAGCCTCCAAAATAGGTAAACAATCATCCGAACAAGAAATTATTGAAAAGCACGATAGAATATTTGAATACATATATATATTTGGGCGTTAGTCTAGTTTATAAGTGCATGCGAGTCACGAAGTAGCAGCAATGGCGCCAGACTACGTGCGACGGCCAGTAGTTAAGCCTGTATTTAGTCAGACCCGGGCCAGGTTATCGGAGAGTCAACGGTTTAAGGGGGGCAATCGATAGGACGAGCGAACGCGGCACCTCCCTGTCAGGCCTGCAGGCAGATTAGAGTGCCTTTTAGTTTGAGCTTAATGACGCCTGAAACGCAGTTTGATCGTGGATTAACGGCCTTGACGACTGCCTTTAATCGAACTCCCGCTTTGTTCACGGCAACGTTTGAAACGTAACAAATAAACACGTTGGTGGTGTACGTCCAAACAATTTTACTTTGCATCTTAGAGAAATGATACTGATGGCCAACTTATACTAATCATACACAAGCTTTAGTACGTCGTATGATGATAATTTGTATTTTAAGCACAAATTTATTGCGTTTTGACGCTATTTTGATAAACAGTTGAATAAATGCCCCTTTCAAACCATGTATAAATTGAAGATGATAAAAATCATGATTCATTCAAATCTCTAATCTCATTCATTATCATAATATCGTGAATATATTTATATATTTTTTAAAATTTCGATGATATCACTATTTGGATTTCACAGAAACTTACCTTTCAGAAAATACCAGATTTTCAACTTGTCTAAAATCTCTTGCCAGCTTTTTCCTCGACAACGCAATCGACGTACACGTTTCACGAGACGAATAATTTTGCAGCTACAAGAAAACGTACGTCAGCGTTTCCACCTTCTTCAGTTTTAAGGCTGAGAACATAATGACCCTTTTGCCGACTGCAAGCTTTAGCGCTTATGTACAGTCGTTTGTTTTCTCACATTCTCTCTCTCTCTCTCTCTCTCTCTCTCTCTCTCTCTCTACGTTTTACATTTCACCAAGCCTCGTTTTATCCTTTTTTCCCACTCGCAACCCTTTTCGTTCCACCCCATTGTACTTCACTCATAAAATTTGTAGATTGGCTTCAGCAAGGCAGCGCTGACAATTATCTCAAGGATCACTTGTCGCCGGCGTTTACGCCGTTTTATTCCTCCGACATTTCGACACTTACTTTTTTTTAGATGGCTGTTTCACAAAAAGTGAGTACTTTACGATGTTGGTCCCTTTGCTTCGCCTGTACGAGGTTACGCTAAAGTTGGGCATATTTAGAGTTTTGATTATTTCACGCGAAAAGTTTTGCGTTATCAAAAACTAAGTGTTTTTAGCCCTTGTAACGAATAACAAAGTTTCAGCTATATAGAGTTCTAATTCACTGGCAGGAGGAAAAAAAAAGCATTAGATCCTTGTTTCTTGAGAATGTTAAGCCTAGGAATATAGTAACCTTATCGTATTTCACTAAGTGCATTACTTATCACATCATAATGCCTTCGGGAATCAATATCGTTATATTGACAGTCTTTATACTGAATGACCTGGTACGAAAAAAGAATACATAAAGTTAAAATATACAAATACAGAATCATAATCAATTGGATGAAACTATAAAATAAGTTATTTCGATTTGCAATTCATATTTTAAACTAAGAAGAAGTGCGTCTACAAAGATAGAAGCTAATCAATAAAAAAATTCAAGTTGTCAAAGTGAATGCGTAACACTATTCGTTGGTGCTTTTTGCCAAAATAATTCAAAAGTCTCATTTTCAAAAGTAACGTG
Organism: Galeopsomyia nigrocyanea; assembly: GCA_035047105.1. Taxonomy (NCBI): domain Eukaryota; kingdom Metazoa; phylum Arthropoda; class Insecta; order Hymenoptera; family Eulophidae; genus Galeopsomyia; species Galeopsomyia nigrocyanea. The sequence continues at coordinate 11,587,967 of JAWWMK010000032.1, read as the reverse complement.
CTTTTCCCGAGACCGTAGGAAGATAGAGCGTCGACGCCGCCGTCGCGATATCGAGCCCCGTTGGGCATTTCGTAGGCAAGACACGTTTCCTCTCTCAAACATCCCTCCACATATACATTTTTCGTTTCACGCGCCGACGCGAATGTATATGTATGGGCTGGGTATCGTAGCCGTCTGCCTGCGCGAGTTCGCGATTCAAATCTGCTTTTAATGCATTGCCCATCGACGTGAGCGAAAGCGCGCCGCTTGCGCAACTTGACTGGCTGGCCGCACCCGCAGTTGAGGAAATATTTATCTCTTCGCTGCAACGTGAATGAGCTACCGAATGAAAAATATTTGACCTATTTTGATGAAAAAGCGATTCATATTTTTTTCATGTAAACGACATGTCATGATTTTCAAAATGTTTCTATCCAATAGAATTCTCAATTTTTATGATGTACTGGAGCTTTGAAATAAGTATTTTACTTTTAACTTTTCAGAAAAACTTCATTTCATTTGCAGGCTATTTGAAACATCGTACGCGTCTCGATTCCTAGAAAATAAGAAAATTAGATAAGTGCCCTCAAAAAATGCCAAACCAGATATATCCATCTGATACAGTCACTCATAATCTAATCCCGGTAAATATACATCCATAGAGATAACTGACAACTACAGCTTTTCCCAATTTAAAAATAGGTTAACTCGTAACCCGTTAGCACGACAAAACAAGTTACCATTAATCAGTGCTATTAATAACTATGAGCACAGTGCTTTCAAAAATAAAGAATATTATCTCATCAAGCTCGTTATCGTTTATCCAATAAAAATAGACGAGCTGAAATCAGTTAGTATCGAAATTCATTCATATCGAAATTTGGAATTATATAGAACGTTCGAAATTAAATTTATTTCTGTGTTTATTTTTGCTTGTATTTTTTTTAAATGTTGCCAAAAAGACATGTGTACTACAAAGTGCGAGAACAAATCACGGTATACAACAACTTAACTTGGACAAAATCAAGGCAGTACAACGAGTTGTCGCAGTAGAAACTACTTGCGCGAGACCATTACGAGAGTCGCGCGCTTTGTCTCGCTGATTCAGAGTATGAGTGCGCACAGCGACAAGCCGGCCCCTTAAATAATTCAGTGTCCCCGTCTTGTGCGTCGGCCCACCCCTTTCGTCGCGCGCATGTCGGAATTTTGTAGAGGCAAGTCGCTCTCTCTCTCTCTCTCTCTCTCTCTCTCTCTCTCTCTCTCTCTCTCTCTCTCTCTCTCTCTCTCTCTCTCTCTCTCAAGTGTCATTCATGTGCTGCGCGACCGGAAGGCGATCTATCAAAATAAAGCCGCTCTCGCTCGCTCCCGATGAATCAATTTCGAATCCTCCTCACAATTAATCCGATCTATTAATTTCTATTGCATTACACTGCTGTTCTTTGTCGATGTGCGAGAGAATTTCGTGACGCGCTCTCTCTCTTTTTTTATATCAGATTTGAAACGCTAAATGCCGATCGGCGGTGCGGTGGCGGTAGCACAGCATTCCTTCGCGGCCATCTGTTGTCGGCAATTTGTATAAACGCTCTCGACACCCCATTTGCCGAGGCGGACAAATTTTTTTTGTTTTTTCTTTTGTTTGGTTGTTTCATCCTCGCTGGGGGTGTCCGACGTATAGCAGTTGCCGCGTAGCGCGCCAATTACGCATGGAAATTTACTGATTCACTAGCTAAGCTCGTCCTCGCCGTCGCGCACCGCTGCGCAGCCTCGCGTGTCCTCGACAATTAATCGATGAAGATATTACTCGTTTAATTTGCATCGCTCGCGATCGCAATCTAAAACTCGCAGACAGAGAGAGAGAGAGAGAGAGACAGAAAAAATAAGAGAGAGCTGAGTCATGCAGCGTTTACGTCTCTTTCTGTCCCTGCTCAGGCATCCCTCGAAAGACGATCGGCGAGGAAGGGAGGCTGAGGCTGAGGCTGAATGGAGCTCATTGTGCGCGTTTTGGGTTACCCTCTGCTGCGTGTGTGGCGCCTCAGGTGTCTTCGATCCCTTTCATAGGCAAATGCGATTCCAATGCGCACTTTTCACCTCGGAGCCGCGCTTTGTTCTCCGCCTGTGTGCCCTGCATTCCGCTGATTTTGCACGTGCGACGTACGCGATGCTGCTGTCTTTTATTTCTTTTATTTTTTCATTTTTTTTTCTTTTTGTTTGTCATTCGTTCGTTCGCTCGCTCGCTCGCTTGAGTGACAAACTGATAAATTCGCGCTCGTCGATCCCGCTATACGCGCGCGCGTGATATTTATGAGAGCAGGTGAAACGCGAAACTGGAAGTGATAATGCTCGAAACAAATACGCGACGATTGCGGCATACGGGTTGATTATCCGCGTGACGAGCGACGGATTTCCCATATTCTGCACGCGCGCCTATATACCTGCTCTCCCTCTCTGACTCCCACTCTCTCTCTCTCTCTCTCTCTCTCTCTCTATATGTGTGATGCCGATTTTGCTATTTTTAGTGCTGTTTGTGACGGCACACTTTGAGTTTTCGAAAATCTTTCCGCGTCACTCTATTTTCATTTGCATTGCAATTTTGAATTTAGCGTCAAATTTGATTTCATCCGAAAGAATTCAGGTTGGTTGTCAATACGTGTATTTATTGAGTGTAATATGTGTTTGAATGTAGCTGTAAAAAAATTTCTACTGATTATTCGAATAAACTTGATTATCAGAGGAAAGTTTTACGTGTTTTTTTTGTCTTAGTTCAATAAATCCATCAAAATATTTGCGATAAGTAATGAAATGAAACTGAATTTAGAATCAATTGCAGACGTCATGAAAGTTATTTGTATAAGCGTACGAAAGTAAATTAGCCGTCAAATGACAAAGCACGAAGCTACTCTCGAAATGAATTTGATTATACACGAGAGAGAAAGAGAGAATGAGAGCATATCAGTACACATACACACGTGACTAACGACTATTAACTCCGTCTGTCGGCTGATCTCTCGCTTGCAAGAGCGAGGGCGTCGGAGCTGGGGTGCGAATATCAACCCCTCGTTAGGAGCTACCTGCATCCGCGCAATATGGCCATTCGTCACAGCATCTCTCGCAGCTCAGCCACACACACACTCTCTCTCTATACATATAAACTTAAAATTACGGAATCGACGTCACAATTCATTGGGTCAATTTTGATAAATGATTCGAGCCTCCGTACACATCGGTACACCACCTCTCGGAATTCTCTCTTGCAGTCTATTTACAGCCCAGTACCAGCAAGTTTTAATAGCCTAAGCTGCGCATGAAAAAATTGGCGCAACATGCTGAACTGACGAGTGTCGCAGCTGCATGGCAAAATTAGCCTGGAGCTTTGTCCCGGGGACAGGTGCACTCGCACGCTGCGGCAACGACTCGTCAACGCATCTGCAAGATTTTCATTTTTCTCATTTGCTCCTATAGCCTCCAATAGTGTGCATCATTGCTGTCTCGCTGTGTACAGAGATGCACATGCCGAAAAGAGAGCGCGCGATATTGGGTTTCGCGTGCTGCATGCGCGTTTTGTGCTCGCTCTTACTACGCTCGCGCGGTATCCGCTTACGCTCGTGCCGAATTGCTCGCTCTCTCGGCCTCTTTGTAAGTAAGTATGGGGCCCCACGCTGCTTTTCAATATCCATCAACTGACGCTGCTGCTGCCGCTGCTTGCAAGCTGCGCAATTGAAATCGCAACCATCGCGCTTGCTGATATTGCGTGCGCGCACGCGCGAGCGCAGCATCAATTTATTTATGCGAGACACGCCGTTGATTTATTCGCGACGAGGTGAGCTTTTTTTCGCTCGCTCTCTCTCTCGTACACGCGTTTTTTTTGATTACCCGTATTTCGCTTTTGATCAATGCGCCCAGTAAATATTGTCATTTTTACGACTGAAAGGTCTGACTTAATATTTACCTTTGCTGTGAATATTTTACACTCATTTTTTTCCTTCTGCTGAGTTTTGGTTCAATTTTAACATTTCTTTTATCGAAAAGTGAAAGCTTAATTATGTGAAGAGTATTTTTTTTTGTATCTAAACGTTGATTTAATAAACTTGTTTAGTCTTTCCCAGTATTTCCGTAAATATATCGCTATTTGAAGATGAATTATAGCTATGAATGTTATTTATAAAAAAATAAGTCAAAAGTAACGAAAATCATTCGAAAGAATCGAGCAAGAATATAATGTCTATTAATACCGACTGAATACGCAAATACACGTGAGTAACGTTATATGTGTATCCCGAAAAGAAATCTGTGCAGTTGGGATATATAATGTAGGCTGTCAACTGGTTGGGTCCAAGCGTGCTACAAGCGTATTGAAAGCCGAATAACGACGACTGCGGTCGCATAGAAATGGGCTAAGCGTGCAGGCCGCACATCAGCTTTTATGAGATATTGGCAATGCGTAACCGTGGCGGTTAACCGCGGAGAAAGAGAGAGAGAGTTCTCTTTTTTTTCTCTTTCTCTCTCCAGGTGTCGAGAAGGGCTGCGCGGGCGCGGGCGCGAGCCACGCTGCACGCGACTTTCACATGAATTTTCCAGGCTTTATCGAGGCGACGATCTCAGCTCTGGAAAAAGCTCGTATCGAGTTTCTTCCCCGAACGAGTCGCGCAACCCTTGACTATAGGTACCTTTCTCTTCTCTCTCGCTCTGTAACGACACGCGTCTACTATGTGCTTATCGATGGATTTTCATCTCTCGATACGCTGACAGATGTCTAATGACGCTCGTAAACGCCATCTCTTTCTTAGCCAGATCGCTTTTCTCGCTTGTATATATAGCTTATAATAGAGTTCTCCATTGAGGCAATATTTGTATTTTATTTATATAAACAACAGTAGAATATTACAAGTTTTCGTAAGGGGGTACTAATTTAAAGGTGTACACTTTCGATTTACATACGTATTTACATAAGAAGCATATCTAAGTTGACTGCTGACGTTCGAAGGATATACTCTAAATAGTTGAAACTGCAGTAAATGGAGAATAATGGAATAATATAAGGAAAGAATAGGAAGTTAAAAGTGCAAAAGCGGCTTGGCTGAAGCGAGGAGGAAAGGCATCGAAGTAAAAGGAAAAAAAGCTGGAGATGTGGAAGGTTTTCCGCGACAACAGTAGCAGCTGCTGCGGTGGTTGGTCGCGGAGAGCTTGCTAGCCATGGAGAACCGGGCGGAGCGGCGAGGCGAGGCGAGGCGAGGCGAGGCGGTCAATAGAGTTCTCTGTCTGTGTCTCTGCGGACGACGCGTGCCGTGGCTCGTGCCGGTAATGAGCCCGCATGATGCGCGCGCGACGTGCTCCGAATGCATGCACACGCAGTTCTCGCATCGTCGCAATCTCGTAACGGCGTCTCGTCGCTCGCGACCAGCAAATAGACCACGCGCACCTGCCCCCCGAAGCTCCACTTGCGTACCTACAGCTCGGCGGATAACGCGGAAGGAGGAGCTTCCTAGACGCCTGCACTGCACACTTAGTACACGCGCTCATTTGGGTTAGCAGCTCCAAGGCTGCAGCATCCGCCAGCGAGGGACGGAGCTTTTTTAGCTGCAGCAGGCGAACGGCCTTGACTCGCGCGTGCCACCACTCGCGTATCTGCAGCTCGCTATCGCGGCGACGTATCTCTCTCACCGGGGCCCGGATTATTATTGACAAGCGGCACCTGGCCTTTGATTTAATTGCTCCGCCGCCACAGCGACACTAATGACTTACCTTCCTTACTCACATACTTTCTCTTTTCCAATGAGACGACCTGCACAACAACCAAAATTACCTCTCCCCCGATCAGCCCCCTGCAGCGAAAATACTTTCTTTCTAAGCAGATGATGGGCACGGAGATCGACGGATAGCAAGGCCGACTCGCAATTTGATCACTGCGCCTACTCACACCTTGTAGGCCCTCCCGTGGATTATGACTGCGATCGGACCCTGATACCAACGTCACACACGCGACTGCTTTATTATTATTCTTCTTCTCCTTCTTCTCAACCCGCCGCACTTCCTCCGTGCTGGAATGATCGATAAACGCGTCGTAGTGTTACCGTTTTCTGTTTGAATATAATTTTGTTTCATTGAAAACTTGAAAATCACTCGACTGACTACTCTAATCTAGTTTTAATGCGGAGAAACGACTGGTCCGTCGCGAGAAAATATCCTAAAGCGGAGCTCACAGAAGAAGAAGAAATATTTTGACTGGGCATTGATGCACTTGGAGCGCACGCCATAGCCAGATCGCAGATGTATATAATATTTCCATTATGAGAGCGTTAAACGCATGAGGAAAGCGTGAAAAAAGCGGACTTGATTTATACTCGTTTATTTCACGTTCGAACGGATCTCTCTCTCTCTCTCTCTCTCTCTCTCTCTCTCTCTCTCTCTCTCTCTCTTGAGACGAGGTGCACGCGGAGAATAAGAAAAAGGTGCTCGCTCGCAAACGTGTGAACTCGCGCCGATGATGGGGACACACTCGAATCGGAAAAAAGAACAAGAAGAAAAAGAAGACGACGACGACGAAGGAGGAAGAATAAAGCGAGGTAGCCTGAAAGCAGAAGATAAATAAATATAAATTGAGTGGTGCCGTCGCGCAAGGAACCTCTTCATCTCTCTCTTTTTCTCTTTTTCTCTCGATCCCATTCCACAACACGCGCACACCTCGACCACCAAAGCTATTCGCCCGGACTCGCCGATAAATCAAGGCCGAGAGCTGCTGTTGTCTTCTTTTTTCCCTCGCTCTTTCTCGTCCTTCCTCTCCACGCTTACTCGCCAAAGTTTAGCTCGATTGCCCGCGAGAATACTCCAAACACGCAAATTACATGGTAATGAGCCATTGAAGCCTGATTAATTGTTCAACTTCAACTCGTCGAATAAAAAGCCTTGATTAATCGCCCAATAAAGCTGTGCGATCGATTTTCATATATATTTAATGAAGCCAAAACACGAGAAACCCGCTCGAAAAAAAAAGAAAGAAAAGAAAAGAAAAAAACAAAGCAAAAAGTCGAAACAACCGTCACAGCCGAGAGAAAAATTACACGTTGAGTGCGAATCAATTTTCGGCCGCGGTGCTAATAGACCTGACAAATTAGCGAATCTGCCGAATGCCCAGCTCCAATTAATTCGATGCCACGTCAATCGTGCTGCAATTTATGATCCCGTTCCACCTCCTCCTCCATCTATATTTAATTATTAACCTCAGGTACCGTCCGGTTTAATTAACTTCATGCGCTCGCGCGCGAAAAGCGCCAATAAGACGAAATAAGTGGCCAAGACGATTTAACGAGAAATCTGGAGGACGCAAAGCTTCCGTGTAATTGAATTTCGCCCCTTTCATTTGACATGTTTCCTTTCTTTTTTCCTTTTTCTTCTTCTCGTTTGACTGAATCGTTAAAAAAATCTGGGCTCGCCGTGATTATCGCGACTCTTTTTTAATTATTTCGCTTAATTATTTCTGTATGGTTGCGAGCATCCGACAGCTTTGAGAACGCTACTCTACTATTAATCCCTTTGAAACATCCGGTGTACTGCATCAAACGGCCATTAGTCAATTTCCGTGCATCCTGTGCCAGATTCAAGCAGCAAGCGCGAAATAAACAAAACTCTAGTGAAAGAAATTTGTTTGAAATGCTATACATAAATTAGAAAATTTATCGATTACTTTCGTGGCTATTGACCTGTAAAATATGCGTCGACAAAAGAGGCACAATAAATAAATATCTTGCTACGCGCGTATACGGGGATGAAAAAAGCCAGGGGGATAGAGAAAAAAAAGAAGCCACTCAAAAAAGAATTTCAAAGTATTTAAGGAAGTCCCCATAACAAGCAAATTTGACGTACGCCAACAAAAGCGATCTGGCTGCTACAGCGCGCGCGTAAACACAATTTTCCCGTGGACTCTTCGGAAGCAGCGACAATAGAATTCTCTTCGGACAGGTACGCTATATAGGTTCTCCCCTCACTCAAGATTTGTCCAAGGCGCAGGTTCGCGGTCGCTCGGGCCCCTTCGACCTCTTCATTCACTCGAGTGTCGTCCCTTACAAGATGTAATCTCCTGGGAATCCGCGAGGAAAAGTCAAAGGAGGAAGCATTCAACGCTTCCAGATGCACACACACACAAACACACGAGTCCCATATTAGTGATCCATCACTAGTAGCCGAGAGCTCCCACATTAATCTGAACTTTTTAAGATTGACCCCCTTCTTCACCTTCCAAAGCTATACGTATGATCGATTCGATCGTCGATTCATCAAAAAACACCCTCCAAGACGTATGCGATGAAGAAAAAAATCCAAGAAGAAGAAATAGAGAACTTTCTTTTTTTGTAAATCTCTCAAGCGCGAGACGACGTCATTAAGCCCGTGAAATCTGGGGAATTGAATATTTTGAAGCACCTGGGAGGCGAATCATCAATAACGCGTGTAATTATGTGCTTAAACGGTCTCTCTCTCTCTCTCAATATGAGTATATATTTCGTGCATTTAACATCGACTGACGATAATAAATGTACGTTACAAGTCGGCTGCGAGCGATCTGACGTTGAGTAGCGAAGCCCTCGCGCTCGTCCAAATCTGAGGAGATCTGAGGAGATCGGGTCGGGACGAGCTGCTTATCGCCGCCTGATTACCAATTCCGAAATCAGGTTCTCAGCGACGGCGGTGGCGACACGTCGTTATTGATGATAATTGGCTGAGCAGGCATTTAAGATATACATTACAAGGAGGGGCGACAAGCGGCGACACTTTTACGTCGTCTCCGAATCAATCGCCGCTCAGCGAGTCAGCGACTTGTTTAATATCCGCGAAAATCGATTAGCCACCTTCGTGTCTCAATCAGCCCGATAATCGAGCCCAGATTTACGAGTTTGCTGCGCCAAATTCCGATGCAGATTTATATCCTCGCTCTCCGCGACCAGCGCCAACTTTTAATCAAGCGGCCGTGCTCGCGAGCAGCCTCTCACCTGCGCGTGCAGGCAGCACGGCAAAAAGCCGACAGCCGCGAAATTCGTGTGAAAAGCCCAGCAGTCCCAGCACCTGGAAGATCATAGTCGCGCGCATGCGTCACGTTGCGTGGGCGTGCGTCCAGCTCCTAAATGGATTTTCATTGTCGCCAAACCCTTTTTCCCCCTTTCACCGACAAAGTCGCTCGCTGCTCGCTGCTCGCGCCCGAGCATATGCTCTGCGACGGAAGCCATTGTGCATGACAGAGCGCGACCAAAATCCGCATTTATGAGTGCAGCCCTAAGGGGGAGCGAACGAAAACCACTCGACTCTCACTCGAGTGTCTACATAACACGGGCTTTTTGCTTGTTGACTTTGGCGGCTATGCGTGTCCATCATTTATTGTTTACCGATGCTAGCTCGTACACGAGCAACAACAACCAAACAAATAAACAAATCTCCACGATTTATGGGCTACTCGAGAGACGCCAATCATTATTCATGGGGATTATCGATGATAATTAACTTTATCGACGGACACTGCTTATCGGCGATACGTTTTATCGGAGGGGTAACTGTTCATCCCTCAGCAACGTTAATCCCTGGGATACTGAGCCGCCGCCGATAAAACTTATCGTGTGTAAGTGTACATATACCGTCGAGTTTGAGAATTTTCGGCGAAACGGTCGATTCTTTTTTGCAGCACGTAATATGAAAAATTCAATTTGGCAAGATTCAATTAATCGCCGCGCGCGAACCTCGGGACAGTGTCCTTAATGCCCGTCACTTCGTGCCTAATTAAACTGTGGCCGCGCCAACATTTACTCAACTAACGCTTCCAAATATTCCGGACAACAATTACGCAGGGCAAATTGGATCTCCGACAGCGTACAAACATATCAATCTGCCGTCTGAGCACGCGAGAGAGAGAGAAAGGCACTGGCGGAACTCGCCGACGGTGGTCCTCTCAGTGTATGCTAATGCTCGTAGCGTTTACGAGCGCGCATTGTCGTCCTCATCGTCGCGCCCGTTGGCCTTTGTACCGTACTGCCAATTTTTTTTTCTTTCTCTTTCACTTGTCACATTTTTTTTAATTTTTTTTTATTTTTGACGAATCGCTCGACATTTCTGATAATTAATTTGTACTTTCGAAATCAGAGCGCATCGTTACGAAAGATTCTTATGTGAAAATGCGTGGAATTCACTCAGTACTGCGACATGTGAGGGGAGCTTGACTTTCGACGAAACGAACGAGCAAGACGGAGAGAAAAAAAAAGGCGTAAAAGGTCGTAAAAAGCAGAATTCACTTTCAATAAAATATTGGCAAGTTTATTGGGCGTTACACGTGTAACGTGCACGCGAAGTAGGCAATAACTCGGGGCTTTATGCGAAGCACGAAAAAGCCACTGGCATACACGTATTTCTGTGCACGCGCCTCTATAAACGTTTTCAGTATGCAAGCGTCTATGCAGCGCATCTGCCCTGCGCGACCACCTTTTCTCGCTCTCTTTCTCGTCCGAGCGTTTAACAGTCAATGCGCTATCCTTTATTTACCATGGGGCTTAGGTAAATATAAGTCGCGTGATCGTCTTGAAATATCAATTGCTCAAACTTTACGATAAACTCTTCAATTATCATTATGGTATTTGAAGTAATTGGTTGTAAAAATTATTATTCAGTTCGAAAATTCGTTTGCGGCTCTGATTTTTCAATAAATAGTCTAGAAACTTGAGCGTAAGGTGTATCAACCACAAGGCGACAAACATGAGATTGAAAAAGAATGAAGTAAAGATGTTTGTAAAGTCAACTAACTGTAGAGTATATTTTTTAGTAAAAAATGTCATAAGTTATAAGCGAAAAGGCATAAATCGGAGAGAAGTTAATGCTAAGGTCGAGCAGAAGAAAAGGCAGTGACAGCATGACTCCGTATGTGCTTGCGCGTCAATGACTATCGGGAAAAAAGAAGAAGAAGAAAAAATAAAAAAAGATTTTTCTCGTCTCTCGCGGTTGCACCTGCGAAGAATCGTCGCTTGCCTGCAGAAAAGGCACATCCGAGAGGATGACGACGGCGATAAATCTTGGCACGCGCGTTCGAGGCATCGGAGATCCTAGCCACAGATATATATTTCGGCGTGTCTGCTCGACTGCTCGATGTGTGTACGTGTGTGTAAACTCATCCCAAGCTGCTCGTATAATACCATTTTAAACAATCCCTCTCGGCTCGAGCGCTAAGAGAGAAGAGTTACTTCCGGCCTTATGACTTTACGGCGATATTCAACATCGCACTTTACGGCACATCGTCCGCTCGTGCTGGTGTGTTTCAAATGTATTTAAGAAAAATCCCAATGAGAAAATGAAAAAGCGTGAACGCACAACGATCGTTTAATCGCTCTATCGAGAGTACGAGTGTAGCGCGCGGGGGCAAGGCTGATCAATTAAGCCGAGTCTCGAGATATTTCCGTTCGCCTCCTCGCAGGCTCTAATTGTGGCCTCGCGCTCTCGCGCCTAATTGATAATTAACTTATTGCCCGCCTTGTTTACCAAATGTGCGTTCGATTTCTCGTGCGCAGGCAGCTGACGATAGCGATCTCGCTCTCGCGACTAACAGAATCGGTGATGAGGTCGTGATAAGTGTCGGCAGAGCGAGCTCACACACAAGACTTTCCCATAAAAAGTGCCGCTCGCACTTGGAATAATGCATGCGCAGCTCGAGAGACGAGAGAGAGAGAATGAAAGAAGAGAGAGAGAGAGAGAGAGAGGAGAGGCTCTCGAGTAGTGTGTGAACACGGCGGTCGCAACAATAAAATTTCGCGCTTTGGGCTACCGAGCCATGGAGGACACTCGACGAGCGCCACCCGCTGGGCTCCGGAAAACATCGATGCTGCGCGAGCTCCTGCTTTACTTGCTTTCTCGCACCGCGCTCTTCTATTCGTGGAATTCACTTTTACGAGGACCTTATTTGACACTTAATTGAGATTTAGATTTCTTTTTCTCCAACACCCGGCTATATGCATGGGAAGATGCTACTACTTCCTGATTCTTCTTAAATCCATTCCTTCACTTTTTTTGTGTCCAATTCTTCAACAATTTATTTCATTTCTGAAGCGTATGTTAATTCTTAATGATAAATTCAATAGTTTGACATTATCAACGAAATTTACTAGTTCAATGTACAGTAGAAAAGTACAAAATTACGAAATGTACTTATTATAAATGGGGCTGATACACGCTTGACGAGTCGACTCATTAAAATTTACGCTTTACGTAACATTCAATGGTTACAGTCTGATTTTATAATCGCAAGCTTTCGCAACTAATTTTCAACAAGAGTTTCACTTGCAACGAGTTTATTTTCAACGCAAGTCATTGACTATATGTAGTTCAATTTTTCAGAGTAGAAAAACTTATTCGTATAACCGTCAAAGATACATCAGGGAAATTGGCTGGACAAATTCGATACTATCGCATTACAAAAGTAGTCAAGGAGGGAGAGAGAAAGAGAGAGAGAGAGAGAGAAAAAAATATGTCGATCGTTGCACTTGCCCAGCCCCCGTCGGCTTCTCACAAGAGGCGAAATCGAGCGTGAAAATCGCGTCCCCTCAGTACAGCCACCTTAATCTGCACCGGAAGAAACTTTCAAGGTGTGTCCGCGGGGTGCCTATCGACGAATTTTCTTTCAATTTCCATGCATCAGCATCAATCAGATTTCCGTATAATCGTATCAAACGAATAATCAGTTTTCGGCGGGCTATTCACTTAAAACTCGCGAAATATTTCCAAAATTTTATGGTCTAACTAAACTTTTAAGAATTTGGACAATTTACAACTGTTATCTCATAATTTCTGATCGATGTAAAACTTAGAAATTATACGGATTTGTTAATATTTTTAACTTTTACAAATTGTTAAGCTTTTGATCAAGTTTTGCAGACGATGAAAATGTCGGACCCGTTTATTTTCAAATAAAATTTTAATTTAAATAATTTTTTGAATTCTCTTCCTGTCACCATTCTCTATGCGCAAGTTACGCAACACCATTTTGAACTTGATGGTAAAAAAGAAGAAAAAATATTTTTAATGTCCGTAAACGAGGATGAGATTTTAATAATTTTCGAGGTTCTAGGATTTTGAAAATCAAGCTCCGATTACTTGTCATTTTTTAGCAAACTCGTTGAACACCTTGAGCTTAAATATTATAAAATTTATGTTAGAAAAGAAGAGAATTAGCTGTATAGTACCTCTGAACAATTATTGACATATAAATTCTTGAAAATTGAGCTTTGGTTGTTGTCACTATTTGCGAGAGAAGATTTAGGCGATAGTCACCGTTGGTTATAATATTAGAGTTTAGAAAAAATTACAGGGGTGCTAACAATTTTCACGAGACTGTTGCCTTGCGTGCAAAATAAAAAAAAACAGAGCGTTCAAAGTTGAGTCGTTAGAGCTTGAGTAGACGACGACGATGAAGCGACGGCAGATCGTCGAAGGGGCACGTCGATATTGTGAGGACACTATCTTGCATGTGCGACGATACATACGGGTTATTTGAAGGCTCTCTCTCTCTTTCTCTCGTCTCTCAAGGGGCTGTTTTTCTCAAATGTACTTGTTGCGTACAATGTAATACTATCCAAGGGGCTATTGTCACGAGCGGAGACTCTCGAGTGGCTTTAATGCGAAACTAAGCGTCGTCGTCCGCAGACCGAGTAACCGTATAGTTCTGTATTATTTTTCCATGAATAAATCCTTTTATTGCGCGCGCGCGAGCATACCCTCAGCAGAACGGGGAGCGAAAGAGAGAGAGAGAGACGAGTACAAGTAGAGCAATTATTCCAGGGTGGCAATGCCTATCTAAACGACAATGTACCGGCAAGTAATGACGTTCCAATTCAGCTTTGCATATACCTATATATGGGAAAAAAATACAAGAGAAACTCGCGCGCTGGCTCGGCGAACCGCAGTGTCGTCTTCTTGCCCGGCAGTGTGTGTGTGTGTATAATTTACCGACGTGAGCGCGCGTGCAATGTCCATTATTTAGGCGCAGTGTCCCCCTTAAATATTTTGGCACGCGCCCCCCGACCGAGCTCTGGCTTCGTTAATGCCTGCCTCGCCCTATACAGTCGATCCGATATTTATGATCCTGAAATTTGTACGTACATTTGTACTATCCTGCCGCAGTCGCAGATGCAAATGTCATCTGCCTCATCTTCCTTCGAGTGGGGTCGTCACCGCGAGATCCTTGTTGTTTGCTTTGTAACGCGATGCGACGGGACTATTCTCTTGCTGCAGTTATATTACCACTCGAGAGAAAATGCCTCTACACCGCATCAATGTGTGTCTCTCTCCCTTTCTGATAATTGCCCATTTATATTGTATTTATGAGATTCTTTTAGCTACAATGGCCGTGGCTATATGCTCATTTTTATTTATCGATAGTTGGAAAAATTATGAATGGCCAAAGAACAATGCTCCGTGATATAAGTTAGCCGAACCACGCAGCTGACTCAGTGAAAACATCATTGGGGTGGGCACAAAAAAGAAAATTTTATCTTACCCTAACATATCTTTTTCATATATTTTTGCAAATAAAAATATTTTTGTATTCCGTTTAGAGGTAAGCAAATGATAATAATTTTTTATTGATTTTAATACGGAATCTGTGTTTCAAATTGAAGGAATATTACAAAATTGGGTCACATCAACAAAATTGTTTCGTTAAATAAATTATTTCTGAAAATAATTTGATTACGGGGAAAGTTATGTGAACTCCCCGATGCCATTAAGTATTGTAATTTTTATATGGATTGCTTTCTAAAAGTTTTCCGCGTAGTAATATTGATCATCTATAAATTTTACGATTATATCGATATCGTAAAATAAAAATATCAGAAGCCACTCCAGCATAAACATCCCTTTCACATCTTCAAAAAAGTCCATTTAAAAAACCTTTTGAGAATATATTTATTAGGCTCATTATCGCTGAATACGAGAGTACTGACAGTCGAACACCCAGTTTTTTTTTCTCAAAAATGAGACATCATAAAACGATGTGTGAGAGCGAGCCCAAAAATTTTTTTTTACGATTAACACGCGAGTGAGTTTATATACCTGGCGAAGCCACACCGCATTACACATTTTCTTACCACCATCGAAAAAAAGCCATTCCCGCCGAAATTTATCGGGTACTTAGCTGCCTGAAGCCGCACTCGAGTCGCAACAAAAACGAAAGTTGTCATCAAATCGAGCGGCCGGCTTATCAACGTCAAAATAAAAGCCAAATCGAAGAGTGAAGTGAAAAAAAAAGAAAGAAGAAAGAAAAAAAAGTCGTCGGGAGTCGAGTGGCCGGGAAGAAAGGTCGATTCGGGAGATAGGCATCAATCCGAGGCATCGATGCGTAGTATTTCTCACAGCAATAACATATACACACACGCACACGCACACAAACGGACTTTCTCGGGTGGCGCGCGTGCGAGCAAAGCGACTCCCCGCTGCGCATTTGTGAGCTCCTTATGCACTGAATGGGGCCACTCTGCGACGATGGGGCCCATAGCTCGCGACTACCGTTCGACACTTGAATTTTGCCATTGTACGCAGCCCCCTATTTTTCTGCTTATAATATGCTGCTTCTACGTTTTTTTTTTCGCCAATTCTTTCGTGGGGGCGTGATTGCACGAGAGCGCGCGGAATTCCTTAATAAATTGGGGCTTTTACGCTAGTCGTAAATCCGAGGAGACGCTTATTCGCGAGAAGACGCGCGCGCAGAAAAAGGAGTAAGGGGAGAAGACTCAGAGAAGAAGAGCTGTAAAACGATGAACCGCGAAGTGATCGTCAACGCTGCACTTTCATTCTTTAGCATCGTAAATGTTCTCGTAAAAGATCTTGCTATACATTATCTACACACCCTTGCAATGTTATACTGCCAACCAAACATCTTCCGTTCTTTTCTAGCTTTCAAAATAATATTACATCGACGTTGTGCTTCACAGCATTGCCCATTTTATCTGAATTACTGGATAAGTTTTACGTTTTACATGTCAAGCGAGTAGCGACTTAAAGTGCAATTCAGTAGGATTTCAAAACAAGCGCTTTGGGATTTGCCCGGTCGGTAAGAGTAGGTAAACTCCCTCTCTGTCGTGCATGGTGGCGACACCCAGCGGGCCCGAGTAGTAGTTCTAACGCCATCGACAGATCGACTGTGTAGGGTAAACACTTGAAAAAGTTCCAAACTGGTCGGTTACTCCAATTTAATAATTAAGCCGTTGTAATCAATCTGTTGTGCGTAAATCTCGTGTGCAAGCGATGGAGGTTGACAACCAAATGGATATTGACAATCCGGATGATAAAGTTTACGACGTTTCACAAAAGAATGTTCTTGAGAGAAGGTAAGTCTCTTAAATGTATATTTGTATTTTGTAAACAACGTAATATTTATCGATTGAAATTCGGAGTTATCGAGTGAATGGCATTGCTCATTGTTTTATTTAAAAGAGCTGTATTGTTTAACCAGATACTTAAATTGTGCATTAGGTACGAAAAAAGTTATTTTATGTGTATATCGGTTCGTCAATAAAACGTATGTATTGTATGCACGTTCGATCGTAAAAAATCGTCTGCTAGAGCAATAGATCGCGGCGTTATTCGAATACACCTGTGCCGAATCCTATAATTGAAATTAAAAGCAATATCTCGTGTGTGCAGGCAACAAATAATAAGTCGGATCGAAGATGTTCTAAGTGATGTAATCGTAGCAATAAGCCGGAACGAGCCACCCAGCCTCGCCTACGCCGATGGCAAAAATTCTGGCTGGAGCAGTAACAACAGCAGCGAGAGCATGGGTAGCACAGGCAATGACAGCATGGGAGATAAAAGCGAGTCGTCCGAGGACTCGGTCGAACACGTGAAAACGCTGAAGTTTACTGGAAATGCCACTCGCAAGAGGTTCGCTATAATCATGAGAATTTTGGAGTACGTGCAGACGAAACTCATCGCTAACATCGAAGAGACGAGCGATACTTTTTACTGCACCAAAAGAGCTTTCTATTACTCTTTGAAGAACGAGCCCATCAAGCGTTTTCTCGAAAAGCCAGAGAAGGTTTATCTGTGCATTAGCGAGGTTGCCACGATGCTTGACTGCGCGCCTTGGGAAATTGGTACGTAAATTGGCAAATACATCGCTTCGCAAATTACTCGATTCGAAAATAACATCTAACTGGATGTATTTCAGGATTCACGACGACGAGTAAGGGCTTGATCGCTGGTGATTTGACTTTGTATATCGAAGACGAAGTAAAGGATTACACACCACAAAGTTGTCACGCAGTGCCGGACGTCATACCCAATGTGACGCGCGTTCGCACGAGTGCCGAGTATGTGTTAGTCGTTGAAAAAGATTCCGCTTTCCAGAGACTTTTGGCTGAGGGTTGTCCAGTCTTCAACAAATGCATCATGATTACTGCTAAGGGCTACCCTGACATACCCTCGAGAATGATTGTCAGCTTACTCTCGAAAAAGGCAGGCTTGCCGGTTTACGCCCTCGTTGATGCGGATCCATATGGTTTCGAGATTATGTGCGTTTACAGGTGAGCAACTTAAGTTTCATTTTGCATTTTCTTTATTATTATGAAATTAAATGATACATGCCTAGATTTGGAACGTCAAACAACTCGGGATTTCGAGAACAATTACTATGTCCCAAAATGCGTTGGCTTGGAATTCATCAAAGAGATTTAACTTTGTTGGGGATACCAAGAATTCCACTGAAAGAAAAAGATTTGAAGAAAATCGAAGACTTGTTAAATCGCTGCTACGCGGGCGTGGATTTTTCAAAATATTTGAATGAAATGAAATTGGGCAAGGCCGAAATCGAAAACGTTGACAAGCCAAAGAAACATTTTCTGTCTGAATATTATATACCTACCAAAATCCAGAACAAAAGTTATTTTTAGAAAAGATTTGATAGTTAGAATGAATGCTTTTAATATATTAGTTATTTCGATTATTAGTTAATTCATTAGTTTGCAAGTTTATTTCAATTTTAATATATTTATAACTTTTATTTAGATTTCATTAGCTAGAATGCATAGTATTGATAAAATCGGATGTATCTTGGACAGTAAATACATAAAAATAAATATGGCATGATAAACTTGTAAATAACTTGTTTAATTCTTTTTACAATAGTCACTATAATTTAGTCAGTTCGGTTTTGTGTTACCCACTTGCAATTTTTTTTTTTGCTTTAAATGTAAAAATTATTGAATTTCTAATTTATGTTTAGAAAAAATCGTATAAAATATCATTGTATAACTTGACTATAAATGTTTTATGTTCTATTAAATACTCTAACGGTTTTTACTGGGCGGTGATGCATTCACGTGCATTTTTCTAAGTCTATTCAGCAGTTCCGCTTCATTGTATAACCTATGACCATAATAAAACGTTGTTGTTACCTGTGAATGCAGTTAAATAAAGTTGCGTAAGAACTTTATAAATGCCTTTTTTCTCGAGTCGCCAATTTATCTTTTTCTTCGGTGTAGCTGTAGTAAGTGACCCTTTGTCTTCGAAGTTTCCGTTTGACTGTTTGCAGTTTGTCATCGTCGCTGCTATCGTCGATCACAATCACTGGTGGAATTTTTTCATGTTCACCCAAACAAATAACACTTTTTGAACTCGATGTCGAGCTCGACCTGGATCTCCTTTTTACTCGGAAGCTACTTTTAAATTTCATTGCAGGATCCCAAGACCGGTGACGTCTTTGGGACGATCTACTTAGAGGAAATGAAAAAAAAACGTAAAAATTGAAAGTAAAATATCTGATCGTGAAATTTTCAAAACTCAAGTTACTTTCTAGTCGACTGCCAATATCGTTTTACTACTTTTTGACCATAATTGGGTTTTTTCTTTTTCCTGGAAATCCTTCTCAGGTCATTTTCATTTTCGTTTCTTATTTCTTTCATGGTTAATATTTTCCATACAAGATTTAAATATTTAATGAACAATGTTATTATTATATATTTCTTTTTATTGGTTATGATCAGAAAAAACCTAGCGTCTGTATTTTGACTAAAATGTTTGTTGACTGTCGCTTTTTTTTGTATATAAATAAATAAATAATGATGATGGAATTGGAAATCGATTTTAAATGTACTTTTATGAAAAACAGTTTAAATGTAAAAAGATTTGTAGGAGTACGATCGTTATTTGTGAAATGAAAGGTATAGACAGCAAAAGGTTCAGGTAATGTAACAGTTTATTGAAAACATTGTCGCCCGCCCGACATACCCGGGCCGAGTCTCGTCTCGCTGATATTAAAAAACGCAGAGTCTTAGTAACATGATTATCTCGTGAGTGTTACGGTGGAAGATAACTGGTGCTAATCGCAAGTTCGACGGCGCTGTCACATCACCATGCGCTTCTCTCTAATATTATACGTAACTAACATTTCCCTTCGCTCAGTGTAATTGACGCAGACTCATTTTCGAGCTTTCAGTGTCTCCTTTTTCTACTTCGGGAGTCTGAAAAATTCGTACGAAAGTCTTTTTTTTTGTTTTTGGATTTTGTTTTTTTGTTAAAGCCGCGACGACTAAAGCGACACTTACAATTTAGATCTTTCACCATCAGCGCCGCCGGCGAGTCTTTTCCGCGCGTGTACAAATTTTTTGCGTGTAGCTTTAGAAAACTCAAATTTTGCGACTTTCTGGTAAGAAGCTAGAACGATTAGAAAATTTTTTTTCATCGTTATACGTAGATATTTTTTTACATTCTTTTTTTTTTTTACAAAAGAAGAAAAAACAAATAGATTTTGAAGAGAAAAAGTCGAGGGAGAGGGTGTATTAGAAAATGCAAAAATTTGAGATTCCTTAAATGACGATTTTGATTGAGTTTCGCGCTCTCGTCGGTGCGTCTTTTCTCTGCTGGGTTAGCGGCCGTTTTTTATTATTAAATGCTATCAAGCTATCGATTATTTCTATGCGTTGCTGGCAAAAACATTGTTTTTCGCTTATTTATTTATTTATTTATTGTGATCTAACGCATTTTTTCCGTGGGCTCCAGAGATCATAACGAGAAATCAACTTTTATTTTTCTATCTACAAACTTTGTCCTTTTTTGTACAATAAACTTACGCTACAGTTTAACATGTTTGTTAATGTTACAATCGAAAAAGAACTTGAAAAACGTGTTATAAATTTTATTTACGAATAAAATTGTGAATTTGAAACAATCTCTAGATGAAAGTACATTACGATCCGTTCTAGTGTACAAAAGTCTATAACGTGATATAAAAACACGAAATTTTTCATTATTCTTCAAACCATCGGTATAATATCTACAACATACGTGCAACGCAATTAGAGCCCTCAAATATCTAAACTCGTTCAGAATATATAATCGAAAACAAACTTCAAAATCCTTTCTAAAACGTTCAAACTTTTATACGCATAACACTTAATAATTGATCGCAGCGCAAAATTATCGGCCAAACTTCTCGCCTCGTCCTCGTAATTTTAGCGCGAGGAAAATAAATTAGAGCGCATATATAAATTACTCGAGTCAGTATCCGAGGCCGCGAAAAAGAAAACCGCAGTCGCCGCCCGAATATCTGAAATTCAACAACTTTTTCCCGTAGCCCGTGCGCGCGCATATTCTCTCTCTTTTTTTATTTTTTGTTTTACTCGACTTTATAAATATGGCCTGGCGTTGGGCAAGATACGGTTCGAAAATTTCAACTCCGAAGCGTGAGGAACGCGATGATGAATCGCGAAACTTCTGATCTAAGACTTTTTACTGATCGCGCGTAAATTTATTCGCCTCGTCTGAAAAGCGTATATTAGTTTTCAAACCTTACATGTACGCCATAAAGTTTTTTTCGGCTCAAAAGCCTCGACAGCATCGAATTATTAATGCGCGCGGACGAAGGAAAAACTAATTGAATCGAGGCAACAAGTCGACGAAAAATTGCGGCGTCAGCATCATATTCATATATATATATATATATATATATATATATATATCTCACGTGACTCTTGTCAGGCCCCCTGCAATCGTATTACACATCGACGAACGATAAACTTTATTTTCCTTTTTTTTGTTAAATTTTCTTACCTATTGCAATGCACACGAATGCTCCGTAATATACTTTGCCTTTGAATACGCACACACACACACACATCGACGATCATATCTCATTAATAATCACATAGCTTCATTTTATAGCTAATAGCAACAGCACCGCGTTTTGTCAATTCTATATAACATTATACACTGACTACAAATTG
>JAWWMK010000032.1:11513902-11564596 GCA_035047105.1 Galeopsomyia nigrocyanea | reverse complement strand
ATATATATAATAATAATAATAATAATAATAATCCTACTTTTGAATTTTCATGATAACAATATTGATGCATGTCGAACAATTATGTACAAATATCTTTCAAGTGTACCTTGTATGCAAGTTCGTGCAGCGCATATGTAAGTTATGGTGAGGCCGAAAGTGGATAACTCGCTCTCTGTTGTTTTTCATATTCTTACACGTGATAATTATAATTATAATATATATATATTTTTTTTTACAGCTCTTAGCTCTCGGTTAAAATTACCTGACTAGACGTAGAAAGCCATACGCGATCAGACGAAAAAAAACCACGTGTATCATAGTCCGTGTATATGTGTATATAGAGCTCGAAAAGGAGAACCAATAAGGAGCTGATAAATATCGACAGTTCGTTTCTCAGTTTGATTGTATCGTGGACTTGATTCCTTTTGTCTACAAGGGTGAAGGGGATCGAAAAAAAGCTCGGATCTCTGGACACTGGCGGCGTGCAGTGATGATTCGGCAGTTATGTCCAGACTTTCCGGGCGGGATCGAGGCTGCGAAAAGTGTTTTCCCATTATCTTATTGCCCGGACACTCGTCCAGATGCGGACCTCGCTTTTTTTTATTACTATACCGTCAGTAGCTGACGTTTTGCTTGTAATTTTCTGCTCTTTTTCATCCTATTCTCTTTGAATTATCTGAATACTAGTAAGACTTTCGAAACAAATTGATTTCGACAATAACCTTATTTACAATTCGAATGTAAATATCGTAATTTTTACAAAAATTTAACAATTACGAACTAAGCGAAAAAAAGGAAACTAGCCTATGTATATGAATACATCCGCAACGCAATAGCAGCGTCTCGATCAGTTTCACGCATATCTCACCATCCTCTTTCGGAGCAAACGAGCGACCAGCACTCAGCAGCAGCAGCAGCAAGCGCACAAGCACGAAGCGGTGCACTGTTTAATTGCCTACACGAGTACATCCAAGTGGAAGAAAGCTAAAGGTGCGAGTCTGGAATTGACATGTTATTGGATTAGCGAGCTCCGTGTATAGAAAGGAGGGTGAGATAAGGTGACGGAGATCGAGGGGCGAAGAAGTGCGAATAAGAGATCGGAGATGCGTGTTGATGAGGAGGACTTTGTCCGGCAAGCTCGTGGCCGCGAAGTGGGCCGTGAGGAGGTTAGCGATGGCTTGTCTGCTGAGGCACTAGGAGGAGATATCCAGGGCGAGGCACTGGGTAAGGAAGTCCTCCATGGAACGGTAGGCGTGACTGAGCACGCCCGTCAGAGCGTGATCTTCGTCCGCGTAGCTCTGCAAATAATCGTCCATTAAAATACCTTAGAAAGAGCAAAAAAAGAAAGAAAGAAAGAAAGAAAAAACGATGGTCGTTGAATTGGCTGTACCTGGTATCGAAAAATGACGCCCGACTCGGTGAGGGCCTTGGCGAGGTAGACTCCGTGAGTGTAGGGCGCCGTGTGGTCGGCCATGCCGTGCAGCAGGAACAGGCTGTGACTCGGCACTAGCCTCGCTCGCTGCGTCAGGTCGGCCTCCACGTAGGCCTTGTAGTTCTCCGACGGCGGGCCCAGCACGCGCTCCGTGAACGCCGAGTCTGCAATTGTCGCAAGATGTGCCGTTAGCCTTAGCGCTTCGACAACGGGGGGACGACGAAGCGGCGCGCAAGTACTGACTGTAGTAGAGCCAATCGGCAATGGGATTGACGGCGACGCCGCACTTGAAGACGTCCTGCTGGCTGCCGAGGACCATGGCGGTGACGTAGCCGCCGTAGCCCCAGCCCCAGACGCCGACGCGCGACTCGTCGAGGTACTTGAGGGTGTCGAGCAGGTGCCTGAGCACCGTCACCTGGTCCTGCACCTCGACGCCGCCGATGCGCCGGTAGAGCGCGCGCTTGCCCTGGCCCCGCGAGCCGCGCACGTCCAGTCGCACGTACACCACGTCGTTGTGGCTGGACATGTAGGTGCCCCAGTCGATGCCGAACTGGTCGGTCACCGCGGCGCTGCCGGGCCGCCCGTTCACCTCCACCAGCACCGGGAACGCCGCGTCGCGCAGCTCCTCGCGCCACGACGGCGGCAGCAGCAGCTGCACCTGCGCCCGCCAGCCCTGCGGCAGCGGCACCTACCCCATTTTACCACCCCCGACCGATTTCGTTAGCTGTTCTGCCTTCTGCTGCAACCTTATCTCGCATATTCATTCAGTTCATTCAGTCCTACCTCGAAACTCTGCCTCTTGGGCAAGGCCAGCTGCGACATCAGCTCGGCTCGCTGAATCCTCGTGTCGTACAGCACCCGCACCATTCTGTTCGTTCGCATGGAATGCACTGCGGCGAGCGGTAGCCCCGGCCCGTTGCAGTATAACACGTAATAGCCAAATTCCTCGTCGTCCTTCGGCTGCTGCGGCTGCTGCGGCGGCGACGACGTTGCATCGTCGATGAACGGCGGATTAACCGACGCCCCGAAATACGAACAATTGGTGTAGTAGAGCCGATTGTTCCACTGGAGGTCGCCTATTTCGCAGGTCACGCAGTAGGGCTCCACTCGACGAGGGTCGTCCGCTATCGGATCCTTCACCGAGAACAAGTGCTTCTGACCGGGACTGTTTTCCTTGCTCGCCAAGTAGTACACCAGATGGGACTTTGTATCCCAGGCCAGAATCTCGCTCACCTGTTGCAACACGCGCAATCACAATATTTCATCATGAAAACGGCGCTGATTTTCCTTCGTAAAGCCATTGGGACTGCGCCCAAAATTAAATTTTTTTCCCCACTGCACCGAACAATGCTGCTGCACTTTAATTCAAGTGGCGTACACAGTATCAAATTATTTGGAGAGATAAATTACCGAGGTGGTAGAACGTGCCAAAACGTGTCAAAGTATATCTTAGTTCGGAAGATCATAGTTTTAAAAGTGAATATCAACACTGTACTTTCAAACTCAATTTCAACTTTTCCGCTGCGTCCATTGTCAACACAATCGCAATATTTATTTATAGCAACGAACTCGATTAAACTTTGATGCACCAATTTTGTCAAATGTAAAAAATTGGCCACTGATACTATCAAATAATATAAGAAATTATGGTTTTTTGGATTTTGCATAAAAAACAATGATAAATTTTATCGACTAAATTGTCTGTAAGAGCCTGAATTCAGAACTATTTACCGATTTTGGATCTATTATAACAATCATTTCTAGCAGAAACTACGTGCAATTAGCTAATTGGGCAGAACGGTATAGGGTCGATGACTAATTAGTCGGCGGTAAATTGCTCGCCGTAAACACTTGAAAGAAACAAATGATCGATGGTGCGTCCAATACCACTAATCTTCTCAACAGAGGTCCCTGACAAGTCATTTCTCTGACAATCTATCACTTATCATTCTGCGAAATATAATATTAATCGATCTACTTCGAAGAACTGTATTAGGTTTCATAGACAAAGTGACCAAGATAATAGACATTTTCAAAGACCATTACAGAAAATCAATTCACTTCGGTGTGAAACAGTCGTGCAGGCTAATATTCCCTAGCTGCAACTATGTAAGCAGAATTAGTGTGCTATCACCCGGATACTGATTAAGCCTTCAATCCTGTACGGAGTATTGGCAAATGACTTCCTGCATTTTCACAAAAATAAGTATGTAGTGACATACAGTATTCGATAAATATCTAATAACAGCAGCATTTGAGAATTTTTTTCATGAATCACGAAAAAATTAGTTAATACCCAGCAATCATAAAAAATAATTTTTTGAAAGTGCTTGTTGAGTATTTCCCCTTTTTTCTGCTGTTAAAATCGCATTTTAAACCGTACGTATTCTATAATAAATTTATAAAATTAAAGATAATCTAGATTTTAGATAAATATTTTTTACATATTATAAGTATATTGAATATAAAATTTTGCAAAATTTTATTTCTGTATTGAATAAATAAAATGGAATATTTTCGACTGCATAAGTTTTAAAAGTTGTTTGTGAGATAATCTCTACTAATAATTATTAGTATTGAAAAGAACCGAGCGCTTAGCCGCTTGACGATTGGTGAAAATATGATTGGTGGGAGTAGAGGTAGTGAACGCTCGGCACGTGATCGGGGGGTGCACGCAGAGTTCAGTTCTCTTTCCGGGAGTCATTTGGTTTGCCGCTCTCATAGGTAACGGACAAGCAAAGCAATCATGCCAAGCCACCGGAAACCAGCAAGCCGTGGGGGCAAGAAGGAGGCAAAACGGACGGAGAGACGTGGCGTCGTTGGGCAAGGAAGAGCCGGTAAGAGGAAAAACCAGGATCTCAAGGAGAATGCCAATAAATACTTGCTGGAGCAGGCCTTGAAAGATCTGGAAAACTACATGGACCACTATGAAAATTGGGACAAACAGCGTGGTGGGCCGTTTTACGAAGAGAGGCTTGCTAGGCTCGTGGCGAATAAGAAGCTTCTGGAATCGCTGAGGGACAATACGCTGAAAAACACCTCGAACATCATCGTGCAAACGGTCACAAACGCCGTCAGGTACAGTCTCGGTGAATTCTTCGACTCGATTGACAGCGAGCAGAAAGAAGATGAGCTCGTCAAGTCCATTTCTGATTTGCGACTTCTTCAGGATTAATTTTACATTTGATTATTATTGAACCAATCGGCCCTTTTCAGGGCCATCAATGACTATCAAACGTATGAACACTATTTTTTGCATGTTATGTAGTAGTTGAAAACTAATAATTTGATACAATGTGGGTAATTTTGTAAATGGAATTTTTATGTTTAAAAATCGATCTTTACGAGCGGGGCCACAAATAAACTTGCGAATGCTGTTGTTTGCCGAGTACAATTGAAAAACAAGTAATGATTTGCGACTGACTAGACAGTAAACAGAATAATGAGAATGTGTGACGCATGGTGCGGCTACTCGCCTCGTATCGTCCATGCGACAGCACGGCGATTCTCTGCTGGGTGAGAGTGACGTGCTTGATGTGCGTGAAATGCTCCTGATCGCCTTCTTGCACGGCGGCGAGCAGGAGGAAGCTGTCGCCATCGGGCGCGAAGACCGGGTGTGGCTGGGCGTCGAGCCACTGTCCCTCGGGTGCGCGCTCCGAGTGCGTCTCCTCGCAGTCCCAGCTGGGCGCCCGGCACGCCGACACCACCGACAGATTTTGCGAGCGCGTCATCCACACCACCGCGACCTGCGTCGAGTCCTCGCCAATCCAGCCCGCCGATATCAGGTAGTACTCTCTGGAACAAACGTTATTTTACCCGCATCAATCATCGTCTTTTTGTCTTTTCAATCTACGTCTTGTAGGGGCGTCTTGTCTTTTCAACAGTCTACACGCTACGTCGCACTGCAGCTAATAGCTGTCAGTTAAATCGCAGGATAGCAGCAGTCTAGTTAAACCCTAATTATCTCAATTAACACGTATAGCAGCAGCGAGCGAGAGTGGAGGAGGAGCTGAGGGAGAGAGAGAATACGAGTGACTTACTGGCCGTCAAACACAGGTGGCGGCTTGAGCTTCACTTTATTGGGGGTGGAGCTGGTGACGTTGCTTGTATTGTTGTAGGCCGTTGTCACGTTGGCAAAGTCCACTATCCAGACGTCCACCTCGGGATTAGGCGAGCCAGGCGTCGGATACCTCACCGACCTCGACGGGGGGAATATGCCTTTACGCTGCGCGTCACTGCTCATCGTCGCTCCGAACCACGGGAATTCCAAAGACGTGATCTGCCAGTTCATTATTTCTATTAAGCTTATGACTTTTATCCAGATTGCTTTCTATTTGCCTTTGATCGTTTGAAAAATTCTCAAACAATTCTTCCAACTCGATCTTTCAAACTTTTAATTTTCGTATACACTTATATACAGCCGCGCATCGATTGTGCAGAGAACTGAAATTACGAGCCTTCCGAGATGGGAGCTTGCCAAATTCACAAATCTTATTTTCGCGAAAAAGTATTATACAATTTAAAGCTTTGTGTGTCGAAACAGATTATGCTCGTTTAAATTTAAGCGTGCCCGCATCAAGTTTGTTGGACAAAGCGAATCGTTTAAATTTGCTCGCTTGGTTGAACCAATTGTTCGTTTACAGATTACTAGTAATTTCAAGTAAAATATTGACGATAATCTACATGCTGTTTAAAAATGACAATGGCATAAACCACTCGCGAGATGGAAAATATATGTGGCAACTAGGGTATTAAGAGAACAAATTGTACAGCTCTGAATTGAAAAGGATTAAAGCAGCTATAAGGGAGAGGAAATTTGTCAGTTTCAGTTAATACCGTTCTGCTAATACCGTTTGCCTTCGACGCAGATATATGAGAGGTGAGTGAGAGGTAGGAACCTTAGTGTCGTTAAAAGAGGCGAACATGAGGTGAGAGCCGTCTGAGCTGGGCCAGGTGCAGTCGGGCCGAGGCAGAATCTCCTCCTGATAGAGCCAATCGGGCACGCCATTGTAAACGACGCCGGGAAGGCCGGTGTCGGTGAGCCTGGTGTCCTCGTTGGAGGTGGGCGAGCTGCGCACGTAGATGTCGTTGTCGGAGACCATCAGGAGGGCGGTGCTGTTGCCGAGCCAGGCGGCGTGCTGGAAGGGCGTCTGTTGGACGCGCGACAAGGCCTGCAGCCGAAGGGGCATGTGGTGGCTGCACATATTGCACACAATCACGCACATAGCATTGCGGTTAGCAGCGCTGGCTCCCCAAGCTGGCACCCATTAGATGCCGCCCGATTTCATATTTTCGCCGGCTTTTAATCTGCCATTGCCGGCGAACGAGCCACTGCTGCTCGGACTTTTAATTTTTAACGACAAGCTAAAAGGAGGCCCCCGCTGCGACGCGTCAATTATTCGGCGCGGCAGCTATCGATTAAACCGACGCGACGCGGACGGTGCGCCGAGCGCGCAACCTTTTTCAGGATTATTCCCTTGGCGCAATGAGCATTTAATGCTCTGCCAACTGCAGTAACTGCTCATCAAAGCAAATTATTTTAAGTTTCTGCCATTAGAATGATAATTGGGGTGAAGCCGAGGGTGCGAGCGCGATAAGGCTGAAAGTGATAGATTGGGAGGATGCGAGTTACTTACTCGTTGGTGACATCGTACACGGTGTAATGAGCAGTGAACGTGTGCCGGAACACCTGCAAAAGAGGCAAACAGCAGAGAGGATATACGTGTGTGTCTTAGTAGCGGCACGCTTGGTGTGGCTAGGTGCTGTTGCTCGTCGCAGCAGCCAGAGGTGTTTGCTTACCGGCTTGACATTATGCTTGAAGAGCACGTAGCGCAAGTCCGTGCTACACTGGTAGCCCTGCACGTTGAGCTGCCTCTGCAAGCACACAAAAACAAGTCCCTTACATTTTCATCCTTTTCTTCATCCTTCTCTCGTAATCGCTGACGTCGAGCGCAAAAATTATTGCGGCGCCGAGACTGGTAAAAAAATTGATTGCAAGTAGTGCGCTCTCTCCCCCTCTCCCTCTCTCTCTGATTTAGTTAGACACTTTTTGCCAGCAGCTTTGCGATATTGGCTCGCCAATGCTTCTTCTTGCTCGTGATTTTAATTATTCTTTTATGCACTGCGGTCAATTTGCGGCCGCGTCCGCGCTCACGCTCCCGCTAATAAAAGCCCCGAGATTTTCTAATTATTGGTAAAATATTGCTCGATACTCGCTACCCTACTTTTTATCTATGCTCACGAGTTTAGTTTCGAAAGAGTATAAAGAACTATTTTTAGTTGATATTGACGTGGACGACATTATGGAAATTGGAAATTGGAAAAAGCACCAAAATATTGTCAGCTTTACGCGGCTGGAAAAAAGAATAATTGATTTGGTGAAATGGATACGTATAGTATAGCTTTGAATTTCAAACGACAGAGATGCTCACAGCGTCAGTGCATTTTTTTTTCACGTCAAAAGTTAGATACTTTAAGCTTCCATTAGCCCAAGTCGCAAATAAAACATTCTCTCTCAGCGCTCGTTCCGGCACTGGCAGAAAAAGGTCGATCCGAGGTATGCGAAAAAAAAAGAACGACGAGTGCAGTGTGGAGGGCCAGTGGGAAATCGCGCACACAGGCCAGCAAGAAGCCTTAATGTGCTCTCTCGCCGGAGAGAAAAATCGGTGCGGCACCTTGGCTAGCAAGCGGAAGAAGAGGGGGAAAAAAGGAATCACGAGTGCGCAAGGCAATTCTTTCCGGCGAGCCAGTTTAACACCGCGCGGCCCTTTGAACCACAGGAGAAAGGGATATAGAGACAAATAGTAATAGAGGGACGGGGGAGGAAGAGAGAGTGAGAGAAAGAGCGCTCAAAAATTAACGGACCGCGAATGTATGTGTGCAGTACGAGTTTGCCTCGAAAGGGAGAGAAAAAATCGCAAACAAGTAGACGGAGAGTCAGGTCTAATTTTTTTTTTACTTTTTCAAATAGTCGCTCGCCGAGAGAGAGAGAGAGAGAGAGAGAGAGAGAGAAAGAGAGAGAGAGAGAGAGAGAGAGAGTGAGAGAGACCAAAAGATGGTACGAGTCTAGGATACTTTTGCAGGCACTCAACGCTATAAAAAATTTAATTTAATTTATGAGAGGGTCACTAATTAGTTAATCTTAGAGGGTCTATATGAATTATTAGTATTACTTGAATAATGAATTTTCAGTCATTTTTCAACCCCTTCGCCCGTGTCGAGATACAGTTCTAAATGTATTGTGTTGAATAAAAATGCATGGCGACGATCTTCAGATATTTCATAGCCGATGATTTTACTTTCTGCATGTTCCAACTTATTATTATTCAACGTTTTGATTGATTAAATGAAAAAAATATATCAACGTTTATGATTCTAAGCGTAAGTTTACAATTTTCAAAACATACGAGAAAAATAAAATCCCGATTAGCTTTACGATCAATTGGCCCTTTTCAGGGCTGTTAATTTTGATGTGTGCTAAATTTTTTCCTCATGCTATAAAAAAAACTATATTTTTACCATGCAAACAGCGTTGTCTTATGTACGGAAGAATTTAGATAATAATCAAAATACAATTTACACAATTAATAATTGGCAAGTAATTAGTAGTTGGCGGAATCCACTCGTGTTAGTGATGCAAATGCAAAAGTGTCATTCAGTATTTAAAAAATGCAAGAAAGCAAAGTAAATAATTTTGCAATAGCTTTACCCTCGTCATTTCTCAGATGATAAAGAGAGAGAGAGAGAGAGAGATTTGATTGATTGAATACTATTTTATTTGAGAGAGAGAGAGAGAGAGAGAGAGAGAGAGAGAGAGAGAGAGGGAAAGCCGAGCACGTTTAATCCTAAAACAAGTGTCACATTCAAAAACACTTTCAATCCCATAAATGTAGTCATATCTCGGCGAGCCGCTCCCACGCGCTCGCCGAGCCGGCTGCCGGGGCGCATTGAAAAACGCCGAGCGAGAGAGGGACAAAAGCATAAAAAGCTCCCTCTCGGGACGAGGAAAGAGAAAGAGATGAGAGGCGGTTGCCGGGCGCGGACGGATCAATGCGCGCGCGCTATGTACTCTCTTGCTCTTTCTCTCTTTCTCTCTCGTTTTCCGTGAGGATGATCCGCGAGCTGATTCCCTACTGCTGGCAACATGTGTGCATGCGTAAGCTAACGAGTACAAATCAAGAGGTCAAAGCGATATTGAATTGGAGCTTGCGTGCCTTGCGCTACGCGGCTTTGTCGAGCAATCCAGCTGCGGAATGAAGCGCGCGGCGGCCGTATCCGTGCAGCAGCCGTTGCGGTGCGCAGTCACGGCCGAACGAGCAAACGCTCGAGCAAACGAGCAGCAGCAGCTCTTCGCGTTTACGGAATTTCGTTACCGCACTGCGGATCGCTCGTTGTTTATCGAGAGGCCCTCCATCCCTCTCTTTCCCATCCATTCTTCTGCGCGCATTCAATCGCATTCGTTCATTCATTCATTCATTTCGCGCAGAGTTATCGCGCCAAATCACTCGTGTAATCCCTTCAAGCAAAGGGACAGCTCTTTTACGCATCCAATAACTCAATAACCCAGTGTGCAGTGAGCATTTACATGCTATCACAAAGCGCTCTGGCAAATTCGTTTGGCCATCGATGATATCGCTATTCCCCGCTCGCAGCCAAATCATTTCCTCGGAGATTATCTCTCAATGGTCTGCCGCGCCTACCGCCGCCAGCGGAGAGTGAACAGGTGTCTGATATCACCTCATTACGCTTAATGGCGCGTAATTCGCCGCGGCAACGAGTCGCGCGAAACATGAAAAAATGAACAGGAGTGCAGATGTGGATTAGATATCGAGTAATTACGCCATGGCCTTTGTGCAGAGCCACGGCTGCAGCCGGTCCTTTTCAATTGTTCCTCTTTTGCCTTTTGATCGACAGACAGGCAGGCAGCTATAGGGGGGGGGGGGGGGGGGTGACTGCGCTCTGGGCCCATCGAGAGGATCAATCGGCCGGGGGGCGCGAGCAGTCGGCCCTATCGAGCGGAAAATTGCGCGGCAATTTCTATCTTTTGACGAATTTTTCTGCCAGCTACCTCGGGGAATTCAATGTTCCCTTTTCGGAGGCTCTTGGCAAAGCGAATATGCTTTCCCAGAGACTCGGCGCCCGGCGCACGCTCCACTGCGATAGCTCATTATCTTTTTCATACTTGTTCTTTAGGGGCGATTTATGCAAATTAATGCATTATCATTGGGCGGCGGGCAGGCGGTTAGTCTGGTTCTGTAACCACAGCTCGCTCGCAGTCGCTTGGCGGCGGACAGGTCGTTTAATTGAATCTCACCTTTCCGCTTAATCCGGCCTCGCGCGCGTTGCTGGCGCGCAGCAAAGACACCCAAGTTTTAATTAAATCTTCGAAAAGTCGTGAAATTACGCGAGCCGCGCCGTCCGCCGCCGCCACCGCCGCAGGCCCCGAAGTATGCGGTAAATTGCATAAACGAGAATTCATCCAATTTCACTTGAAAGGTCTCCCTCGCCAGCTCACACGCCGCATAGCAGCAGACTCGTCGCCACCGCCGACGCTCTTTAGCTCTCGATTTTTCAACGCTTTCCTCGTTTGCGCCTGGCAGGCCGGGGGGTGTGAAGAGTAGATGTTTTATGGATGTGTCCGAGGATCAATCTCGAATAGAGCTTTCTCTCTCTCTCTCTCTCATTCGTGCTCTTCTCGAACGGGCTTTTAGCGATGGAGTGGGAAAAGTTGTGGGAGGGTATTTAATGCTATTCATCGAATAATCGTCATAATGCAAGCGTGCTATCGGATCGAAATTATGTATATTAGCGCAATTGAATAGCTGGCATTGCTCGCCATCGCGATTATTAATTGATAAATCAGAGCGGCGAGAGCAGAGGTCGTTTACATTAATGACTTTGACCCAGTTGCTGCGGTCGCAGGCAGCGCGGAGAAGCAGAAGAGATAGAAAGTAGAATAAGTCGTGCAGCTAGGACTGTAGATACGTACGAGAGTGTGGTTGGAGACTAGAAGCGAGATGGAGTTATTGGAGGTGTCGAGAAGGGCGAGGGAGCCGTCGTCCGCCTGGTAAACGAATTTATCGTGCGATATCCAGGAGGGCGGCAGCCTGCGGGGAGTCAAGTCGCCGTGCAGGCACTCCTCCAGTGTCAGCCGTCTACCACTCCAGTACAAAAGTTCATCCACGTACCTACGGACACACAACGTAACCACCCACCACCACCACAACATTAATCAAGCCGCTTTCGCTTTTTCTTCACCACTTGTTGTGCCTCTACTCTACTCTACTCTACTCTGCTCTGCTGGTTCCTACACCATGCTTTTTTCTTTAACTCTCAAACGAGCCTTCATGCAGTAAGAGAGTGAGTACTGACCCGAGTAGGTAAATGGCGGTGACGATGCCGGCGATGACAGTGCTGATGACCAGCAGCGAGAAGATGATACTCCGCCAGTTGTGGCCCTCACCTGGATACGTAAGGTCCTGCAAATACCAAATCGACAATTGAACACGACTGATGGTCCTCGTCGGAGTCGCTCCAAAGAATGCAGGCAATAAGCAACGCGGCGTTGGCGGCGGCGGCGGCGATAAGGCACGCGGCTAGCACAAAACTACTTTGCCAAGGCTAAACGTGGGCAATCTCGAACGAATCCGAGTAGTCCGGCATTAACATGGCTGCGCGCATTGAAAGTCGATAGTCGCTCGCAGCGAAGAAGGCAAACAAAAATTTCTTTTTCTCCACGCGAATTTTCCTACACATAGCGTCTCGCGGAGTCGCGCGGCTCTGCATATAAATATAAATTCGAGATTACGCTGGCTGCTGCTGCTGTGCGCTGGCTGAATGTTGATGCGCGCGAGCGAGAAAATACTCGTTAGCCCGCAGCACGCAGGCGACAACTATAGCCTGATATCATGCAGAGCCGCTTTGGAAATACATGGACTAGAGTGAGCGAGGGGCTTACCTCGTCGTCGTACGCGGTGTGCTCAAAGCCCGTCTCAATCATCTCGTTCGATGTAGTTGCGTTCGCCACTCACTTGGATATAATTGAATTACACTTATAGGCAAGCAGACTACGAGATTTCTATTTTGCCCGACGAGGACGACGACGACGACGACGACGACGACGAAAGCTCTCTGCGTGTACTAGTTAATTCTAGTCGAACGACGGCACGTAAACGCGGAATAAAGAAGAGCGAGAGGCGAAAGTGAAGTTGAGACATGCGCGACAGTCGGGCGCGAAGTGTGACAGACTGCAAGCGCGATCGACGACTAGCGTTGGGGGTCGCAACTTTGACCGCGAGCCGTGCGGGCTTGTAACGCTTCCAGCTCATTAGATTAAGTAGCGCCGGCGGTGAGGCGCGTTAATTAGCTTTGCCTACTTCGCCCCTTCGATACCCAACTTTGCGTATTACACAAAACTTTCGCCTATTTTCCCAGCATTGTTCTTCCAGCAGCGCAAGCTCGTGTATCGTAAAGTTGCGCGAGCTTACTGAAATTGCAACCTCATCCCGCTTTCCTCGATCTACAGCTGCGAGCTTCTAGTTTACTCCGTGTTTATCTATATCGAAGGATTATATGCCGATTGGATTCGCCCCCAGCTCTCATCTCATTTTGCCAATGTTCGCCAATTTTCACTATACAGCCCGCAGCCATGTATCAAAGGGAACAAGGGGAAGACTCATTATCGCGAATATTTCGTTTCATTCTGTTAATTGATCCAGCAAGAGAATTCAAAATTTGGCACGTGCACACAGGGAATTGATGATTATATTGCGTTCTAAACAAATTGCACGAAGCATTGTCGAGATGCAATCGAGTGGGCTTGTAACGAGCTGGCAAGTTAATCGAACAAATTCGCACAATCAGCAATTCCGATTGCGAATCGCTGTGACTGGGCGAATTGAATCTCGCCGAGAGCTCGAGCTGCGAGGCGCGCGCTCGTCACGGAAATCTTGCCGCATTACGAATTCACTGGCGCATCTCGAGTAATTATATCGCGGAGTGCGCGCGCTCGCGTCTCTGATTAGCCTGCCTCCGCAGCAGCAGCAGCAGCAGCAGCAGAGTCTTGGCTATAATTGAGCCCGTAGTAGCGGCGATGACAAGCGAAAGTACGTGCCTGGTTGTAAGGATCGCTTAAACCGCGTCGTTTGTGCGCTCATGAATCTCTCGAATTCAATGACTGCGCCGCCACTGATTTACGCCCAGCCAAATCGGAATTTCAGTGCGACCACCGCGACGACGATTTATCGTTGTTTTTCCGCAGAACTACATACATTTGAATTTCATGCAGCACACAAAACGCACACAAAGTTACTTGCTACGATATTTCGTGTTCTCTCTCTCTCTTCGGAATTTCTTCGGTTGTGTTTGTAATACGTGCTAGTGGCGTGTGTAATCAATGCAGATAAATGAATATGTTTGAGGCAGTGTGCGAGCTGCAGGCTATAGCTATATAATATAATACATGTTGAAGAGGGTTAATGAACTCTATTATGCAGATGACACATGGGGGTGCATCGTGGTCATTGTTAGCCTGTAAAAATGTGTTTGGCGCGATATAATCATCACATCATGCTTGTTAACGTAATAAAGTGTATCGACACAAGGTGTGTGTGTGTGTGTGTGTGTGTGTGTGTGTGTGTGTGTGTGTGTGTGTGTGTGTGTGGATAAAAAGCTTA
Source organism: Galeopsomyia nigrocyanea (assembly GCA_035047105.1). Lineage (NCBI taxonomy): Eukaryota > Metazoa > Arthropoda > Insecta > Hymenoptera > Eulophidae > Galeopsomyia > Galeopsomyia nigrocyanea. Next base: position 11,550,490 of record JAWWMK010000032.1, on the reverse strand, counting down.
CGTACTGCGCATCATCCATATTACTTGGAGGAGGGAATGGTGTGATGTATATACGAGAAATAATAGAAGCTGCAGCGGCGTCAGCGGATATTTTACCTCTTTTACCTGGGAAGATTTTGAGCGGGAGTCGCCGACTTGCACGGTCTCGTCGGGAGGTAGCCGCCACGAGTTCCTCTCAATGTTGACGCTGGCGTTCATAGCGGCCTCAGCTCCTCACCCGCAGCCGCAGCCGAAGCCGCCGCTCAGCTGCAGCGCTCCCCGAGAGCTGCCTAGCTGCCCAATCAGCCTGCCAGCACTATGTACTTCAGCCTGCAGCCAGCCAGCTACTCCCTCGCTGCCACACCTGCAACACCCATCGCCATTCCCCCAATTATTCCTCAATATCATCATCAATAATCATTGCTGCGTCGGGATAAATTATAGCCTGTTTCCGAACTTTCCATCCACACTATTTCCCGCTATTTCCCCGAGCCAAGCGAGAGCCGCTTCAAGATAAACGTTTAACGGCTTGTACAACAAATTCAACGGCACTTCCTCGAGTTTCCTCGCAAAAACTTTCGCTCGACTACCTGGCGCTAAAGTGCCATGATTAATTCACTACTATTCAACGCGAACTTACTTTCCTCCAGCGCCAAGATCATTCACCTATTATGTCTTATTTTCATCAATTTTTGCGAGAATCAATTTATCTTTATTCGCTGCAGTGATGCACGATATTTTATCACGCGGAACTTGAACTACGTGCAAGAATTTGATAAATATTACCTGTCAATAAAAAATAATAAAAAAAGAAGCCGCAACTTGACAAATATTGATATTTCACATTTTACAAGGTATTTCTGCGACGACACAACCAATGCTACATCCATTTGAATTTTTATCTGTTATCGGGATGCAACAGCTGCATGTAAATTTTCGCGCTTGCACGAGAGAGAGCAAACAAAAATGTTGTCGTCCAATAAAGATTAATAGATTTTAATCAGCGAAATAGCCAACGGGGCATGAACAATTTACGCCGGATAAATGCAATTACCAGCGTAAACAGGAAAACGCAAATAACAGCGCGACAGCAGCGAGCGCGATGCCAAATATATATATTTTACCGTAAATTCAGCAGAGCCGACAGCCAAAAAAAAAAGATTCTTATCAGCGAAAATCAGTGCAGAGCGCGTAAAAGTCGATTAAAGGTGACACGAGCTTTATCGTTTTTTTTTTCACGTCTGCGTGTGAGCAAGTGAAGCGTTCAATTCGTCGTTCGTTCTCTCTCGATTCGATTGGAGTCAGCTCCGCAGTCGGATAGCTTTATGTAAATTTATATTTACACTCGGCGCTTGCGTTTGATCAGACCCGTGGGAATTAGCGTCGAGTGCCAGATCGAATTCCCGCGACGATTAATAGGCTTCGACTCTTATGCCTCCGCTACACTGCGAGGATCATCCGATTTGCCGCATTGATATTTGAAACTTTTTATTTGTCGGCAAATCGGCTGATCCTCCAGTGTAGCGGAGGCATCATGCCTCCTCGCTGCTACTGTACTGTAATATGTTGCTACTGTCACCCAACCTCGACATCTATTAATCTTTATTGTTTCACCGGCGTTTTATCGATCGACAAATAATTATGTACTTTTTAAAATTAATTGCGAATATCGCCCAATATCGAATTTTTTGTTTCTGAATCCACACCGATGAAAATTGGAAGCTCAATATTCGGTCTGATTTATAACCGCAAAAAATACATAAAAGAGCTTTCATTGACCCTGCTCGATTGAAATCTGTTCAAATTCAAGCGCATCATCTATTTTATTCACTAAGTATATATTTATAGTTATAGTCACTAAGTGCTCATTACTGTGACTTCAATTAAAGCTCAGAAACATATATTTACACAGTAAAAATTTTTACTCATTTTCGGGACAAAAAAAAGTAAAAAGGTACTCAAAATAAGTATAAAGTTACTCAAAATGAGAAACCGATTACTCATTTTGAGTAACTTTTTACTTGTTTTGTCCCAAAAATGAGTAAAATTTTTTACTGTGTAAGCTCACTGAGTAGAACAAGAAGTAATCAATTGCCAAAAATCAAGAAAACTTTGTTTAGAAATAGTACTTATGTAAAAGCAATTAAATATTTCAATATGTTACCAGTTGAATTAAAAAACCTGGACAATAATTTCAAATGTATCAAAAAAAGCTCAAAGAATGGATTATTAAGAATACATAAAAAAGAAAAAGAAAAATGAAATATATCTATACATCTATATATCTATCTATCTATCTATCTAGTTCTGTTGATGTACAGCGACTCAGCAGCAAAACTGTATTTGTAGTTTTATTATTTATTCTATAAATGTTGATAATAATAGGTAGTATTATTCAATTGTACAATCCAATACCGCGAACAAGAGGTTTATCCTCTTCTGTGATGGATTGGCAGTGATCTGAATTAACTTCGGACGCCCTGCCAAATTATGTATTGGTTTTTCAATAAATAAATAAAAATCAATTTCTAAAAAATACAAAGAAAAATTCATAGCTTGTATATTTGCGGAAAATAAAATAAAAATTGTGCGCACGAGTAAGCGAAACTCACTGTTATAAAATACTTTTTTTTTATTGAAAGTTGTTTCCGATTGAAAATTTAAAAGTGAACTTTAGCAAGAGGTTTCGCGTGATACGATAAACATGAAAATGTGAGCGACTGCTATTCGTTAAAATTGTTTGCAGCTGTGTTTACGAAAGCAAACGAGGCCTCAAAGTGCGATTTAAAATGAGAGTCGATGGCAACTCGAATAGCCACCTCAATTTTCACTAGTCCCCTTAAAAGTATTGAGTTGCCATGGGCGTCAAAGTGGCTGTCAATTTGGGGGGAACAAAGCCGAAAGGGCCATAAATCAGCGCGGCGAGCTTGTAGTAAGCCCGCGAGAGAGCGGGAGAAGGAAAGTTTACAGCGACTAAACTAGCCAGCTCATCATTTTTGGCTAGAAGATACTGCAGCGCGCGAGCGACAACTTTTCAACAAGTTACGTAATCCGCACTCATTATTATTAATTGGCCGGGCGCGGCTTTATCGCGCGCAGCGAGTAGCTCTGGCAGTGAGTCCCGTGACGTCAGAGCTTGCAAGAGAGTGAGCGAAAGCCGTTACGTCAGAGCAGAGAGTGAGCAGCGCTCACTCGCGGAAACGGGGTCGACCACCTCCCGCCCAACCGACGACGACGATGACGACGACGACGATGCTCATTCATCGCTCACGGACGCTACTCGCGCGTTTATTAATGAATTTGAGAAAAGCTCCAGAGACAGCGAGCTTGAGTACCTTACCAGTCGCAATATCTTCGAGTTCACCTATCGTCTGCTGGCCAAGTTTTCGCGAGGGAGAGAAAGTTCTTATAGCGTCGGCGGAAAAAATTTATCGGACCGAGCTCAGTTTATTTATGGCGAAGGAGAGAGAACGCAAAGTGGCTGCATTTTGTGCAAACTCGCGAGAAAGCTTGATCTTTTGTTTCGAATAATAAACTTTGGAATTCGTCTCTCGTTAAAACTGCTTGACTTTTCCGCCAGCGAGCGAGTCAGCTGTTTACGAAGGACTTTTTCGAAAACAGATAGAGAACGTGATCGTAAAAAGACAACTCGCAGACTCTCTCTTTCTTCCCACGTTTATCTGTACATATACATCTATATACGTGTGCAATGTGCCTTCCAATAACGCCGAACACCTGACACCCCAAGCGCGCGACTTGCTGAAAAATTCTTAATGGCAAGTATAATATCTTTGCCTCGGCCAAAATTTAATGCTGCCCCCCCCCCCCTCTCTCTCTCTCTCTCTCTCTCTCTCTCTCTCTCTTGTATTCGATCAATTTTAATTTGGCTTGCTATTTTATCGGGAATAATACGCGGTGTATTAAAATTGCTCCGAAAGCTGTTATCGGCGAGCGTGGGAAAGAATTTTTCTCGTTGGCGAAAAAAAAAAAAAATTGAAGGATTTTATCGGGTCGCTCTACATTTTATTAATATTGCGCGATCTCACATGCATCCTATCCCATATTTATTTTGCAATTATATCGTAATTGGAATTCCGAAAATCCTTGGAATAGTTGGGAGTAATTAGTGACCTCAATTAAAATGGTCGATAAGCAAAGTTATGAAAAATTGTTGATAGTGATGAGGACTCGTTGAAAGCTCGCGGGCCGTGGTGGCGGCGGCGGCAAATCATGTATGTCGCGGTGTAAGATAGGTGGGTCGTGAAAGGTGCCCTTAATTCCCTTCCTTCGGCTCATTGCCGCCCCATTGACTCGGACAATGACGATCCACTGGCAAACAGCGGACAAAAAGACGTTCACGTACATGCGAGGCCGAGAACTGTTTAAAAGGACGGCTCTAAATGGGCGGCTGTTGAATAGCAGACAAAAGATGTTTCGTCGTCGTCGTCGTCGTCGTCGTTAAGCCTTTCGTGCACAGGAGGACGCCAAGCTCGAGCTTTTGGCTCGAAGAATACGAGTGAGAGCTCGCGCGCCTATTGTTGATGACGATCGATCACGCCCAAAACGACCTCTCGACGAATACTCTTTTTTTGGAGCTCATCCAAGTATCCAGATTGTTTCGCGCTGTTGTTGCTCTGCACGAAATTTCGCTGGTTTTTGCCGCATTTATTGTTGTTGTCGGCCCATTTAGTTTTCTCGCAACTGCAACTGCAGCGTCTTCTACTTGGCGAATCGGGGTTACTTACAATTGAAAAGCTAGCAGACCAAGCTCCTGTTTAATTGCTGTCAAAAAGGGATCGAGACAGCGCGATGCTGCGACGTCATTTCATAGAAACGAAGCCTTCAGCATTTTGAAATAAATCTGACGTCAGGTCAGGGCAAACAGTATGTCGAAGAAAAATAATGTGGATGCGGCGTTGGTTGTTTATAAATGTTCCGAGAATGGATGGGCTTGTAAAAGTCTTATCCAAATGAAAAAGGAAAAAGCAATTGGCGGAATGTAAGGGCTCTGAAGAACAAGACGCGAGCTGGTTCGCAATGGCCCTGGAGAAGTAGCAGAGCGCTAAAGAAGTTCAGCAGCTGTACGCAATAGCAATGGAGCTTGGCGTAAAGAGGTTCTCGCGCGAAAGCGCGGCGGTGCAGTAGATAGCGGCGGATCCGGGCAGTAGCAGCGACTGCTCTTGCTCGCGCTTGCTCGCTTGGGGGAGGATCGATCGCTGCAGCTCGGCCAAGATTAAAGGCCAGTTTGGCCTCTCGCTCTCTTTCCAGAGAGAGAGAGAGAGAGAGAGAGAGAGAGAGAGAGAGAGAGAGTATGTACACGATGGGGTGGATGCGAGTCACGCCGCTGCCGACTCTGTCTGGCAATGTAGCACTACTAGCGAGCGGGAGATAAATAAGCTTTTTGTTTGTTGCTGCGCTGCCGCTGCGCGCCCAGCCGTAGCCACACGTCCAAATGGGTTTGTGGGTTGACGAGAAAAGAGCGCGTCTCGCGAGTGTTTTTTCCAAAATAACAGCTGGCGTTTACGTCACCATCTCGTCGTCTGGCGCGCAACCAAGTCCCCGAGAAATAGACTACACACATAACAGCAGCGCGTACTGCACGCGCCCACGTGCACGTATATGTAGAGCGAGCTTGCGACAGCTGTCATTCGGCGCAACTTTGACACACCGCCGCGACTACTGGCGCGCGCATTAGTAGTCCAACTTGGGTCGGTGCACTGTGTAGCGCCGGGAGGCCATCAATTCCACGGCGCAGTGGAGAAAATTCGGACGAGTCGGGTCTCGAGAGCGAGCGAGCAAGCAGCTCGATATCCTGCGGCGCTCGATACATGCTAAAAAGCAGCTCGCCGCCGAGAAGCAGAAACTCGGCCGCGAGAGCGCACTTGGTCTTTCCAATTTTTCGCCGAGAGCTCGGCAACTTGCCAACTGCTAGCTCCATGCATGCGCGATTTACGCAGACCGGATGGACACCACCCCCTCCCACCCATCTACATCCAGCCAGCCCTTCCTTAACTTCATTACGCTTTTCGGCCCGAGATTTCAGCGCCCGAGAGACAAACCGCTCCTCTTCTTCTTCTTCCTCTTCTTCTTCTTCCTCTTCTTCTTTTTGTGTTCCTGCTGCGCATCCTTTTATTTTCCCGCTCATCCACTTTTCAGCCGGCTGAAAAGTATTATGCAAAATCATGCGCTGCTTCAATTCTTTGGCTCGACTACTGCATGTGGCCAAAAAACTGCTTTGCATTTTCTTTTTTATTTTCACGGTATGTGTTCGCTACTTGGAAAAATAACAAGCTATAAGAGCAGCAGCAGCTTCGGATTATACGAGAGAGCAGCGTTGTTGCATATACATCAAGTAATAACGCTGCCTTATGTGGTCATCAAAAAGTTGTGATTATAAGAGCAACCTCGCCTTTTTTTACGATCTAATGCTCGCCGATTGTGCTAAAAGCAGCAAGGTACCATCAGGATAAAAAAAGAAAAATACGCGTGGCAATCGAGAAAAAAAAATTTCAATCAATCTCAAATACTGATCAAACAAGTAATAGCTCTCTTAAACTTCCATTCGATCTGCCATAAAAGAAATGGCTCGGCCGACACTAATCTCGAGCTCGCGCGACAAACTCACGACGGTGTGGAATTCGTCAGCGGCGAAATCGATTTGCGGATTACGCGAAAAAGCCTCGATGCCAGGTACACGTATATACCTATACGCCTGTTGCAGCGACACGCCGCGACGCTTTACACGTTAGTGGTTATGACGCTGCTCGTTCCGCAAAACAAATTGTTTCCCAACACACCGCCTTTAATTCACCAGCGCGCTCTCTCAAGGTGTTTTCTCTGGTTTTACGAAGCGAGAACGAAAAAAAAAAAATAGCGCACTCTACCCTGTCATTCATTGATTTTTCCGATGTGCAACCGCCGCCGTTTTATTGTGTCCGACGCTCGTAAAAAAACGAGATGTTAGCACGTCCATTCGAATTCAACTGGCGCGTCACGGCGTTAGCTTGATTTTCGCGAACCGCTCGACGAGTGAAAGAAGTATAAAACGAAGAATAGAATTCAACATCAACGCTTCGATTCATCTGGAGATCCCTAGCTGGCGTCTCCTCGTTTTTCACCTGCAACTAAAGAATTCACGCGACTGCTGCAGTCGTTGAGGTGCGCGAGGAACGACCTCGATTCATTGTTCCGCCCGACACGCCAAAAGTCCGAAGAATAATGGCCTGGGCGATGATACAAAAAGGAGCGCAATCAGCGCGACTCTCTCGACTTGCCTCGAAAAAAAAGAACAGAGTGAGACTCGTGTTCCCGGCAGCTGCCATCTGCCACCAAAGCCTACTCTCACTTCCTCTCTTCCTCTCTCTCTCTCTCTCTCTCTCTCTCTCTCTCTCTCTCTCTATTCTCTATGGACAATATACACCAGCGCCAACGTGAATAGTGCCGAAATCAACTAGACGATCGCAATTCATTATTGCCTAGACCAAATTAAAAGTCTGAGAAATAAATGCGTCGACGCCTCAGCTATTCCGAGTAAATATTTGCTCGAGGCCGACATTTATGTGATATTTGCTTTGTAAATAGTGATGAAGCGTGAAGCTAGAGGACTCTTTTTTTCGCTACCAAAATAGACGAAAGAAAAATGGAGTAAAAAGAAAAATTCAATAAAAGCTCAATCGAAGATTAAAATGGTAAGTAAATTGAAAGCGCTAAAAAAAAAACAGAGAAAAATAGAGTACAGGGGGTGGGTATCGAAAACGAAAGATAATCTGTGAACACAATGAAACAGGAATATCTATGGAAATGCGTCGCCTCTTCGCGAAGCTCCAGCCGATAAAGCCGGACGAGAAACACGCAGAGGAGAATAAAAAGAGTCTTTGGAATGAATCAGATATGAAATGGAATATAACGGCCGCGACAATGTAGCCTTGAGCCAACAATGCGAGGGGTGTATATACTCGCTCGCTAGCTCGCCGCGGCACTTATCGTCAACAACGTCATTTCCTCGGCTATTTTTAATAAATCTGCAAATCGCCGTCCGACACACAAAAGCCTCGCGCATCCAATAGTCCTCGGCAACGTAAAAAAAGAAGTGGGAAAGCCGTTTATGTACTCCCCCCCCCCCTCTCTTGGCGAGGCAAGAAACTGGAAGCTTTTCCGCGCTCACGTGAAAAATGCTCTCGAGGCTTAATTATCGCGGCGCTCGCGCGCACTCGAGAGGGCATCGTTGTGATATTATACTCCAGCACTCCAGCGACTTTTTCAGCTGCTGCTATTTGCTTTGCCATTGAAAAATTTGGCGCTGCGTAATTAACAAATAAAGGAAAAACATGAGAAAGAAAATACTGCCAGCCGGCTACGAGACAAAGCAGAATTCGCGGCGAGCGAAGCGACAAACTTGCGGTGGTAAGAGCCGAAAAGGCTGAAACTCACTGGCAGAAAAAAGCTAATTTGCAGCTGTCGCTAAACTGCAGCCGTACGCAGTAAAACAAGAGGGAGTCTGGGAGTAAGGTAATTTCTTCAGGGAGAGGGTTTGATTAATTAGAGTACGCCTGGGACATCTCCGTTTCCATTGTCTCAGCTTAATTCTTTTTTGCCCCCGCCCCCGCCTCCGCGCCCGCGCGCTCACACAAGTACATTTTTGTCGAGTCATCGCAATGATACGACGATAATGCGCTATTTTGAGTCTCGGCCAAATGCACATCTAATTGGCAGAGCTTTCGAGCGCAAGCCGCAGAATAAAAGCGACTGTGGCAAAAAGCTCTCGCTACTCAAAGTATGTGCCACCACGACTCGAGTCGATACGTGCGGCAAGCAACGGCAATTTCACATGATCAACTGGCGCATATGTATTCGTGCTAGAAATGCATTGCCCGCGCTAGCTGCCATCAATTCATGCTAGCAAATTTTTATCTGCCTCACGCATCGACCATTTTTTCGCGCGCGCCAATTCAATGGAAACGCGTGCCCATCGATAAAGTCGTCGCGACTCGCGACTTGCAAGCGCCAGTCTGAATGATTAGAGGGTTAGGTGTGCGAGCTAATCGAGTGTGTCGCTCGCTCTCTCGCTGATTAATCGCCTGCAGCAACAGAGCGACGCGGCGAACAAAGCCTCGAGAGAGGGAGACGAGTGACGAGCTCGCTGATTTTTCATTTCCGACTCTGTTGATTTCCAATCAGTCGGCGTGCGCGCTCGCTCCACGCAAACTATCGACATTAGCCAAGATTCGCGGCTAATCCACTTATTTCCCGCGGACCGACTAACGAACTCTCGCTATATACGTTACACGCATCGCCAATGACAATTAGCTACGAGAAAGACTACTCACAATCAGTTCGAAAAAAGCAGCCAGCAGGATCCCCAGCTTCATTATCGTTCGCCTTGCAGCTGTAACAACAAAAAAAGCCTTCCATGAGTTTTTTCTCTGCATTTCAGCTGCGAAAAAAATATAGATCTATTCGGGGGGTCGTAAAGTTTAGGGTGAATTAAAATTCCGCGTGGCATTTTCTGGTACTACGCGTCGCTCGCGCGTAGTCGCGCGAAGTTCGTAAATAGCGGAAAGGAAAGGAAGGCCATGGAACTTGGTGAAAATAGTCGGAAGCCAATGCCAAGAATGTCAACGCGCCAAATAAATCGGACCCCCCCCCCCTTCCTCCTCCTCCTCCCTTTCCCCTTTCACACACCACCTGCACGCCATCAAATCCGAACTGCAATGAACGACACGCATTGCTCCAAAAACTCTCTTATTTCACTTTTTTTCTCGCGTGCGCGCGTATAACTGTCAAAGAGTGTTTCCGTCATAATAATTGCTCACACGCTAGATTTATCGAGTTAACTCTTGCTCGTTCGATATGCTGTCTCGCTCTATTTGAAAAAAAAGTGCGAGCTGCTCTTCGTTAAAAATTAACAGCGGGCCGAGTACGCGAGTCGGGCACTCTTTATTACGCCCTTGTAAAAGCACGGGCTATGTAGATTTTTTCAATCTTCCCCGCGCGCGTGAATTATAAGCACGAGGATATCCAAGCAAAAGATTAACTTTGCAAAAGAAAAAAAAGAAATGCAAAATTAGATTACCGAGATTAACTCGCCGTGAAAATTAGGTTAATCGCGATTATCCCTGCTGTCTTTCACTCGTCACGAGGTAAGTAGAGACTCGTACAAACATTAAACGCACTAATGAGCTTTCCGCTCGAAATCTAAAGAAAGAAAACAACAAAGCTAACCTCAGAGCGAGCGCAAACAAACACAGCCATCGGACATCCCGCAAGCAGCCCGACACACCACGACTAATTTTCCACGCGTCGCGAGCAACACTGAGAGTGCGGGAGAAAGAGAGAGAGAGAGAGCGAAAGCCGGGCATCGGAGTAGCAGCACGCACGCAGTTGCAGATTAGCCTCCCACCCCCCTCAATAAGCCGATCCGCGACCAATCGGCCTCGGCTTTGCCGCTGCTTTTCCAAGCGAAAATCCCATTTGGTCCGCGCGCGCGCCTACGATTTATCAAAATATCTAATAAAAAGTCGTCACGAGGCCTGCAAAAATAATAGGATAAGGTAATAAACGGGCTGTTTGTAAGGTACAACACGCGCGTTAAAATTCATAACGCGCAAGCTCGTAAAAGCTGATTCATGCTTATAGAGTCAGTCGCCAGCAGCAGCAGCAGCCATCAGCAGCCAGCCGCCCGCGAGAGAGGAAGCTTAGATAAATATTATCTTTCTCGCGCGAAAATCCTGTACTCGCAACTGCGTGAAAGGAAATTCGATGCGGCATGCTCGGGGATTGGCGAGATTGGGGAAGATGAGAGAAAAATGCACCATGTGACAAACAAAAGTTTGCTCAATAAAAAAGGTGAGTAGTAGGTTACGGTGGCGCCGCGGCTGCAGGGGGCTGGGAAAGCGAAACGACTTCCGTGCAGCTCTCGTACACACACGAACAGCGCACATAGCGCACACATCGCACCAGTGGGATATGGGCGTTGCGTGCGCGATAAAAGAATAAGAAATGAGGATGGAGAGTGAAGTGAACGAGGTGCTTTCCCGCAGCTCTATGTTTACCTCATTCATGCGAGCACGTAATAGTTTTATAAAAATGCATGAGGGGGACCCTCCTATCCTGTCCTACCACACCTCTGATCTAGGCCCTTCAATATTTATCGCGCAACATCAATTACAGGCCCTCCGGCCAATTTCCACATGCACTTTTCCAAATTGCTTTTCTTCAATTACGATACTTCGGCCCGAACTTCTCTTCGGAAATAATAGCGCTTTTTTGCCAATTCTATCTGCAGTCTGAGGCTAAGCAATCTTTCAAAGAACCATCACGATTGGCGAGAAAAAGCCTGTTTGCTCATTTTCTCAGCCCACTTTATAATTCCCGTGCGGAAGCAAACAGCAAAATATCAGGATGGCAATCTGGCGGCCTTGCCGCCGCTAAAAGCAGAGAGAGCCGAGCTACCATAACATATTTTACGTGCAATATTTGAACGGTCTAGTCCCGGGCCATCAGATACGCTCTTAGCTTTACATAAAATGCGCATAAATTGCCAAAGTAACTGTTTGCATTTTCATACCGAAAATGTTTCGCCTACATGCGCCGCGCAATTTGATAAAACTTTGGAATATCTTTATACGAGCGAACGAGAAAAAGTAGCACAAACAAAATTCTGGCATGGCCTGTGTCTGCGGCGCGCCGTTCAAATGAGATCTCGTAGTTGACGTAGCCGAAATTGTTGAGTAAGACGTAGGTGCTTACAGCGCTACGTGCGCCGAGTCGCAGAGTTATGAGCTGCGACGGCAAAGGGAATAGCATGTCTGCTTGCTCGCGAACATCCAAATAAACAGATGCACGCCGCGAAAACTTGAAAAAGAAAGCATGATATTAAAAAAACACAAGTTCGTGCTTTCGAAAAAAAGCTCTCTGCAGAAGAGAGCGAAAGAGAGAAAGATGAAGAAAAATAAACAAGCGATGACTGGGCTGTTTTAAAGCTCGACGATCGCCGTTTATTTGATTCTCCTCGGATCGCAACAGTCGATTTCCAACGATCCTCTGGGAATTCTGTACGGTGGTCTCTGTACTTTTCAGATAGTTTCACGGAAAACACGCCGCGGGGATAGTTTTTACAGCGGCCGATTCGTTAGGTGAGATGGATGACTTTCGGCGAAGCTTCTTTTTTTTTCTTCCTCTCTCTCGCTTTTCGCGGCTTTCGTTACGCGCTCCGCGGCAACCACTTTTAAATTGCGAAAATTTGTAGCGATCTCGCCTTTACATTTTATGTTGCACTCTCTGGCTGTAATATTTCCTGCTTCCACGAGATGAAAATCACGGAGAAATTATTTCCAAAGGAATTTTTTCTTCTTCTCGCTCTGCTGAAACAAACTGTACCGTCGTATATTTTTCTTGGGTTTCGAAAAAATTTGAATTTCAATAGGAGTTTAAATTTTATTTATCAAAAATAAGCACTTTTTTTCTGACTATATTCAATAAAGAGGCAATGCAGCATTGACAACTGACGCAGCACCTCTTATCTTGGTTTATTGAGTCCTATAAAATAGCACTTAAGTTTAGTACTCGAAGTTGATATTAAAATAAGATAATAAAAGCAGAACTATAAATCGTCCATAAACATGTGGCAATATAATGGCTCGACATTTTTTCGATATTTCGATTAAAAAATAAAAGATGATTTAAAGTTCAAAGCCGAAAGAATTCCATGAAAATTGATGGCTCCACGAAAATGGATTGAAAAGAGATATATGTATATAATATGTCTCAGGTAGAATAAAAATTTGTCTTGGTCGGAATCAATTTCCAACTGGTTGGACTGATGAGTCGGCGAGAAGTGAGAGATTGGCATATGAATTTGCCATTTGAAGAGAAAAATGAGGGAAAAGAAAATCGACAGTCGGCAGGGCGGTGAAAAGGCCAACTTTGAAATATTTATCGTGCGCGTTGTTCGAGGCATACTTGAACTGCACTCGCGCGCGCGCGCACTAAAGTTACACTCGCGCACAGCGAAGCGGAGAATACTTTTGAAAGTGTAAAGAGCTTCGAGAGAAATGCGCCGAAAGAATGTTCAGCTGCTTTGACTGCACAGTACACGGCGCGGGCGAAACAGCTTGGCGCACGTAAGCAGGATTTTCGCAGATAAAATTTTTTCGCCGCAGCCAACAACAAAAGACTCGACGTGCTTATTCAAATGCGCGCGCGGAAAGCAATGCGAACGGAAGGGGGAGAAAAAAAAAAGAAAAAGTACAGGGAGCGCGCGGCTGCCGGAGAGCGGGTCAAAGATCGATGTCCCGGACGGGAGATGTGTCCCATGGTGCTGCTGCCACTGGCGTGCGTCGCCATGGCAACGCTCCTAGGTCATGGCCAAGACTTGAGATTAGAAACAGAGAGGATCGCAAAAAAGTCATTTAATTTTTCAACTTTGATCTCGCGCGCGCTCACGAGATCAGATAGGGAAGGGTCATTCCTTTTTTAAATGGGAATCACGGAGGTCGGCCATTCTGGTCGATCTAATGCCTCTCCGTCATCGCCGGAGGAAAGATTTCCCGCGGAAAGAGCCATATCCTTCCCTCGACTGCCGATATGACGTACGACGACGACGACTACGGCGACGGCGGTGATTCTGCCGGGGCGATGTCTCGAGCGGCTTCCACCTTCTCGCTCGCTTTCTGCAAGTCCTTCGTGTAATTTTATTTTCCTCTACTCTCTCGCTTCTGCCTACCTGCCTGCCTGCCTGCTTTTATCAAATTTGTCTTTTCTCTTGTAATGCGATATCGCGTACTTTTGAATTCAAATACTTTTGACTTTCAAAGTAACATCGAAGAAACTTTTAAGCTTTCACAAGCCAAATGTTTTTTGAAATTCCACTTAAATGTTAATACAATCCATTTCCCAGCGAAATTTATCCTGGCGTTTACGTTGTTAACTTTAAAGCTATATTCCTCGAGACTTGATAAAAACTTCAACTAAAGAGAGTTAGTTTCAGTAAAAAAAAGAAAAAAAAACTTGCTAAGAAATTTATTGCAATGCTTCACGTTAGATAGAGCAATGCTCCGAAAGGTAGAATCCGCATTACATGTAGCAGGAATTTAAAAATAGATTAAACCCCCTGCTACTATCTCGTTTCCCGATACTTTCAACTCGAAAATAACTGCGCAAAAATATTATATTTTACAACGGCATTTCCGAGATCACGCGATAACACTGTAATTTATATCCTTAAACATCTCCTCCTTGCCAACGAGGTTCCCTCTCTCTCTCTCACGAAAAAAAGTCCACCCTCGTCGGGGTAAAAAAAGGGCAAACAGAGCAGTATACGTGACTGTCGGCTAGAGCCGGAAAATTTGAAGTGGAGAGGGGGGAGGAGGAGGAGGAGGAGGAGAGTGGAATCCACCTAATCGCCTTTGACGTTAATTAAAAACGAGGTGTGAGAGTGAGAGAGAGAGAGAGAGAGAGAGAGAGAGAGAGAGAGAGAGAGAGAGAGAGAGAGAGAGCCTGACGTCATCTCGCGCGCGCCTGCGCGACTATAATTATTATTAATTAATTAAACGCAGTAGCGATGCTGCCGCCGCAATTCCTCGAGCCCAAATCGTAATGACCTTCTCATATGCTCGCACGGTTCATTTGCAGCCGGGTGTTAATTGAAATGTTTTTTCACAATGTTTTTTTAGTGCGTGCAAAATGAAATGTTCTCTTTTTATCGTTGATTTAATATTTCTCGCGAGCGAAGTAGGTGTTACAGTTAGCTTGCCACGAGAGGTTCATTGAAAGGCTGTTGTATCCTTCCGCCAATTTCAAATTTGCATTGTAAATAGAAATTTATTTAAATTACGCAGTTTGCACAGCGCGCTCGCTTGCTTCGGTATATCATTGGCAATAATTATCCGAGCGATTTGGCCGTTAATTATTTGTCGTTCAACGGCCTGCATTGCTCGCCGAGTAATCATTATTCAATTTTATTTATGCCAGTCGGCAGAATACATTTAGCGATTGATTAACTTTTGTCGCATGCAGGCGCGGCTCATTTAAATTTGATGAAACGAAGTACATGCGGGGCCGCTGCAGAGGATTATATTTGTCGAGTGTGCGCGATATAATTAAAAAAAGATTTGACGCAATGAAAAATACGACGGCGATAAAGCTCATCAATTCAATAGCCAAAAAAGATGGTCGTATTGATGAGCGGATAATCTGGGTAATAACCGCGCCGGCAACGCGAGTCCATCAAAGTAATAGCGAATACTCAACAGGCTGGAAAGGGGCCGCCGAGCCTCGTCGTATGCAGCATTCTACGCGGAATAATAGATCAATAGACGTAAAAATGCAAAGGAGAGAAAGAGGCAGTCGTCAAACGACGATAGTAGAGAAACAAAAAAAGAGGGGCATATTGCCGCATTGAGAGGAGGAAAGTAAGTATCGGGGGAAGAGTAAAAAACGTATGTATATGTCTCGACCCCTTGAAAACTCTCTGCGCAATTCCGCGCCGCTTCGACCGTCCTTTATATACCAACCAAACGATACTACTTGTATATCCTGTTGGATTTTATCTCGCGCGTACACACGCTTGTCACACTAACGTTTTTAAAACATCCATTTTTTCTTTCAAATTCCCGACATTTCCGCAAGCACTAAACCTACTTCTACGTGAAAGTACTTTGCGTCTAATTAAAAAAGCGGTGGCGAGCAGCATGGCATTTCCATGTGGTTTTACTTGCTTCCTTTTTTTTCTTTTTCTTTTCTTTTTTTTTTTTTTTTGACAGCCGAGTAGGGCGTCAGCTTCGTTGGATGTTACGCGCGTTAGAGGATCGATAGCGGAGCTCTCCACGCATCCTTCCCCTCCCCGTCGCGCGCACGCCAAACTTCCTGCGAAAGAGCTTTTTCCCTGCTTCTTGCCTGTGCGCTGCGCGCATATAGCCTACTTACTTTTGTTTTGCCTCGACACTTTTTGATTGATGTTCGTCGGATTATGGAGGCTTTTTGTGCACTCGTGCACAGCCTGTTGCTGTTTTTCTCTCTCTTTTTTTCGCTATTTCATTTTTATTTATATTATCAAGTTCTCCCTCACTACGAGACTATTATGCCAACGTCACTCCGGCTATAAAGTATGTACACAGCAATTTTACACGGCCCAGAGCTGCTTATCCGAATGACAATTAGTTTAGCTCAGTGTAGCCTCGAGCGATGACACGCAGAAACGAATTCGCATTTACACTTTTTAAATCTACACGCAGATTGAAAGGGAAAAATGTTTGTCGTTACCGTTATGAGATATGCTTTAGCAGAATTGAAGCTTCGACGATCAAGAATTTACGTGGGAAGAAAATATAATATTCGCGTCACGAATAAATTGGATTGTATTCATTTTTGAATGCTCCGAAAGGTAGAATCTGCAAATAGTCAGAGAGAGCGAGAGAGAGAGAGAGCTGCCTTGGGAAACTGATACCGAGAGCATAATCGAGTAGCAGCGCGTAGTATTCTCGTGGAAACACACGTTATCAAACTTCCGAGAAACACAAGAGCACGCTGGAATCGAACGAAATTCATGAATATGATGATTACGACTCACCGCCAGCGTGAAATGCAAAATAACAATGGGATTGGCAAAGAGAAGGCATTTTTACTGTCAAACGCACGATACTAGTTTTTCACGAGCTTTCGTGCAGAGCAGCCAGGCAGATGGGATTTACAGCTATCGCTGTCGTTCGTCTGGTTACGAGTGGGTATATGTACCTTACACGGATACGACCGTCTGTTTACTCGGCAAGCTCCTTAAGCAGAAGAGAGTATAGTGAACGTACCTTTGTTATTATTAATACCCAGCTGCTGATCGACAGCTCTGCTTGCTTGCTTGCGCGCTCTATCTTTTTCACGAGGGTCATTCGCGTGACGAAAACGATGATTAAATCGCGCTGCCCGGTTATTCATTGTGACAGACGGCCGGCGCGGGCGGG
The DNA here is from genome assembly GCA_035047105.1 of Galeopsomyia nigrocyanea. Taxonomy (NCBI): domain Eukaryota; kingdom Metazoa; phylum Arthropoda; class Insecta; order Hymenoptera; family Eulophidae; genus Galeopsomyia; species Galeopsomyia nigrocyanea. Next base: position 11,533,559 of record JAWWMK010000032.1, on the reverse strand, counting down.
CTGCTTTTTTTTTCCTTTCTGACGAATCATCGTGTGTGCTTACTTTCATTCATCAGTCGCACGTGATTTATGGCACGATCGACAATTTCACTGTCAGCATTGTCGCTGTCGAGCCTTTCCGAACTGCCAGCCTGCCGAGGATTATTAATTTCAAATGTTACAAATTGAATTATTTTTTTCTTGCTATTTGCGCATTTTTTTGCCCATAGATTCTATTATATTAATAATGATTTATATTTTACAAAGCAAACAAATTTCAAAAAGCTCAGTGACCGATCGCATTTCTCCGTAAACATATTATACTGGTTAGTGCAAGCAAATGCGAAAGGCGAAGAAAGAAAAAATGAGAACGAGCTTCCAAATGAAATAATGGAGTATTACTGGGGAAATTCGATGAACGAAATTGGGAAATGGTATTTTGTTATTTTAATTTAAGGGCTGATGCGCGCTCGAAACAGTGTTTATTATCGGATGCATATTGGCAACAACGGAAAAAGTGGAGACGAATAAAGCTGAAAAAGAGTGGCGCGAGTGAGGCAGCTCGGTATTTCGAATTGGCGAAATAACGTGAAATTGACGTCGATAATCCAAAACTCGCCGTCAAAGATGACAGTGGCAGCCGATGGATTTTCGGCGGCGACGGCAGCTCGCGAATTCCTGGCATCATAGCAGAAATATTTCGTCGACGGCAAATGAGACTTTTAGTGGAAAAATCTCGGTCGACCTCCTTTTTCGCTGGCGGTACTCGCTGGTGCAAGCGGCAAAAAATCACTCCGCAGTTTCGCTCTCGGCGAGTTATAGACGTCGGTCGCAGCAAGTCGATACCACCACGGAGGCAGCGAATTTAACCATTCGTCGCTTCGCCTCTTTCTCTCTCTCTCTCTCTCTCTCTCTCTCTCTCTTTCTCGCACACATCGCGGAAGCCTCCTCTCGACAAACTCGCCGCCGAGCGACAGCGCAGCAGCACATGTGTAAGTATCGACGGGCAAACAGGATTATAAACTCGCGACTTTTGGCGAGGTTCCATCGCGCCACGACGTCGACGACGACGGCGACGAGCACGACGAGCACGACGACTATGTCGATTCGCATGAAATTCATGGAACGCCCTAATTGAAATTCGAGGACGAATCCCCTTCAAATACTTTTATGACCTAAGCTCGCGTGCAGTACACGGTCAATTGAATTGAACTGCAGGCGAGGTGTGTAGTATGTGTATACGTTGTACGGCAAGATTGGAATTAATGGCTAGTCTACGTGGAACTGCACTTTTGCTATTTCGCCAGGGACGTACAGAACTCCAGCTTATCGTAAAGAGTACGGGAGAGAGAGAGAGAGAGAGAGAGAGTGCGCGTGTCCGTTTTGATAAAGCGAAACGTGAAAAATGTCAGACATTCTCGCTTTTCAATTTTAATCTGCCTCCGGACGGAAAAAAAAGAGCGCCGCTGAATAAATGAATGGCCAACTTTCATCCGAGGCGAACATAATGCGGCGCGGCGGCGCTCAACGCGGGCGGGAATAAAAAAAGTTCTCTTCTCTCCCTTTCTGCGTATGCTGAATAGGCGTGTCTGGCCAAGTTTTTCAAAGAGATTTCGATTGCTACACTCCGAAGCCAATTATAATCCGGCGCGCCGCAGCCTATACTCCCGAGCTCCTCGACTCGCGGTGATACACTTTCGTCAAAAATTTGCCGCAGCACAGCAACAAGTGTCTATCTTGACGAAAATGAAAAATTGTCTGCGGCGTGCGGGAGAGGCCGAATCCGGCAGTACACATGTGCGCATAGAATTAATTGCGACTGCACGCGACGAGCGAATTGATGTTTGCCGAGAGTTAAATAAATGTCTCGGCATTTTCGCAGCGCGCGACCGTCCGTCAAAGTTTTGCAAGTATTGCAAGGTCCTCGACGTACGATCTCCTGACTTTTATAACTTTGGAATAGAGTAGTTCCCCGAGCGAGCGCGCATTCTGAAAATCGAGTCCCCCTACCCGCGCTATTCAACTTTGGCTTATTTATCGACGTAAACAACTTTGATGAGTTCCCCAGCTTGGCGAAATTGTAAGTCGAAAAAAAGCAGCAAGCAAGCAAGCAGCGTATAGAGTTCAGCGGAATTCCTATCCGTAGCGAGTCCTTACATGGGAAACATGACCGCGACGCTCGTATAATCGGACGGTACTTTTGGGAATTAAGCGAGCTGGGCGGCTGGCGGCTAGCTGCCCACTGGCCCGTAATAGCCGCGTGGCTCGCCGCAGCTTTAACTCGCGGGACAGCTCGCACATGGATTTCATTATTTCTGCCAGTTCAGTCCAAATAACGGCTGCTCCCGCACTTCACATTGATCAATTCATAAGGCTATGAAACATCACAAAGTTCCAAATTCAGCGAGCGCGCGATAGAAACTTTATTTTACGACTGCGAATGAGCTTTTCGGGGTTAATTCGGGACAATGGCCTGCAAACAATAAAGAACGCGAGTTATATGCCCCCGGAGAGAACGACTGGCTGGTAATACTTACGAGAAATTCTCATAAACTCGTCGCGTCGTTACTGGCTGCTCACCTGCAACACAAGGAAATTATATTTTAGTTTGAAATTATTACGTGGCCGCTACTATAAGCCGTTTATAAGTTTTCCACCGACTTCTCAAACTCGAGACTTTATATACTATACGACTTTAAGTTGACATTTCTCGGATTGTCTTGAGTGAGAAATCTAAGTGGCTTTTTAACTTTCATTAATGGTTTAATTCATGATTTTTTAAAAAGTTGCTCTTTCAACAAGCAGCTGCCACTTCCGAAAGAGCTGCGGCGTAACGAGTAGCGAGGAGGGCAGCAAATTATCCGTAAGAGCTTGCAACTACAGCGCGCTCCGCGAGCAGAAGAAGGAGAAATGTCAGCTTAACGCATAAGAATGAGGCTTAAAATGCCATTTGAGAAAGAAAAATATAAGGTACACGTAGAGCTGGTTCTCGATGTGCCAAGCGAGTGAAGTACACGCAGCTGCAGAGAGTGCGGCGGCGACGGCGGCGGCGTTTCAGCATTAATTAGCATATTCAGCAAGCAGCACTCCGTGGCCTGCTGCTGTATAAGTAGCCAAAGCTCACTCCCTCTCTCCCCTCCCAAAGGATTGTTGCTGCATAATTATTCCAGGCCGGCGAGACATTCGACGATTTCGCCCGCAATTTCACCGCAAACTCCTTCGCGGCTCTTTTCCCCTTGACAAGTTTCGCGCTCGTTTCGCGCCCTCTCGCCCTCTCGCTCGCTGCCAGTTCTGCGTGATTATCAACTTTTGCCCTGCGACCGCTTGTTAATCTAAGTGTAATGCGAACTAATGCGCACTCACTTCCCCCTTTTCCTCGCTCATCCAACAAAGTTTCGCCGTGCCATCGCCACTGCATTAATGTTACACGCTGCCATGAATTATCTCACGCTCCCTTCCCTCCACAATAATTACATACTTTCTTTTCTTCTTCCTAATCCGCCAGACAAAGTTACGCGACCTTAAAGTGGCCTGCGCACACAAAACAACCATTCTCCTTTTAATTAAGCTCTCTTCCTTCGAGTCTCGCTGCAATTTTTCTTTGCGCTATACACAGAGCACCGCGTTTTAGCATATATGCAAATCGGCCGCGCACAAAAATAAAGCCGACGGCACGATGGACACGTCGATCTGCCTGGCATGCATGCCTATGCATATGCTCCTGCGGCTTCCCTCCCCTTCCCCTCCCCGCGGCAGGCTGTGTGTTAATTGTAAAGCAGCGAACACGGCCCTGGGGATGACTTTTCCCGGATTTTTACATCATGTACATGTACATTGGTCGCGTCTGTCCTGTCACTTTTTCTGGCATGTGCGAAGCTTTTTTTCGCTACTTGTTCCCTGTGGACTTCTGCAATTTGTCAGATATATCTGATAATTTTATTATACGCATATTTTTTGTATTCTCGATTAAATGTTGAAACAATGATACGGTTGAATTAAATTAAATTTCAACAAAAGTGCACAACAATACTGGATATGAGGAAACTCGGTAATAAATTTGAACCACTACGAAAAAAAACTGTAGAGCCAAATAAAACAATATAGGATTCGCAGCAGCAGCAATATCGAATTGTAAAAGCGTGCTCGTGTGGGATTTTTGAAAGTTGGACGAGCACGGAGCGCGCAAAAAGCTTGCCTTGCGGGAGGAAAACGTAAAAACTCATAGAACTATACACGCAGAGAGATCGATAGAGCCGCACAGAGTCGCTTTGGCGGCGTGTCCGTTCTCATCGGCATTTACACGAGTAAACGCCAGGCCGAACACGAGCTGCTACAACACACTGCAGTCGGCAGCCCCCGAAATCATCGGCGGCACCGTAGTTTTCGGCCTTCATTAGTGACCACCGGACTTGTGTAACAACTCCGTCTTGCCTTTAGTCCAGTCGTGACTCGAGGCTTGTTTAGCAAACTTTCCTCTGTGCTGCCACCTTCTCAAAGTCGCCGCCGCCGCCGCCCTCGGCATTATGCATGTTTATTCTAATATAGCGCCAACCTTTTTTTTGCGTGGACCCCGAATGAATTGCAAGTAGCGCGAGTTGATTTCAAGAAAGTTCAGCGTGGCGTGCTGAAATTCATAGCGCTATTTACATGCCAAAATACGAAGCCCCGCGAAATAAAGAAAGAAAGAAGCGAACAAGAAGAAGTAAAAAAGCAGAGCGCACTGACAGTAACAAATAACCGGCTGCGTGCGTTGTATTGCTCGTGGGAAATGATGATGAGACTGAGAAATTGTTCGTGCTGATCATCGTCGAAGAAAAATGATGGGCACATTGTAATGAAGACATAAACGCGTCGTCGAATTTCTCGTACGAGTCGTACACGAAGCGCACGTGAGACGGAGAAGCGAGAGAGGCAGAGGACAGGGGTGGATCCCCAATTAGCATAACTAGCTGGAGCGCGCGCGCGAATCTTCGATCGGTGAATATCTCTCTGTCGGCATTTGCATGCGAATGTCAATTAAATGTCTTTCGACACGTTGCCGGCTGTCGATTGGCCCGTACGCTCTTTTTCGACCTGTTCTTGCAGGGGGCTGGGCTTTCTAATAAAAATCGAGCACGCAGTTGTTTTAATGATTGCCGGGCCGGGCTCCGCGCTATCGTCTGACAAAGCAAATGCCCCACTGCAAATTATTGCGTCATTGGATGCGAAACTAATTAGAGACCGGGTGCGTGGGGAAAAATTGAACTTTCCAGGAGCGAGCCAGATGCTGTTATTCGCGATTAGCAATCTCTCTCGATAGAGAGCGAGCTTTGTGCTGGGACTGAGCGGCTTGCCGGTCCTTGCCCTCCGCCCCTTCTTTCTTCCGCATGTACAGCTGTATACCTTTTCTGGCATTGTGCTGCTAAATAAGGCGCTTTGAGCCAACTTTTCTTCAGCGACTATTTTTTTTTCAAATTCTACTTCAATTAAACGAGACTTTCAAATAATTTTCGTAGCCTTGTAGCTTTGCACTTGGCGTTGCGAATGTCCAGGCGCGGTCACTTTGGAAGTAAAATCAGCGCTCACCAAAGTAGAATCTGACTCGCAAATTCAAATTGAATGGCGTTGCTGCTCTGGATACACACGCACACCTATACACACTCTAGCGCTCACCCACATACACGAAAAGTCTAATAATTAGCAAAAATTTCGCAGTCCCGACGTTAAGTAACAAATGAAATTTAGCTCCGTCTTCAAACTGCCGTCCGGGGGGTGAAATTAAGGCCACTGAACTCGCCAAGCGCCCGCGCCGGCTGAGAAAATAAAGCGAGAAAGAGAGGCAGCGAGAGAGGATCAAACAAGAGAGCGGCGGATCGCCTGCAGGAGATGACAGAATAAACACTCGGCTAGCGTTGCTACTGCAAATTACGATCCCTCGCCCGAATTCTCGGCTGGCGAAGCTCTCTCTCTCTCTCTCTCTCTCTCTCTCTCTCTCTCTCTCTCTCTCTCTCTCTCTCTCTTCGTCTCTGTGTCGCTTTTTCGATTTTGCGAGTGACGCTGCGGCTGTTTTCTCGCCGATTCCCGCGTATTTACTCCTGCACTTTTCCCCAGGATCAAAGTAAATTTTTCTTTGAAAACTCACGGGTGTGAACGTTTACTCGCGACTCGAGATACTTTCCATTCAAACTTTTCACCGCTCAATTTCACCGTTCCCATTATTCAACAATCTTTGCCTCGCATAATAAGAATTCGGACAATTGGTTAATGCCAAGGGTTATTCAACGATTGGCCAATCAAAGACTCTCCCTTTCGGCTTTCAACGCCGCATAAATAAAGCTCTCTGATTAAAAAGCCGCGCGCACATCCATCAAAAAGAATAAAACACTCGGCGCTCGCGCTGCGGCCTGCATTGCAGTACGTTATACGCGTGCACAAGAAAAAGCGAGTTGGTTGCTGCTGAAAGTGGATATTGTAGGTCGAAAAAGTTTGGACAATGAGGAGTAATGATAAGCAGCGTTTATAGTAACGATCGCGAGGAGAAAACAAGCGCAGAGCTGGAGTGACGAGGAAGAGAAAGCAGAATGCTCCTCCGGCAGTAATGAATGCATAAAGAGGCGATTAAGCTGCAGTTAATTCGAGAAGCGAAGCGAGATCCTTTTCCTCTCTCGAGACGCTATCGTTTATTCAAGTCGTCGAGAGATGAAAGACTCCGACTCGTCGACGATTTCATTTATTAAGCGTCCTCCTACTCTGCCAGCTCCCTACTCCCTTTCACGTCGCAGCTCCGAGGGACACGTCTCGACGTCGTCATTTTTCCGGGGATCAAGGCAAAAATACGACTGCAATATTCGCCGAGTTTAATTAGAAAACAGAGCTTGCAATCGAGTCGCTTGCTATCGGCCGAGGGGGGCAGGACGATCTAAATACCCCATTATCCCCGCTCGCGGCAACAGCAGACACGGCGACTACGACAGCGGCAGGCCCTCGTTATTTCGAATTATCCGAGGGGCAGATTTTTGTCTCGCCAGCTCGCTAGCTCATTAGGGAAATCATTAAATTCCCTTTGTTTTCGACCCGCGGAGGGCCGGAGCCCGACGATTTCGCCAGATGAGAACTTTGCGCAACCTTAACGCTCTCGTCCACTCGCGAAAACAGGCCTGATTAGTTTGCTCGCTCTCTCGGCTTTACCAACTTTACTAGTTCGCTCCGTGATTAATTTTTTTTCCTCTTCTTTCGCGTATACTTTCATAACTCACGCGGAGTAATTAAAAAAGCGCAACAACGCAAACAACAACAACAAAAATATAAATCCCATGAAGCCGCACGCGCTCTCGATTTTTTCCCCTTTAACGGGCAATCTAAAGCGTAAAGCACATTCGATCGCGAGCGAGCGCGCGGGCGACAAAGGCAAGCGAAAATTGATAGGGCGCCAAGCGAGTGGAAGTATGTACCTCGCTTTTTTTCTCTCTCTCTCACTCGTTCATTCTTAGACGGGCTAAATCCTCGGCGATATCGGCTTCCAATTGCTGCGTTGCGTGGCGCACGTGTATCTAATATCGGATCTTGCCTCGAAATCAGCTTGCTCGCGCGCGGCAGCTCTGGATTTGCGATGTTTTATCGAGCGAATTTTGAATTAGTTTGCCAGCGACCAAAGTTTCTCCAGATAGAGCTAGAAGTCACGTCGCCGCCGCTTGTAATTGAACGCGGTAAGAGTTACGAGCAAAGTTTTGCTTGAATTGACGTGCTTTCTGTACCCCGCTTGCGTGCGTTACTTTTTTTTTTTTTTTTTTTTTGAAAATTCAAGTCTCGTTCGCGCTCGCCCCACCGATTGACTGCAACTCGCGCGCGCAGCATGTTTTTTTTTGGTTTTTCGCAGTGGCGCGAAATCCTGTAACGGGATCAATTCCGCGAGGTGGTGGAGTATCGACAGAACGTGTTGCGGTATGGTAGTGCGAGAATCGAGGTCGCGGCGCCGCGAAGGATTATTTATTGAAGGATTAAATTGCGCGAGCGCGACTATGATATACAGAGACAATTGACAAACGGCCCTGCGCGCCCCCGTGCGCCGTCTTAATTCGTTTTAACTGCTGCGCTAGCATCTGTCGCGAGCGATCCCTAGCTATTTATTTCGCGCCAGCAGTCCACTGCATCACGAGCTCTGACTGATTGATTTTTAATTGAACACTAGAAGAAAAAGAGACGTGTCTCGCGAATGCTCTAGTATTTATTAATTGACAGCTTCGCTGCTAATGATGACCGTATCGCTTCCGATGTGGCTTATACTGATTCTGCCAATCGAATTACTTTCTCAGCTCACCGAGTCATATGGAAGAGTTTGCATAATTACAAGTAATTCATCGTTTAATTAACAAGTGCAACTGTCCATTTGAAGCAATTTATGAAGAGAAGCGCCTCGTCAACGCGTCTCAAATGAATTCGTTTGCCTCTTTCCCTTCTTTCTTTCATTCTCTCTAGTCGCGTGAAAAATGTCGTTTAATTATGATCCCAGCCCGTGGCTAGCTGGCTCGTCGAGACGTCGAGCGCTCAATTCAATTTGATCGCGTGCGCAGGCCGACACGTCGTCTAACTTTGTCAACGCTGAAAGGCCGAGCTGCTGCGGCTGCCGCCGACTTTTCATGGCTTGGCGCAGCGGCAAAGCTTTGATGTGTAATACCCATGGGCATTCGCTTGGTAGCAACTTTTTTTGAATAGTTACGCGGCAACTTTGTCAGAAATAATTTGCTCCGCAACCAACCACGAGCCGAACGAAAAAGGCAAAAAAAAATAAAAATGTCGATAGTACGCAGGAGAATGCCTGTAATAACAAGGCGAGCGCGTGCAATCCTCTGAAATGTTGGTGGAAACGAAAATCCGCAGCGCCGGCGCGGATAAAATTGCAGTACTAGTTTCGGCGAGCGAGGATCGCGAGACAAAAGCGCCAAGCGCACAGCGGAACAATAGTGCAAAAAAAAACAAAAAAGAAAAAAACAAAAAGAAGCGTGCAGAGCTCGCGGCGGGCGCGAGGAAAGAGTAAGAGAGTATAGGAGTAGGTAATAATAATCATAATAATAGCGATAATAATGGGAAGGAGAGAGGAGAGGAGCTGCGCCTTTGCGGCACGTGCGGTTTTGTTGGCTCTTGCGTGGCAGAGCGGTGGCGGTGTGTCGGTAGTACTCTATCGATCGCTCGAGTTTCCTCATCTCCAGACAAAAGCTCGCGGGCTGCTGCAGATAAGTAGGCAGCTGCGCGCAACTTGCTTTACAGATTATTAGCTCTCGATGTTGCTGCTGCGAGGCCTCGCGATATCAACTTATACTGGGCGAACAAACGGCCCGGCCCGCGGGCCGTCTTATCGCCAACTTTGTTCGCAGGCCTCGGCAGCTCGCACTTGATATCAACTCGCGATTTTTTCAGCCTCATCAACCACTTGTTGCCAGAGACCGAGCGTGCGGCCTCCTGCTCATAAGTTTCGCCAATTCCAGACACAATGAAACTGCAAGATCCAGAGCCAAAGATCAAAGTTCAACACGACGCCCAACGCCCAACTCCTAGTTACTCATAATGCAAACTCACTTTTTCGCTTCTCCTCAGCGCGCAGCGCAGCAGCAACTTCATCTAATTAGCTCTCGAGCCCGGAGAACAATGTGACTTGCGCCAAGAATTCCAAGTACGCTTCTCGAACGTTATAATAGAGAGAGAGAGGGAGAGAATACGACGACGAGGAGCAAGTTGCTCGGAGATATTCATCTCCGTTTGGAGAGCGGCGCTAGTAGCACTTGGCTGACCAAACTCGATCGCTACTACTGCAAGCGAGGCCGTGCGAGGCAAATTAGCACGAGGGGGATTCAACTTGTTGCCACACTACGACGCCGAGAGCATGCATATGCGCGCTTTCCCGCTCTGCCTCCCTCTATTCTCGATATTTATTGCTCGATCCTTTGTTGCGGCTTTTTCGAGCCTCGCACGGATCAGCCCGTTGTAAGCCCGAGATTGCAACACTCGCGCCATACTCTCGGCTCTCGAACAATTAACCGGATTTCCATTTGGAGGTTGCGCGCATTTTTTTATTTTTTTTTTATTCTAGCGTCCCTCGAATTCGATCCAATCGAATTTCCGTTCATAACCGTTTTGCTGAGCCACGCAAATGCATTAAGCTGTAGACGCCAATTTGACTACAGCACCAATAACGAATAACGATCGCAAACTAAACTTGCAAAGAAGGACGCTCACCATTATCAATTGGGAATGACGGCAGCGATGAGATTATTCAAATTGGAGCTACGTGAAGGAAAGTTTAAGCAATGCGCGCATAAGATTGCAATTTTGAGAAGCCAGAAAACTGATTTTCGCGAGGAACGTATCACGAATTCCAGAAGCAGCGGGCAAGAAACTTACAATGCACTGTGCGCGCTGCACAATCGGAGTTGTTTTTGATTAAGTTGGCGACTTCTTTTCTCGTCTCGGCCGCGCCGCGCCGTGGTACAGCGCGGCACAGCGCAGCACAGTCGAAAAACCAATTTTCGCCAATGTAAAGGGCCCTGGCAAGAATTACTTAATATCCAAAGTTTTTTATCGGCGGCGAGAAATCTTAAACGCGTCCAACCTAATTCTTTTTAAGCACAGAGCCAAGTTCGGAATTTAAAGTAGCCTCCGTGGAAAGTTTTTATTATGGGAACTTTCGCCGGGGCAACAAACAAAAACAGGAACGATCGAAGGAAGAATGGCAGGGTGAATGAGAAAAAAAGGAAAACTGAAATTAGCTAGGCGGTGCGTGCAATACTCGCGCAATTAAATGGCTCTGGCTCGTGCGTACGTGCAGTTATAATGCGTGCGTGTGTGCGAGCTGTCGCTTAATCGAATATTCGTTGGCGTCGGGGAGCTAGGCCGTACGTGACAGAAGCCGGGCAGCATCAGCATCAGCAGCAGCAGCAGCAGCAGCAAGCTCCCAGCTAGCGCCGATTCAATTAGAGCGCCCGGTGTCTTGCTCTTATTCCCCACTTAATCGTTCGCTTTTCTTTTGGCTGGAATAACCATTGAAATATTCATTTGTCCGAGCGGGCTTGGCGGGGTTTGGTCGTTCTGGGATCGAATTTCTCCGCAAGCTAAGCACATTAGAGAGCAATTAGGAGGATAGGAACGTGCGAAGTCGTATCTCTTGTTTCGGAAGTAAATTCCGACGCCCGATAGAGGAGGGAGCGCGAGCCGATAGGGTGTGAGTGCCGGCGGAAATTGCCACCAAATAGCTCGTAATGGATGGATTTGTTATACCTGCTGCTGCTGATGCTGCTGCTGCCAGTTCGTGCCCCGATGCTCGAATGACTGTTTCCTCCGTTGGTTCGTTCGCGATAAACAGACCGAGAGAGAGAGAGAGAGAGAGAGAGAGAGAGTGAGAGACAGCTAGCGCGCAACTCATTCATTAACGGAAAACATGCGAAGACGCTGCGGATCTTCGGGCAGTCGCCGTCGCCTTGCTGCTCAAACTCAATTGGGTCGTCGTTGTGGCAAACTAATTTCCTGGGAGAAAAAACCGAGTCTCGGGCGCGAGCGCGAGCATTGTCCGTTGTTTACCGGCCCGCTAATCCGATAACCGGAGCTACTGCAGTTCCGCTGCCGGAAAGCGCGCGCGCCTGGCGGTTTGAGGACTTTTGATAAAAAATACTTGAAGATTGTGAAGAAAACTAGAAGGCATACCTCGTGTCGTCGACGGATGAGAGCTGGCGGGTCTCCTGGAGAGGAGTCGTTCGGCGTCCCGGGCGACATGTCCCACTAATATCACTTAGTCGATCATGATATCGCGCGCACTGAGCGTGGACAGAGGTGAAGTGAGCGAGGAAGAGAGGAAGGTGCGCATAAAGCAGGACAGAGGCTACTGGAGTTGATAAATAGGCGCGAGTGTAGGAGTCAGGTAGGAGACTGAAGATGAGAGAGTAGACGACGAGTAGCAGAGAGAGTTGGGCGCAGGACACGCAGGCCCGGCCACTGCGCCTCGACTGAGTCCGCCGCAGCGGCAGCCCTCGGCATCTCCATCTCGCTCTCTCGCTCTGTGACGGCGGCCTCCTGGTGCTGCTCCCCTCCTTTCGCTACCGTTGCCGACGCCGCTGCCGCCGCCGCCGCCGCCGCCGCGAATCCCGGCTACACTGCCCCACCATTCCCCAGCGCGCGCCACCCTCCCCTTTGCTGCTCTCCCTCGAGCAAGCGCGCACGCATACACTCGCTCTCTGCCTATTTCTCAATCAGCCGCTATCTTTATTGCCGAGACCAGCTCCTGGCCATGGCTCGCCTCCGGCAGCTTTGTTTTGACCCTCTCCCCCGCCCCTTTTGCTCTCCACCACCGACCAACGTTTCTTTGCTCTCTCACTCTTTCCGTGTATGTTTGCCTTTTTATTGTTGCGCGACGCTCGTCGTGTAAACGCCCGCTCTCTTTGTCGGCTGCAGCTTGCTACTCAGACTCCAGAGTGCACGCTCCGTTCCGCGAATACTCGAGGAATTCGATTGTGATTGATCTCTACTCGCTGCTGCCTAACAAAGCGCTTTGATCAATGACTATCGCAAATGGTATTTCTTTCCAGCCGTGAGGTGCTACTTCCATTCCTTTATTTGTATCTGTAAGAAAAACAGCTCATTAGGTGCAAGCTCTGCCACGCGCGATCGACTCCTTCTTTAATTTTCGCCGAGTTCCCCGTGGCAACTTCTTTGCAAGTTCAGTGCCGAGGAGCCAGAAAAGATTGGAGTTCATAACAGTTGCCAGGCAATAGCGGGAGCCCGAAAAAAAGGGAGGCAGCAGCAGCAGCAGCAGTGCAATTAGCCGTGCGTGAGCGAAAGCTCGCTCTCTCTACTCCCATGTATATATATATCGGACTCCCGTATATGTATGCACGCAGGATGGGGAGGGGGAGCTGCACAGCGCGGCAAGCAGGCTCATTTATCGATGAACCGAAGAGAACCATTCAGCTCTCGCGCTCAATGCTGGATGGTTTTAATACCCACCGAGCCACCGAGTGCGCCTGTCTTTCACCTATATACCGACAATCCCATGATTAAACAACTTTTGCGGCAGGATTTTAGCTTTCGCACGCGCGATTAGGTGCACCATCGATTTCGAGCCTGGCTTCCTTCAGTTCTTCAAGTTATGTATATATAGGTCGCAAGGTAGTCTGCAAGTTCAAGATAGTTGTTGGCAGATATAATAGCAAGTGTGTACAAAGGATCATCGATCTACACTCCACTCGCACGCGAGTCCTTGCGCGCCTTTTCATTTCCGCTGCGGGCCAAGGTTCTTGGCGTTTTCGAAATGAAGAAAAACGCCCATTATGCCGTGCCGAGTACCAGTCGAGCTGGATTATGTCGCGCCTGGCGAAACAACTCATCAGCAAGTCCATTGTCTCGCTGGGCGCGTCATCGTAATCTTTGGCTGTAGCTGGATGAGGAAGAAAAAAAAAGAAGCAAGAAGGAAAAGAAGGAAAGAAAGAAAAATGAGAGAGAAGAGAGGTCGAGAGTTCAATCTCTCGATGAAAGGAAGCCCCGCAGCCTATCCATAAAAATTTCTCATCATAATTTTTTCCAATATCCCCTTTCTTGGCTGCTCGGCGTCAATAGCTCGCTCGACACCTTTAGTGCCTTGTTATCGCTTCCGTTGAGACGATTTGTCCTCAACGTCGAAGCAAGCGCTCATTGGTCGAATCTCCCTGATGAATTTCGCATAACCGCGCCGACCTCAATCTCTTGTTAATCCTCAATAATTTCACAACGGAGCGAATCCTTCCATCATGATGTAAGGTAAGGGAGAAAAAGGATGAGCGCGGGAAGTAGTATGCAAATTCCCGCGGCGGCGGCGGCGGCGGCTTGGTGTGCGCACGAGAGAGCTTCCGGCCTGAATTAATTGCTCGCTGCTGCAGCGTCGAGCCCTTTTGTATTAAGGTGTAGGCGCGTATATAGTGTATATCTCTGCTAGAAACACTTGCGATGAGTAGTTTTTTTTAAATATATTTTCTTGGTGCGCAAGTTTGCAGCTGTTTGGTCGCGTGAGCCGTGTTGTAACGACGCAAAAGTACAAACAAAGCCAATCGGCCGCGCCCGCGACAAAGCTCTGTCCCTCTCGTAGTATAGGGTATCATTATTCTCGCTCGCGATTTTCCGGAGCAATAAAAAGGCGCCGCTTGTTAGTCTGGAGCGGCGGCGTATAAACGGGAAAGATCACAACGGTGGGGATAAAAGTGGTGCACGACAAAGGGAGAGAACATTTGTAGGATACTTGTCGCGTGCTCGAGCGCGCATAATGCGCTTAACGCCCAAGAAACCTGCCCCGTGAGAGCGTTTCTTCATCTCGCTAGCTCGCTTGTCCTACTGTTTTTACAGCCTCGAGCACGTACTCCAGCTAATTAGCTATTCTCCGCGGACTGACGAGCTCGACGACACTCTGTATGCATGTGCAAGTTATTACGTGACGCCTCCTACTCAACTGATCCAACCTGACGAGTTTCGAGTAGACTTGTGTTTGTGCGGATGGAAATGCACAAAATTAAGCACCCTACACGTGCCCGCGCGAAAAGTGTTGTTGAGAGCTGGCGCGTAATTACGAGCTGCTCGCTACGTACTCTCAAACAACTCTCGTATTTTCAAAAACTCTCCTGGTCGCGCTCGCCACTGCCTCCTGGGCTATCGTTACTCGCGAATAATGTCCGACTTTAATGCTACCTTGCTTGCACGCTTTTCGCCAATAGTTTACGAGTCCGGCCAATAGTTTTTTGCCCGCGGGTTATCGATTTTTCGGTTGTGTTCGAGTGTGCCAACCACAGTCTATTTCTGAAAAATCGCCGAGAAATATTTTACTTTGAGGATGCGGTGGCGGAAAAAAGCTCGTTTTTCGGAATTGGATAAAATCGGTTGGATTGAAAAATGCGCGAGACATAGATTGATTTTGCTACGCTTTCTATCTCTGAAATAGCCCTTCACTTCCAACTGAATATCCAAGTCGTTTTTTTTGTCTTTCTCAGCAGTAATGTGTTTTCAATTGCCGATATTTTATTCATAGAATTGCACTTGCAGCTGCGGATAGATATTCTTGCGGCACTTTCGCGGACTTTACGTAGGCTTTAAACAATAAAACGATAAAACTGATGGTTATACATATATACATCGGGAAATCGATGCTGCGTCGGTTAGCGCGTATATATTAGATGTATCTAGTGGGCCGCCCGCGGCGGGCGCCCGGCACATAGCCGTATTTCACAAAGTGGCCGTAATAAATCAGAAATTGTAGCACCAGCACGCAGACGGGCTATCTGCGACTACGAATGCGAACGCTCATTTGGCTTAGGGCCGTCAGGATCGGCAAACACCTAATAAATCCGACAAAAATAGCCAATAACACCGAGGGGCGCGAAGGTGCTGCGATAAGGAGTGGCTCGCGTGATTCCGGCGCATCAGTCGGCGCGCGACCGGCGCGACGCCTTTGATCGACCCTGAACAGCTATTTCTGCGCGATACGTGATAACAGCCGTTGACCTTCTCATACTTACCGCGTATACCTCCTCATCGACTCCTCGCGCTCTGACCTTCCACGTCCTTACACCTCTTGCGTCGACTCAACAAAGTAGCCCCAACAAAGTAGGCATCAAAATTCACTCCTTCGCGCGGCTAACATTTCTTTCTTTATGAAGCCGCTAGTCATTATCTTCGGCCAACTTTTCGACGGCAGCCCGACACGCGATTCCGTGCTTTGTTTATCGACGATTGTGCACTTTGCAAGTGTATCTATGTATTAGAGACGACACTGTTGAAATTTTATTCCGCTCGCGAATGCTAATTGAAGCATCAACTTGATATACGCATCGCAGCCATAATCGCTATATTAGACAGAAAAATATCCATCGTGAGTACTCACGCAAACTCCAAACATAAGCTACAGCTTGTAACTCATTTTTCACGTGCTTTTCTTTTCAAATTGGCTTACTTTGGGAGTATAACGTCACAGTTGATGGTAATTTGTCAAACTTACCTGACGCGGTCTACAATGAGCAGCAAAAAGTCGTGGAAACACGAAGCCTGCCGGCTGCTCGCGAGCGAGCGCGCGTTCGCTCGTTCGACGGTGCACTTGGAAAGTCAAAATTGTGATGCAAGCTCGCGGGGCAGCCGATCGAGGCTAAGGTCGAAGGGAGGTCTAGCCGGAGGGTCATCGAAGCTTGCCGCGGCTGATCGGGGCCACGCGACGACGATTCTCTCTTGGCGCGAGATTTACCGTGTAGATTGCTTATGCAGCTAGCGCGGCGCTGCTGCTCGGCGTCGTAAACTCGCTGGCGGCTGACCTCCGGGGGGTGCTGTGCATACACATCGCCCTCGCGCCCGCGCGCCACTTGATAAATGCGCCCGATGACGCTGAGTAATGGGCTGCTTAATCGCCGAGCTTTATCGGGCTTGCAGGTGTTTGCAAGCCCGCGCAAGCTGAAAAATTTTCGCCTAGTCTGTGTGTATATTAATGGACTCGCGAGGGCAAATAAATGAATCGACCCGCGAGAACGAGGATAGATTGTTGCTGAATGATTGTCGTTTTATTGTTTGGCTCATGGGCTTGCTCAGTCGAGCAGCTCGTAGCCCAGGCACCGAGAGAAGTACTTGTCGAAAGTGGCATACAGGTGCTTGTACACTCCTTTCAGTGGATGATACTCGTCCGTGTAGTAGAACTGCTCGAAAAGAACCTCCGCCTCCACGAGGGCTTTGCTCAGCGCCATCGAATTCTGCAAGTGGACGTTGTCGTCGCCGCTCCCGTGCACCAGCATCATCCTCTTGCCCGCCAGATTTTTCGCCTCGTTCGTCACCTGGCTCGCCTCGTAGCTCTCCAGGTTGTCCTCGGCGCTCGGCAGACCCATGTAGCGCTCCGTGTAAATTGCATCTTCAAACACACAAACACACGAACCCACTCGTTCGTTGAATCATCCTGGCCAGACATTAAAGAACACTCGATCCGAGCTGGGCTTACCGTAATAGAGCCAAGAGCTAACCGGGCAGACTGAAATGCCGCACTTGAATACGTTCTTACGATCCTTGGCGAGGATCGTTGCCGTTGCGTAGCCCCCGTAGCTCCTGCCCCATATTCCCGTTCTCTTGCTATCGATCCACGGGTACTTTTGCTGCAAGTTCCTGAAAAGCCCGATACACCGCACTGAGCTTCCGAAGCTCCCTTTAATAGCTTATCGATTAGCCTACCATGTAACGTTTATTTGATCCTCCACCTCGGCACTCCCCAGACGACGATAAACCGCGTACAACATCGAGCTGCCCTTAGAGGCGGTGCCGCGCCCGTCGATGTACGCACATATTACTTGGCGCTTTGATGCCATGTACTGCTCGAAGCTAATTGCAAATGCATCGCTGACGGCTTGGCTGTTTGGACCTCCGTATCTGCAAACAAGCAAACCATCTCAACAGCCTGCAGTAGAGCCGCTTCGCTTGTCTATTTTGTTAATTCATTGCAAACCGACACTTTGACGATCATCGGGTATTTCTTGCTGGGGTCGAATGTGGTGGGCAGCAGTAGACGGACTTTGGCGATGCCGTCGAGAACCGGCACGTCGATGTCCATGGCTCTGGGCAGCGCTCGATTGACAAGCATCTGGCGCAGCTCCGTGTTGGCGAACCACTCGTAAAGTTGCACGTGCGACTTGGAGTCGTAGATGCCGATAAAGGCTGGATCCGGGCCGTGGCACGTGAGTGCGTAGTACGACAGAGCCTCGGAGAACGACACGGCGCTCACGTACTTGCACGCGTTTCCTGCAAAAATACATATTCATGGCGTTCGCTCGTCAATGATTATCGAGCCTCAAAGCCTTCGACGCAGCGCAATGTACCTTCCGGTGTTCGCAGCTCGTGAGTAAGGCACACGGGTTTGGCTTGCGTCTCGTGGAAGCTGACTTGATACAATTGTTTCTGAGAAGGTTGGCCATCGGGACTGGCAATGTAATAAACGATACCCTTGGCGCCGTCAACCTCGACAATCTGACTGACCCACGTGGCACCGGGCGTCAGATCTGCCTTGTCCTCCAGTTTACCGTTTGACATTCGGTAACGGACCACGTGCTTGAACGAGCCGAGACTGTCGTCGCCTGCACCGTCAACATTTAATAACATTGCGAACATTTTGAGAATTATTGATGGCCTACCCGATGGCTGCATCTCAACGAGAAGAAGATAGTTGCTGTTTATCTTTGGGGTATAATAGACGAGGTCCCAAAGTAACCAGCCGTTCGCTGACTCCTGGCTCAAGAGTAAGTTGGATTGGCCATCCAGCGTGTAAGTGACAATCTGCGATCGATTTTGCACTCTGTTTGTCCAAGTTGCCACGATCGTCTTATCGTCGAACCAGTCGACAGGCCACAGAATGGGTTCTCTACAAAATTAAAGTCAAACTGACGATCGAACGAATGCTTCGACATCAATGCGTACTTACGATCCTATCGTGCTCGGAGCTTCCAAGTTAATCAGCTTGGGCTCTTTGTTCCTCAGATCGACAAGATTCAGCGTGACTTTGGGTATCGGCGTTCCAGACTAAAAGCAGTATCAGTTATATGAGATCCCATCCGGATTTTTCATGAATCGCCGAAGAAAAAGCCATTTGCATTTATCGCCCGTCGTCGTCGTCGTCGCCGGCTAAATTCTATAGTCCGCTCTGAATAGTTTTGCACCCCTCGAAAAATGCGAAACGAGAGCAGCGGCAGTACGGCGTTAAAATACATTGGGGCTTACACGCGCGCGGCTTTAAAAAGTCAGCGTCTCGAAAAAGGGCTCGTGCACTCGCCAAGACTTTTATGGCCCGTTAAACTTGTCCGGACAGAGCCGCGAAACTAATCCCGCGAGCTAGCTCGCTAGCTGCCAAATTGCCGCGAAATTTCTTTCGATAGATTCCTCTTGGCCGCAGTCCCGTTCTAATGACCCAGCTTTTTGTTTTCCATTGTTATTCCGATCAATCACATATAAACTTGCCAAAAATAATGTCTCTTCATCAGCGATACTTGCATCATTACCTTTGCATACTTGTATCTGACTACTTCGGGATACTGATGAGCCAGGCTGCCTGGGCTGTTGTATCTCGAGATTATCATGTCGTCGACGCTGCTGTCGTCGAAAGTTGGGAAAACGACATGATCGGCGTTCGGTGAAAACCAGAGCACTCGGCTGCGACCCTGAAAGACTTCCTCTGAAAAGCGATGCGACCAATTAGAATGTCATTCCGCGATTAATACTACTGGGCAAATCTCACCTCCATACATCCAATCGCTGATGCCATTGAATATTCGTTCAGTTTTGCCGTTTGTCGTGAGCCTTCGTGTTTCGCTAGAGCTGCCGTCGAGCTCGTGATAATAGACGTCATTGTCGAGCACGAAAAGAAGAGCGCTGCCTTTGGGAGCCCAGGCTGCCTCGGGCAAAAGGTGACCATTGGCCAAGTCCGTGATTGACCTGCATCGCGACAATAACGTTAATCACTTGCAACATTCAAAAGCATATAGGAGGGATTATCATCTGAAGTTAGAACTTACTTGTTCTTGATATGATAGATGCTGTACTTGCTGACGGGTAGGTAGGAGTGAATCTAAATGCAATTACGTGACTGTCAGTGAGAAAAACTCGTTATAGTCTAGTCGCCAAAGGGGGTTTAGTGTACATTGAAAGGTCCCCGGGATTTTATCAATGTTTTTTATGTATTTCG
>JAWWMK010000032.1:11447543-11507424 GCA_035047105.1 Galeopsomyia nigrocyanea | reverse complement strand
GAGAGAGAGAGAGAGAGAGAGAGAGAGAGAGAGAGAGAGAGAGAGAGAGAGAGAGAGAGAGAGAGAGAGAGTGAAAGCATCGCGACGTTTCCCCAAACTTCTAGGGGAACCTGGGGCATGATGGGTGAGAAATTTTGTTGGGATTTTTTTTAATTTATTGTTTCAATCTAAACTTTTTGCGATTTGACCATTATATAATTTGTAGTGTTTCAAGAATAAAATGCATAGTCGATTAACCGGAAAGAAATAGTCTAATTCATTTGTAGAGAAGAAAACCATTGTAGTCTCAAATAACCTATCGTGCCCCACTGTGGGGCACGATAGGTTAAGAATCAATGGCAAACCCATCGTGCCCCGTTAAAAAATTTAAAACGGGGCATGACGGGTATTTTATTTTTTTAAACTGTTTATACACAATTATCCGATTTGCTGCTATGCCCACTTAATTTGTTATAACTTAATGCACAATATAAAAAATAATCAGCATGTAATTTAATATACTTTTCGAAATATTTCCAAAACCCGTTATGCCCCCAAACCCATCATGCCCCGGGTTCCCTACGAAGATAGCCCACGTGATCGCGGCGCGCGACTCCGAGGGCAAGTCGCGACGAGCAAGCGAGAGCTCGTGGCTTTTTAGGGTGCGTAATGTGCCCACGAGGCTACGACGACAGCCCGCTCGCGCAGCCTGCATCTCGGTCCCGTCACGACGAGGAGCCCCTCCGGCGAAAGCCCGTTCCCGGAGTAGAGGTAAAACCCAGTCGCCGCCGAGGGTAGTCCGGAGCGAGGGAAGCGCACTTCTCCTGGCCACATACCCTCTTGCTCTCTATCTCTCTCGCCGCAACGAAATTATTTAGTCCGGGACGACTTCGGCGGAAGTCTTCCATGCAGCCACGAGTCCGAACGTACTTCTTACTGTATCCTTTATTTGTCTAGTAAGTCCCTCAACCTATATCTCTACGTCTCCAGGATGACGACGGGTGAACCTCGCCGCCTCCGCGGGCCGTTATTCAGCACTTGGCTGATCGGTAATTATCTGAGCTAGTCTCGCTGCAATACCCGTCTTGATATAGGGCGGTTCTCTCCCTCGGCAAAGGGAATTCGCGGGTGATTAAAAGAGCCAAATAGCCTTATAACAATGTTAAGAAATTTTATTTTAATCTATTAAATTTTCAAATGTGTATTGATTTTTTTTGTATGTATTGGTGATTAGCGTCAAACGTTCTAAAGCTCATACTACGTATATTAAACTTATAAAGTGGACAAAATTCGACTTACTTGCACATTGAATAAAGTTCGAATGCGCGATATAGGTTGTAACAATCTTCGCACACGCGGTCGAGTTCCGCAGCAATAGCTCTATGCCGGTCTGCATGCTCACGATAATTAGGGCAATTCACAGGCGCAATGCCTCTGAATCTACTATCCGCCGCTTCAACAGTTTCAAGACATGTGGTAGAGATCAGAAACATGGCTAATGAGCACGTCCACAAAGATAATAACAGCATCGTAGATTTTCTATGCGCCATTTTACAGAAGCAAATATAGTTTTAATGTTTTCGTGATAAGCAGGTTTGAGTTCCGCAGAAAACGATTGATAAACAGTTCTAATTGAAAGAACAAAATTTTTTTAAAATTCCGGTCGTTCGACGGGATCACGGTGAGCTTCAGATGACAAATTTACTTTTGTTACTAACTCGGGCCGGGAGGCTCTGCCTACTTATAAGTGCTTGTTTTCTGCGCGGAAAGTAACTTTTGTTCGTCAGACAGATGGCAAATGTTGGTTGGTAGTAAGGAATGTTTTCGACGTGTTCCACCACACTGAGCTAATAGATTTCTACCGACACGTATGTAAAAACACCGCTGATATCGTGACCATTTAAATTCAAATGACTTTTGTTTAAAATAGGCACGCATAAAATTTCAAGTCGTTAGCGGAAAAACAAAAGGTGATTTACGTACAAAATATTATTTCACGCAACAAAGTATTATTTGACGTAGATAATCAACTGATTACACAAGTGGTTCGCAAGTAATGTATCCTAATAATAGTGTAGCAGCTTAGTAAGCGTGGTGAGGACGTGCAACAGATCAGCTACGCGCGTTTATAAAAAATATTTGACTATTTAATGTGTATTGAAAATTATTAATAGAAAATGAATAATATTGATAGTGACAAAAGACATCCTCCCAAATTATTTCTCGTACAAACTAATCCTTTCCGTATTATGATAAAATTTAGATCAGTTCATTAATTATTATACCTGCAAAAAAAAGAACGTATCAAACTTGTATGGAGCTAAATTTTTCGGTATCAATCCTATATTGTATTTTATTCAGCAGTTATGTGAAACGATACCTTTCCGTAAGAAATATTTTTAATTACTGATGTGCCGTCAACATTTCCGTGTTATATTTGCTGCACGTCCCACGACGTGGTTCTTTTTTTTTTATTTAATTATGGTGTTACAGCCGAATGATGAAAAAAAAATAATTTGCAACAATACAAATTATTGAAAAAGCAATGCAAATCATATTGGTTACTGAAATATTGTCAAATAGTCTGGTTGGTTGGCTTATATTTTATTATATATGAAGTCTCTTTCCTAGTACACATTTAGAACGTTAGAAAATGGAAGAATGGAAAATTCCTCAACTAGTTGAGCGAAAATGATATTTTATTAATTATATTAAAAAGAAAAGAAGTTAATCCCTTCGATCTATTACGTACGTATGCATGTCCTATCTGTTGTCGTCACTACTCATTGTCAGATGAATTGACCAAAAGAAAATGCATTTAAATGACAAGGAAAAAGTCGTGTGGGTATATGGGATCGGCGTTGCATGTGTAAAAGCCGTGCGAACAAGCGCCTCTAAAATCAATTTGACCGCATTTAAAGTTTTGAAATGAAAAAAAAAATTTTTTTTTTTCGAGCTCTGAGTTAAATATTAGATCACGTATTTTTAGTGACGAGCTTCTTTTTGTATAAAATTTATAGTTTCATTATTTTTTATTTCATCAATTGTTTTTTTCTCTATTTCTATTCGATTGAGAACTTAATATTCATTAAACTTTGCATTTATGTTCACAATTTTTTATTTCCATAATTAATAGCCAAAAACAAAATGTCATGAACTATTTACATTTACAAATTCGTAAATAACGAAGATAAGAAAGACCATTTTAAAAGTATCTATATTTCTTTATAAAACAATTTAACAATGAAAAAATCAAAAGCTTTTGATGTTAAAATTTCAGATTTTTATTAAATGTTCATTCTGATAACGTTAATTTTAATAATTTGAAGCTATTTTGTTCAAGAGCTTCAATGAGTTCTATAAATAAGTAATTAATAATTTTTAATTACCAATTCGAGCTATACTACGGCCCACTTATAAAACACTTTAAATTGGGTCAAGTTTAATTTTCCCTTGAAAAGCAAAAGTTTTTATCGTTAAATGAGTTGCTGGAATGTCTAGCTAATAATACCTAAATCAAGTCGAAATCATCATCAGAATATAATCGTAACTTTGACAGGAACTTAGAAGCTTGTTAAATAGTGTTTCCTATCCTGTCGTTCTGTTGTGTGATTATTCTAGCGATATGAGCAGATCTCGCATATATCCTTCGTCACAGTATTGTAGAAACTATAATAAAAACGTATCCCAATAGTTAACTTACTAAACAATATAACAAGTACGTTTTCATTGTTACTGCATTCATGTAACTATATGTGCAATCAATAATTACTCAATGAAACAAATTTTTTTTTCATAGAGAGGTTGATTCGCGGGAAATAGGGAAGTTGATAAAAAGTAATCATATTCTCGTAATTATGCCGATACATCTGTATCTCATTAAAATTCTGATATAAAACTGGTGATGTTTGATATATTGTTCCCATTTGCACTGTGAAACCGCCTTGATCAAAGACTTACACCATGATTACGACGTTTACCTTGTAAGTATAGTTTTAATTTGCTGTAGAATTATTTTCATCGACATGTCAATATCATACAGTTTATTTGCAGTTTTCTACTGATCTCGTGTGCGCTCTGCGCAGAAAATATCGAAAAGCAATGTCGTGATGACGAAGATTGCTTAACATTGAGTATGTATTCAACACAGTTTTGTTTTCATAAAAAATATTTAACTTGACTTTTCTATAATTTTTGTATCATTTGTATATTTTTCTAGAAAATGAAATTCTCGATCACATAAATAATTCAACCAATCCATGCAGAGATGTACACTCATATATGTGCACGGAAAATGGATTATTAGAAAAAAAATCTTTGAAAGAGAAAATTAAGCAAATAGAACTGTATTTTTACGGTTCGTCTCATGGCAGTAATCTTAATTGTCATTTTATGAGAAGATTAATAACTGCAAACTTTTTTTTACAGGTTTATTGAGTTCTCCGCTGAATGACGCCGATTCTGAATTACTAGCAGTGGAAAAGAAGTTGTATCAATCTTGTATACGATTAGGTAAATCGCAATTTCTATTGATAAAGAAGTGATTATCAATCGGAATCAACTCAAACGTTTTAATTAATGTTTTTTTTGTTTTTGATTGCGTTAGACAACGAAAAATTGAACCACAAAAGATATTATTCGGATTTAAAATCCGAACTGACCCAATTGGAATTATCAGAAAATTGGGAACACATTGAAAATAAACTTTTCTCATTGGGATTCGGATTTTCTTTCTTTGATATTAAAGTCATACCTCATCCGGAACACGAATCTAGAAACACTATCTTGGTAAACTATAATGAGATAATCTTAACATCAATACTATCTTTTATTTTAATGTTCAATAATTTTTACGTTTAGCTGCAACCACAATCTACGGAATATTTGAATAGCCTAGAAAATAAATTAAACAAAGTTATCGAATATCTGCAGCAGTTTATAGAAAATCGCATTGGCATGTATTATCATTTCTTAGATGTGACTGGTGGCAGAAAAGTTCTAGATTTCTTCGATAGGCTGAAGAAGGTTAATTGAATTATTCACATGAAATAATCAGTTATAAGAATTACATTTGAAATTACATATTTCAGGCAAAATTGGGTTTGCTGGGGCGATCAACAAGTTTTCCAGAGCATTACACGACGCTAGGACAGTTGAAAGTGACGCATATAAAACCGTATTATAACGATGAGCCAGTCAATGTAACAAAAGAACAACATATTTGCCATTTATAAGTGCCCAATTGAAAATGTTTAAAATTCTTTGATATTACTTAGGTAAAATGGGTCAAAATAATTCAACATGCTCTTGACAAAGAAAACATTGTATTTGATACGGACAACATCGTACTCAAGAATCCACATTACTTTTTACACATTTCCAAACTTTTGGACGAGACACCGAGTGATGTTACAGGTATAAAAAAATTAATTTCTAAATTAAAAAGTCCCCATTCTCACTTAGTTTTTAATTAATTGAAATTCATTGATTTTAAGCTTTGGCGGTAAAGACGAAATTAGTAACTGACAGGTTGCCGTACACGGACTGGAAAACTGCTAATTTACTGGAAGAAATAAATATGTAATGGAACACAATTTTATTCCGGAAATCATAACTTCCATTCAATTCTTTACATTTGTCAATGATATTTTAGGTCACAATTTTGTCTCAAAGAAACTAAATTATATGGAGCTTCTCGTCTCATGGTGCGCGACTGGATATTGCCAGAAGTCAACAATGAAACATTATTAAATATAAGAGTATGTTTATAGAAAAGCTAATTTATTAGATCTAAACTTTCTCATCAAATTGCTCTAAAATCTTTTAGCACACTAACTTTAAAAAAGGCGAAGCCATTTTTGAAAGTATCATGAGTACTATTCAAGACGAAATTTCACTCTATAAATCTCGTCTATCAGAGAAAGCCTCTTACTACCTTAGAAAATTATTCCACGTTATTGATAATCTTTCAAAATACGTTTATGAACCTCCTTACAACATATATGAGAATGTAAGTAATTTTTTCATATAAAAATATAAGGTTTTGATGATCTTATTAATTAAATTTCATGGTTTTTTTCTGTTATAGTTGGATTTATCTTCGAATAGTCACTGGAAGAATATTCTTGAGTATAGAAAATTATTGACAAGCAATGATTTACAACTGCTCAAAAATACATTCGAGTAGGTATATGAAAAGACAAGTATTATTTTATTGTGTATATAAATAACATCTTGTGTTATGTTTCGTAGTATAACGCGCCCATTCAGTTTCATTGATCAAGATGAACCTCAAAACCGTTACAGTGAGTAAAATATTTCTCAAACTTATTGAAATGACATTTTTATTAGCAATTACAATTTACATCATTTTTGTGTTTCCAGTACTGAGTACAGTTCTAAATATTCTTGATATGCATTCGCCGACTTTGCCAAAGTATGTTTTCTTTATTTACCTAACTACTTTGCATTTACAATAGTAATTTAGTAATTTTTTTCAGACAAGTGCATTATGGAACATATGGCGTTAGAACAGCTGGACTAATTCATTCATTGTTACACGAGGATACTTATAATGACGGTAGGTAGAATTTTTCCAATCCATACCAAAACAGCGATTAAAATGATAACGATATTGATTTTGCTCTAGATCATGACGTGCAGATGGCCAGCACCAATAGTCTCACTTATCCAAAATATCCGCAAAATGTCAACCTATGTATTAGTAGCAGATTGGGAATGAGCAATTCCGTAAGTAAAATACATTAAATACGTAAATGAATTGTTATTTATCAAAATTAATCAATTTTATTATTCTCCAAGGTTGGTCAAGTCGATGACACGATCACGCAAGTTTTAGCATTGAACACCGTTTACAAAGCTTTGGAAAACGACAGACATATCGCATTCCACAGTATTTCAAACACCCTTTTGTCACAAGAACATATCACCGCGGAAAAACTGTTTTTCTTAGCATACGTCCAGGTAAATAATTTTGTTCCCTAATTTTTTAAAATCATTTTCGATTCTGCCTCTTCTCAAAAATAACGAATAATGTTTTCAGGATAATTGTGGTGTGGGTCAAGAAATAATTGACAGAATTCTGTCACACAACTTACTATTCAATAAATCTTTCAAATGTCATAACAAGGCGCAAGAAGATGAAAAGTCGTGCATGTTGGGAAAATTGAACTACTAATGTACACTGATAAAACATATTTTTAAAATATGAAAAATTTTCGTTTACTGTAAGATTGTAAACCGCTGAACAATAAAATTTAAAAAAATTTACTGAATTGAAATAGTTTATTTTTCCTGAACATCGACAAACTATAATATAAATTAAAACATTTTATTTCAATCGTTTAACCGTGATTTGTCCTCTCCTCTATCAATTAGCCTTCAGTATATTCGCCTTGATAACAGAGCGTCGGAATAGGAAATACGTATAGGAGAGCCTGCGGTTTATAAATTCACTCACATAGAACCATTCAGGAAAACTGATAGGAAGCCGCAGTAACTCTCACTTATTTACAACGCAGCATTTATATATCGCTCGCAATTAAAACGTCAGATATAAAAATGGCAAAGTGTGCAGATATTATTGTTCAGTCTCCGGTGTAAAGCAAAAAAATAACGCAGCCATGATGGCGTATTTTCTTTTGTAAGTATTTTTTATCAAAACAATCGATTTCCCGTTCATGAAAGTTGGTATCGTTTGTGTTTTAGTTTACTTATTATCTCGTGTGCATTTTGCACTGGAACGCTACCAATCGACATTGAAACAAGATGTGTTGAAAATGAAGATTGCTATCAACTGAGTGCGTACTTTGCAAATATTATTTTTTAAAGAAGTTTCTTCATCCTTGTTATTTCATGTAAAATGTATATTTTAGAGAGAGAAATAGTATCACAAATAACTACCTCGGTCGATCCGTGTATAGACATTCACTCATATATGTGCTCGAAAAATGATAAATATACTGAGAAAAAACCATTGGATCGACGTCTTTCAGAGATGACCGCTTATTTAATCAGTTCGTATTTTGTCACGACCATCCTAATGATAATTTTATTTTAATGAATGAATGAAAATATTCATAAATAATTTGCAGCTATGATGGACAGTCCACCTGAAGAAGATGACAATGATTTGTTAAAAGTAGAAAAACAATTATACAAATCTTGTATACAATTAGGTAAACCGTTATCAAACAAATTTGATTATAAAATTTTGTATTGGATTTGTACGACAAATTTTTGTTACATGCCAGGAAGCACACATCAAGATACGACATATTCTGAACAATTAAAATCGCAGATTGATAATTTGGGAGGAATAGCGTTATGGCAAGATGTCGAATATGTTGTATTTTCATCGGGACTGGGATATTCTTTTTTTGATATGAAAGTCATACCTCATCCTAAATACGAGACAAAAAATATTATTTTGGTAAGTTAAAACATCATTTCCTGCTTTTATAAAAGTAGCTTTAAACTGTATGAATTATCTCATTGTATAGTTGCAACCACCATCGCTAGAAAAGATAAATAGTCTAAATAACAAAATTAGAAAGATTATTGCTTACAAACAGCAATATCGTAGAAGTAGATATTCCGACCAAGCACAAGCGATTGAAAATCTTTATAGTTTCATACACGAGAATGTTGAGTATGATGTCTTAAGATTTTTCGAAGCTCTACAGCAGGTCAGTACTTTTCCAAAAACAGTTCCAATGTTTTATAATAAAACGTAATTATTTGAACTATAAAATGTTTTTATAGGCTAAACTGGGATTAATGGCACATGCAACAGAGTTTCCAAAGCATTATACAACAGTAAGACGATTGAACAACATGACTATTCATTCCTATGTTGGACCGGACATCTCAGTACATGTAATAATGAGAAAGAGAATCTATTCTTTAATTCGATTGAAAATTAATTTGTGTTTCATGCAGGTAGATTGGATCAACATTATCCACAGATTACTCCAAAGTAGAAACATTGAATTTGAAACGGATAATGTCATACTCAAGAATCCTCGATACTTTTCACACCTGACAAAACTCTTGCATGACACTCCCAATAAAGTCATAGGTATTGCCAAAGTAACATAAACCAGTAATATCCTAATTGATTATTTTATTTTGCTTATAGTTGAGGCAATACAAACAAAAGCATTAACTGATAATTTGCCGTACGTGGATTGGGAACGTTCTAGTTTGTTGGAAAGAATCGACAGGTAAAGTAATGTCTTTATAAAAAACCATGTTATTATTTGATATTCTAAAAAGAAGTGAATTTTCGATAGGGTTGACTTCTGCCTAAAAGAAACAAAATTGTATGGAGCTTCGCACAAATTAGTGCACGACTGGCTGAGTGAAAATGATGATAGGGTATTTTAATTAGAAAATTATTTTAGAAAGAGCACGAGTGAAATAATGTAATAATACAGTTTTTTTTTTTAATTTCAGAGAACTTTGTATAGAACAGGGGAAAATATTTTTACAAATATAATGAGCGCCATTCAACGCGAAATTTCGCTTTACAGATCCAAATCACCGTCGGAAGTAAACTATTATAAAACAAAATTGTTTCGGGCTATTGAAAATCTCGACAAGTATGTTTATGATCCTCCCTATAATTTATATTACACGGTAAGCTCACTTTTTATAAAGTACGACTGGCAATCACGTAGTCGAAAAAAAAATTCTTTTATATACATAATTGTTTACTAATACATTAGTTTGTACATTGTTATTTTAGTTGAATATTACTGACAATTATTTTACCAATATCATTCAATATCGAAAATTAATAGCAAATGAAGATCTAGAAAGACTTCGGCAAAATTCAGGGTAAGTTTGAAAACACAACGCTAATATGTTCACTTAATTTAATTAGAAACCGAAATCTTTTTTGTGTAGATCTTCAGAAGCTTTTAGTTTTATTGATCAAGACGAAGCTCAAAACCGATTTGGTAAGTAAAACTTGCACCTAAAACATCCTAATTTCAGTGAAATTCCATCGATTTGTAAAATGATAATAAGCATTGGTTTTAATTTTCAGTAATTAATACGTTGATAAATACTGTGGAAATGTTACCACCACACTTGCCAAAGTACGTTGATTTCTACACTTACCTAAATTATTAAATATATATTATATCAAATTGAAACAAATGATTATATTCAGAGAAGTTCATTATGGGACGTTTGGAGTAAAAACCGCTGCGCTAATTCTCTCATTATTGTACGAGGATACGTACAATGACGGTAGGTTTTCGTACAATGTTACCTTCCAATATTAATTTAGAAATTTGATTTCTGGATAATACATGAATTAATAAAGATTTAGTCAGTGAAGTTACCAAAAATCTAGTCTATCCAAAATATCCGGAGAATGTACAAGCTTGCGTTAGGCAAAACTTGCATTTCCGGTACTCTGTGAGTAATATTTATTTTCAATCAATCCATTTAAAAAAATCATCATTATTAAATATTCTATCTTTTACAATTTTGAATAGACTGACCGAGTTGATGACGTTATTACGCAAGATTTAGCGGTAAACACGGCATACAAAGCCTTGATATATGATCAGTATACTCCATTCCATGACGTTACTAACAGCTATTTGACGTATAAAAATATTACGAAAGAAAAACTGTATTTCTTGGCATACGTCAAGGTAAAAATTTTATTTACGATTTTATTCATTAAGTATTGAGTTTATGAATAAATAAATTTACTTGTAGGATAACTGCGATCTGGAAAGTGCAATCGTCAATGGTATTCTATCGGATGATCGTGTATTCGACAAAGCATTTCAATGCGAAATGAATGTAATTGAAGGCGATAATACGACGTGCATATTGGGAAAAGTATATTATTAATATGACTGCATTACGCAATCCTTGTAGAATAAAAAAAAAAACTTGTTGGTTTAAAAGTTAAAAATCTTTGTACTAAAAAGTGTATATCATGCCTAATATAAAAAGTATCTAACTGTATGAACATCTCTTATTTATTTTCTGACTAATGACGCATTATTTGACGCAGTGTTAATTCGTAGAAGTGTCGCATATAGTGGATTTATGAAAAATAAAGATTATGGTTTTAAATGAGTCATAGACTCCATCATCCAATTGGAGCACGAGAATTCCTATTTTCCAGTCCAATGCCACGCGGTTTAAAAAATTATATAGCTTTTTCGATAATGAAAAATAATTTAATGTTGAAAATTTTCAAAAAATGTACAATGATGAAAAGAATTTAATTTTCAGTCGAACATAGCTATCAGTATGCATTAATTAAAACAATTAATTAACGCACACTAGTAATTATGCGTTCAAGCGAAAAAATAGGATAGGCCGGAAAATAATTTCCCGTCAAACTGTGATACTGCAGCAATTAGAGTATAATTACGAATCTACTTATGTACGTAAGAAAAATAAATTGTAATCTCATCTCAATCAGTTTATCCGTCATATCCTCTAAACTTAAATTCTACAAAACATGGCATAGTTATTAGTTCCGCTGCATTTGAATTACAACTACGAGCGCAATCATGTCGACTGGAACATTTTCTTTGTGAGTAACTTTTCGAAAATCAATTAAAAATTATTTCAATTTAATTTCTAATTTTATTAAAAAAACGTAATTATAGGCTTTTACTAGCGTTCGCATTTTGCGGGAGTTCGCTCTCATATAATGACGAGACGTTCTCATTGAACCAAGTGTCTGCTGATGACAAAGTAGTAACGGAATTTTTAGGTATGTAATTTACAATTTATGATTATTCTAATTATTATTAGCTAAATAAAATATTCTGTTTGGATTAGGTAATAACATTCTGGGCGTAATAGACTCATCGCAATTTTGCAATGATCCGTACTTAGCTCTATGCAGCATCGAGGCACAAAATCACACGAGACCTATTCACTTGAAACAAGCTTACAGAAACATACGCGATCATGTAATTCGTGAGTAAATGAATAATTTAAAAATTTTTTTAGGTATATTATAAATTTTCAATATCGTTTTTTCTTGCAGGTGTTCTGGAACAGCCTGTTGGAATTAATGAAGTGACCTCGCTATCCGTCGAAAAAACTCTATTTCGCAAATGCATGAATCTTGGTAATTATATACTTTGTTTGATATGATTTCTGCGGTAAGCATCAGATTCTTGCTAAATTGAAAATTCTCACAACAGGTTCGAAAAGCGATAGCGCAAATCTACGAGCAACGGATATGTTTCTTAAAGATCTCAATGAAAATATATTAGATGTGAGGGATAGTTGGAAGCATGTCGACAATGAACTCAATTCACAAGGTTTTGATTTTACTTTCTTCGATATTGGAGTTGAACGCGATCCAATGAATCCTCGACAAAATATCATTGTAGTGAGTACCCCAAAAAATTCCTTTAGTCACTTCAACAATTTCTTATCAATATTTTTAAAAAGTCTGTTCGTTCATTTAGATTCAACCTCCTTCAGCTGCCCGTATTAATAATCTTAATGAGTGGTATGCGATGGTTTTCGATCCGGCGAATCCTCCAGATCAAAGGCAAATTCCTTGGAAATATTTCGACACTATTGATAGACTAGTGCCCGTTAAAAAATTGTTCAAACGTTGGGCAGAGGTTTGAAAATATATTTTAATATTAGCAGTGAATAATATTTTTTATAAATGGAATTTCAATCGATTTTAGATAGTTCCGCAGTCACCAAAGCAGCGCAAACAAGAAAGAATGAGTTTGAGTAAATGGAAGGAAGTTTATGATACTATATGTTCCAATAAACCAATTCACTGCCAAGTAAATATAATTTTCAAGCTGCAATTATAAAGTTTTTACATTAAATTAATAAGTATTTTCTTTCGTGTTTCTCAGATCAATTGGCAAAAATTAGTCGCAAAATTGTTCGAACCATTTAGTATCGAGGTTAAAGAAAGTGACAATATTATCGTTCGAAACAAAGATTATTTCTTCTCGCTTGTCGATCTTTTGGGTGATAACAAAAATGATATTATTGGTGTGTATGAATTTTTAAATTGCATTTGAACGAAGTCTCATCGTATGTACTTCAATAATTTATTGTGAATTACAGTGCTCGCTATCAAGGCGAAAATAATTCTCGAAAATATTCGGCTCATCGATTTCAAGTATGCAGACACTTTGAAGCACAGAAAAAAGTATGTGAAATATTTATAAATTTTTTCATCTTAAACGTTTAAGAAATTAACTAGTTTGCCGTAATTCTTAGATCACTGTTTTGTTACGAGAACACAAAACTTTACGGAGCATCTTATCGACTTTTGAGAGATTTGAAAAGAGACGAATCAAACGACGTGAGATTTTCTTTTTATAATCACTGCACTGATTAAACAATTACGTAATGAAACTGCTGGTTCGCAGGTAGCTAATTATGAAATTCTCAAAGAGATGATTCTGAGTATCGCTGATGTATTCACATTTAACATCGATGAATCAAGTGATTTAACTCCAAAAGAGAAAAGGTATCTGAAAGCACAAGTTAAATTAATCACTTCGCAAGTCGTCAAATACAAAAAAGCCAGAGATATCGTCGACGATTACTACGAAAACGTAAATAAGATTTTCAAAATTATTTTAATGATCAAATTTCTTTTTAATTTTGCGATTGATTCTTTCAGTATAACACTCATCACAGCTATTTCGTTAGTATCTTGAATTATCGTAAAATGCTGAAGGATAAAGAACTCAAATCCCTAACAAATCATCCAGAGTAAGATAGACATTAATTTTGAAATTATTACTACCATTAAATTTATTTTGCAATTTATTTTATAGGCTATCAGCATCGGAGCCTTTCAGTGTCATTGATTTAGGAAAACCGCGGAATCGATTCAGTGAGTTTATATCAATTTTGATATTAAAAAATGTGTAAAAATATCTTGAACAAAGTTATCTTTTTTTATTTATAGTTATAAACGTCCTTGCTACTAGCTTTTTGCTCTCTAAAAGACCTATTCCCAGTGAATTACAAAAGTATGTTGAGAATCGTGTTATTTTATATGGAATTACTTTAAAGTTATGTGTTCGTCAACAAAATGTTTGAAATATTACAGGGAAGTTCATTATGGTATTTATGGCGTGTCAATTGCAAGCTTTCTATACGGTTTGTTAAACGAAAACCGATTTGACAATGGTAATTAAAATGTGAAAATCATCTACATATAAAATTATTACTTGAAAACTCAAACGTTTTTTTTTTCTTTATGTATTCAAGATGTAGAGCTGACAGGCAAAGTAAATTGGTTAGCTCATCCCAATTACCCTGCAAACTCTTTAAAATGCTTCGTTGGTGAAAACATAAAATCTTATGGTGTAAGTATTTTCAATAAAATATGCTGATATCAGATTTAAAAAAAAAATCGTTTCACTTTCTTTTCAGTGGAGTTTAGCTTCTGAAGCTGTGACGCAAATATTTGGAGCACGTGCCGCCTACGATGCAATATTGGAGGATTATGATGAAAATGATTTGAATCGTCCCAAAGAATTTTTAGTTGTAAATCCTAACTCGGAGTTGCAAGCAATAGAAGCCGATAAGTTATTCTTCATGTCCTACGTGAAGGTAATTTTTTTTCGTATTTTTAACATAGTTCAATATTTTTCTGATCAAATTATTCGATTTTAGTATCATTGCCATCTCGGACAAAAATTACTGAGGACAATAATGTTAAATTTGGACGAGTACAATAGTGCCTTCCAATGCGGATCTAAACGTGGAGGATTCGAACAGCAATGTCCTTTGGATGGTTTTCAAATTCAAAGAAAACATCACTTTGTTAATAAACCATTTTAAGAATTACCATTCTTCATGTATCAACAAATGAAATGTAATTTGAGCAAAAATGAAATTTTTGATTAATAAAACTCAGTGCTTTGAAGTAAATTTACATGGAAATATTTGTCATCAGTATACACGCCAATTAAAACAACTAAACATCGCATACTAATAATTATACGTTTGAGCGAAAAATAGGATAGGCTGCAGAATATAATTTCCCGTTAAGCATTGCTACTGCGTCAATGTGATAATTGCGGCTTGAGGCGAGAAAAATAAATTTTAATCTCATCTCAGTCAATTACTCCGTCATATCCTCTAAACTCTGATTCAATGAAACTTGTCATTGATATTTCAGTTCCGCTGCTTTTGAATTGTAGTATAACATACTGCTGGTGTAATCGTGATGGCCGCCACTTTTGCTTTGTGAGTAAATTTTTGAAATTCATTTGCTCTCTGAGCCATAAAAATCAATAGAACTCAAATAAACCATTTCTCCGATATTCAGAGGCGATCCGTAGAGAGCAAAAGAATAAACTTTTTATTCCGAGAGAGCAACATTGATCTTAATTGCTTTCTATTAATTTCCATTTTCCCTGAAAAAAAGGTTGTTTTTTTTTAGGTTTTTATTAGTTGCGTTCGCGGTTTGTGGACATTCGCTCTCTAATAATGATGAAGATGATGACGCGCTTTTATTGAACCAAATGTCAGCTTATGACAAATTAGTAACGGAATTTCTAGGTACGTATATGATAACTTACAATTCGTTATTCTAACGATAGGCTAAATAAAATATTCGGTTGACTTAGGGAATAACATTTTGAGAGGAATCGACTCGTCGCAATTTTGCAATGATCCATATGCTGCTTTTTGTGGTAGCAAATCAAGGAATCGCACCAGACCTATTCACATGAAACAAGCATACCGAAACATACGAACTTATCTGATCGGTGAGTAAATGAATAACTAAATTATTCGTAGATCGATGGACAGTTAAAATCATTTGTATCTTCTTTTTTTTTGCAGGTATTCTGCAACAGCCTATTGTAATTAATGAAGTGACCTCGCTGTCTGTTGAAAAAGCACTGTTTCGTAAATGCAGGAATCTTGGTAATTTTAATAAAGCAACTACTTAGAAGAGAATCAAGTTTCGCTAAATTGAAAATATTCATAATAGGTTTGAAAAACGATACTGCAAATCGACTCGCAACGGAGAACTTCGTTACAAATCTTTTTCAAAATGTATTCAATAGACGGGATGTAAGTTGGCAGATTGTCGATGAGGAGCTTAATTCGCGAGGCTTTGGTTTTACTTTCTTCGACATTGGAGTTGAACGCGATCCAATGAATCCGAAACAAAATATTATTGTAGTACGTATACAAAAAAAAAATTGGTTAAACATATTCTTTTCAAAAAGTTCGTTTACTTGGTACACTTTTTTTTATATATCTAGATCAAACCACCTTCGATGTCTCGTATAACCAATCTTATCGAATGGGCAACAATGGCACTCGATCCGGAATATCCTCCAGACCAAACACGGATTCCTTGGAAATTTTACGACATTATAAATTTAGTGCCCGCCGAACTATTGTTCAGTCGTTGGGCAGAGGTTTGAAAGTATTCATGATTAGCTAGTTTTTCGTTCAATATAATTTCGTACAATTACAGGTAGTTTCACAGTCATCGAAGCAATCCAAACAAATAAGAACTAGTTTGAGTAAATGGGATGAAGAATACAACGCTAGAAGTTCCGGCAAACTGAAGCATACCCAAGTAAATCATTTTTATAAAATCTTTGAGTCTTTATGTTGTGTTGACGAGTTGAATTTCACGTTGTTTAGATTGATTGGAAAATGTTAATTAAGGAAACCTTCGATCGGGTTAATATAGATGTTAAAGGAAATGAAAATATTATTGTTAGAAGCAAAGATTATTTCTTCTCGCTTGTTGATCTTTTGGGCGATAATACAAATGATGCGATTGGTGGGTAGACTTTTGAATTGTATAAACACTAAAATCTCAACATATTTGAATAATTTATTGTGAATTACAGTGCTAGCCATCAAAGCCAAAATAATTCTCGAAAATATTCGATACGTCGATTATAATTATGCAGATATTTTAAAGCACAGAAAAAAGTATGTGAAAAATTCAATTTTATTATTTTTTTTTAACTTTTGAGAAATTTACTATTTTGCCATAACTCTCAGATCGCTGTTTTGTTACGAGAATACCAATCTTTATGGAGCATCACACCGACTTTTGCGAGATTTGAAGAGAGATGACTCTAATGACGTGAGATTTTTATTTTATAATTCTAACAATAAAAGAATTTTGTAATAAATCCTGTATGTTTACAGGAAGAACACTATGAAATTCTCAACGGGATGATTCTCAGCATTGTTGATGTATTCATATTCAACATCGACGAATCAAACCATTTAACTCCGAAAGAAAAAAGATATCTGAAGGCTCAAGTCAAATTAATAACTTCACACGTTGTTAAATATAAAAATACAAGGGATATTGTTGACGATTATTACGATGACGTGAATAATGCTATTAAAATTATTTGTATCACATAGAAAATGAAGCAATTACAATCGGTGTACGTTTTCTTTTTTAGTATGACCACGATACGAGCTATTTCGTCAGTATTTTGAAATATCGTAAGATGCTGAAGGACAAAGAACTCAGCTCGCTAACTGTTCACTCGGAGTAAGTAATAATTAATTTAATGTAGCTCAAATGATGCCACCAAGTATGCAACTTTTGCGATTGTTTCACAGGCATCTGACTGAATCAGAACCTTTTAGTGTGATTGATTTGGCAAAGCCGCGTAACCGATTCAGTGAGTACTATAGCAATTTACTTCAATTTAAAAAAAAAATCAGCATATATATTTCAATAAAATAATCTATTTTTTTTAGTCTTAAACGTCTTCGCGAATAGCTTTTTGCTATCTAAACAACCAATTCCTTTTGAATTGCAAAAGTACGTATAGAAAACGATAATATTTTTCTAATCTATCATTTTCTAATGCTCGACACGTTACAGGGAAGTTCATTACGGGATCTACGGCGTGTCGATTGCAAGTTTCTTATACGGTTTGTTAAACGAAAACCGCTTCAATGACGGTAATTAAATTCTGAAAATCATCCCCATATTAAACGGTAAAACAGAAACTCATGTGTTTTTCTTTCTTTCTTAAATACTCGAGAAATAAATCTGACGGGCAGCCGAGTCGATTGGTACGATCACCCTATCTACCCTTACAACTCGATGAAATGCTTCATAGGCGAGGACGTAAGATCTTACGGCGTAAGTATTTTGGTTTCGACTATGTTGGTTGAACGATGGAAAAAAAAATTAATTTACCCTCACCTTCGTTACAGTGGCGTTTAGCTTCCGAAGCCGTGTCGCAAATTTTCGGAGCACACATAGCTTACAACGGAGTACTCGAAGATTACGAAGAAAGTGAATTGATACGCCCGAAAGAGTTTTCAATTATAAACACCAACTCGGAGTTGCAAGCGGTAGACGCTGATCAATTGTTCTTCATGTCCTATGGAAAGGTATTTTAATCTTAATTTCCTTGCGATGTGATTGAATGTATTTATCATATCGAATAATTTTATTTTTAGTATAACTGCCATCTCGGACAAAAATTACTGAGGACTGTATTGTTAAATTTGTATGAATACGATTCTGCCTTCCAATGCGGATTAATGAACGGAGGATTCAAAGTAAAATGTCCCTTGGATGCTTTTCAAATGCAAGGCAAACATCACTTCGTTGATAAACCATTTTAAGAATTAAATATTTGATTGTATTTCGTTTGTAGATTATACTGCTTGTAGAAAAATTTATATGCATAATATTTCGTGAAAAATAAATAAAATGTAGATGCAGAGGAGTTATTTATTAAAAATTTTTGTAAAAATGTTTCTGACTTACCAATAAAGTTGGCGGAGGTTAAAATTTGATTCCATGACGACGATATAAACGCAGCTTGCCATGGCTATTTTAAATCGCCGCCCGAAAGTGATTTTTCACGATACTAGCGCCGACAGTCGCGAACTAAAACCAGATCAGCTGATCGTTTCGGCTGCCCACCTCCTTTGACGTCAACGTCACTTTGATAGACGACTATAAGGATTAGTTTTTTTTTTACAGTTTTTTAATTGTTTTTAACTTGGTGGTTTATTGACAAACCGAATGCGTTAAAACTGTGCGTGACAATGGATCGGATTTTTCGAGAATTTCATTTGATCGATCGATTTTCTATGTAAATGTATACTGTACGATGTTTAAAATTTGAAATTTGAAAAAATATTTGTACTGCTAATCAATTTTTCTCGTCGGAATTTGGATGATTTTGTTTAGTAGGGTGAGATACGCACTGCACAATAATTATCTTCTTGAATTTCATTCGCTGCATGACTATAATCGATTCCCTAAAGATTTATAATTATTCTAACCAAAACGTTTGTTTTGATTTGTTTCATACCTGTTGTTTAACTGTTCTTTAACTGTCATAACAAATTAAATTAGCCTATATCTTGTTTTTATTATGCTTTATTGAATGAGTGACAGCAATTTTCATTTTATAATCAATTTACCCAGAAACACAATTTTATTTTCACAGATTTGTTGATGATTGTCACATGAATTATTCAACCATGCTTCCAACAAAGTACTAGTTGAAAGAAAAAATAAAATTAACAAGCCTGAAGGATAAAGAAGCATGAAACTACATATGAACTTCTGCAATGTTCAAATTAGAATCATATATAACTCCTGTTATCCTGAGTTATGTTGAAAAATATGTCAAGAACTTTAAACCAGAGCAGTCACAGGTAAGTTGAAACATATGCTTGTAAAATATCATTAATTTTGTACAATAATATCTGTGAAAATATTTGAATTCAGGTTTCCTTGTGGGGTGGAGATGCATCGTTTCAAAATCTTGATTTACGGCTGGAAGTTTTGGAGGAACAACTAAATTTACCGTTCACATTTGTCAGTGGCCACATACATGAATTACTCATCCATGTGCCATGGGTCAAAATCACATCAGAACCTATTGTTGTTACTATTAATACCATAGGTAAATATGTTCAATGATGTTTAAAGTTAATGAAGTGTTTCTCAATTTTCAATCAAAATAATTGAATTGCAGAATGTATACTCAAATTAAAAGATCACACGCAATCAGAAAATGTTTCTTCTCCATCTTCTTGCAGAAAATCAGTGGTTTCTCAGTGAGTATTATGATTGATTGCAACAAAAATAAAAAAATGTGCAAGAGAAAATTTCCTATTATTGAAAAACAAACTATTGTGTATTTTTAATTTCAGAGAAGAAGCTCCACCAGGTTACATAAAAAGCATTGTCACAAAAGTTATTAATAATATTACTATTAACTGCAATAATTTAATATTGAAGTATGTTGAAGAGGATATTGTTCTCAGTATTAATGTTAGATTTTTATCCATGCAAACTGTTAACGACAAATGGGAACCGGCATTTACAGGTAAATTATTCAAGTTTTGAATTTGACATAGTAAATAATGATAATTTTAACAACTCATTATATTTTATGTAACAGATATTAGTAACTATGAGATGAAACTACAAAAAATTATCAGTATCCAAGATTTAACGCTATGCCTTGACAAGATGGACACTTCTGGCAAAATAGAAATTTATCAGGTATTTTATTGTAATTTCAACAGAAAATGTATTAAATATTATTGTCTGTTATCACATTTGAATTTAATTTTGCAGGATCCAGTTTTATATCGATGTTCAATGACAATACGCTTGATAATGAGTTATCACAGCAACACTGCAAAGCAAGCATCAAAAGTAAGACTTGATCTACACTGTCAAAAAATGGAATTTAGTATTACAGAGCAGCAAATACCTATGATATTGCGATTGGTTGCACTTCTTTCATATTTACAATCTGGACAGTATTCTGCAAATATAACAAGAGAAAGATCTTCTATTTCAGTGGATGAAAGTGAAAATGGTTCAAATGGTACCTGTTAAAAATATTTTATTTTATGAGTCTCTTATCCCGTAGCATTTTATAAATTAAACATTATTTTGTTTTTATAGAAGATGCAACTCAGGTGGCAAATTTACCAGTAGACAATGGTTGGGGTATGTGGGCTTGGAATACAATGTCAGCCATTCTACCATTAGAATGGGACAGTGAATGGTCCAACGAAGATCGTTTGGCTTATGCAGATCACGTTATACACTGTGGTTTTTATATTGATGACGCAACAATTACTTTTAAGGTTCGTAATATAATAGATATATTTCTATTCATAAATATTGGAACTTATCTTTAACTTTGTTTACTAATTGCATCAGACTGTGGAGAGCGTGAAGGAGCAACTGTTTTACAAGTCTAAAAAAATTAAATATAAGTCG
Source organism: Galeopsomyia nigrocyanea (assembly GCA_035047105.1). Classification (NCBI taxonomy): domain Eukaryota; kingdom Metazoa; phylum Arthropoda; class Insecta; order Hymenoptera; family Eulophidae; genus Galeopsomyia; species Galeopsomyia nigrocyanea. The sequence continues at coordinate 11,486,162 of JAWWMK010000032.1, read as the reverse complement.
TTTTTATCTCTCCGATTTTCCGAAGCTGTTCTCGATGCAGTTCTACAAGGAATTTTTATGACGAATTTCACTATTGGTTTTGGAACTATTCGGTTGTACCCTCGTGGAACATGTAGTTGTGGATTTTTAGAAGTCGTCGACGGGATGCAGGTAAAAATTGAATCGTAAACCAAACTTTTATTCTGGGTATACTAATTATTTTATTATTTCAGCCTCCTCTGTACTTAGTTGCTGGGGAAAGCAACAGCAAATATTTGAAAGATACGTTGTTTGACAGCGACGCATTAGAGAATCAAGGGAAAAAGAGAGTGTATAAAAAAGATGTGTCTTATAATCTTACAACGTACACAGTTCCAATGCTTTTAGAGAGATGCCCTGCATTTTGCATGAACTATATCCATTACATGGAGGCACCCGAAGATTTGACCCCTGAAAAAATTGCCGAGTTTGCCTCGAATTACGAATATAGGTAAGTTAATAAAGTCAACCATTAGCTATTTTTCATTCAACAAAGAATTTTTCGATTTCCAGTAATTTCCACGAAGAGCGATATGTCAGATACGGTCTAGGAAATTTAACATTGAGATTATGTTCTGGCCTGCTTCATCGCACAGATGCAATCAAACAAGCTGCTGACAAATACGATTACACTCCACACGTTATACCAAAACCACGTAAGTCAACAATATAAAATTAAAAATTAAACGTGCAATAAAAAATGATGACTATAAAAAAAAAATGAAAATCTTTCAGTACCAACATTCGAGGAATTGCCACCGGTGACAGTAGAAGAATACGACGCCTTGCGAGAAAATACTCCCATGGTAAAGACCAGCTTCTACATAACGAAAAGCGCGATTCAATTCCAATTTGCCGATCATCGTATCACTGGGCTGCCTAGACAACGCAAATTCGCCGAAAGCCGAGTATGATAATTTCATTTTTTTGATAGATAGTTTATTTGCACGTTAATTATTTTTTTTTATTCTTAGATACTGCCATTGACGCCATCCTTATCCGACGATCCGTTCCTGAGCCTCGAGTGCGACGTGATTTCGGCAACATTAGAGCAGCCGCTTTATGCATTTAGATTGATTGCTTGCGCGTCGAAGCAGACTGACATTCCAGCTGAGATGCTCGCTCAGTGTTACCGAAACGTTGAAGTTCAGGTAAGAATGTTTTTTTTTTCAACATTGTCGAAAAAAAAATAAAATGCTTATAGTTCGTACTTTTTTGACAGTTGCAAGGAATTAAAAGTCAAGTTTATCTGAAAACCAACATTCGCACATCGATCATTACACCTTCCAACGCGGAATACAATTTCCGTTCGCTACTCTACGCCGATTACTGGAAAAATCCTAACACGATACATTACTCGCACAATTTGAAAATTGACTCTGTCACGATCACCGGCACCAAGACCAAAATTATGGTCGCAAGCTCGATTATCGACTCGCTTCTACATCCAATGGACTCGAGCAATCCGCTTTTGTCGTCGTCACTTTTTGCCGATGCTTGCAACGAAAAAAGTGAGTATTCGAAATAAAAATTATCGTATTTGGAAGAGATGACGATTTGATGATTTGTTTTTCAGGTCCAGTTTTTATCGAGCTCTGCTTAGAGAACATAACTCACGAGGGGATCTCGTCCGCGTCGATAACGTCCGGCACAATGAGTGTGAATTCCGTCAAAATGTTCGCTCACAACGAAACTCAACAGGTGTTTATACTGTCGGGGCCTGAAACGGAGGACCAAAGGTAAAATTTATAATCCTCATTTTTCATAGGAATACGCGTGTTAACAATGAATTATCTTTTGCAGTGCAATCGAAAACCAAAAACTAGTGAATTTAGTTCTGCAATGCCCAAAAGATCCTGAAAACCAACGTCATCCAACCCTCCTATCTCTCCAAATTGCTTCGATGAAAGGCTGTTTCGACCCTTTGCTCCTTCAGTGGCTGGATTATCATGTAACTTATTACAAACTCAATACCCCGCACTTGATACGCTCCGACAGCATTCAAACCACCACCGACAACACGTCCGTCGACAACACGACCAGCCGTAAGAAAACTTTCCCGAGCTTGCACGAGAGTGTGCATAGTTCGTCGGACAAAGAGAAGCTGAAAATGAAAACCGACGAGTTGATGCGCGGCGACAGCTTCAACGAGTCGAATGTACGTATTCGAGAATTCGCACGCGAGATCGTTCGAAAGTAAAAAAAGAAACGATCGCTTTTGTTTTGTTGTTGTGTTGTCATTTGTAGAGCGCGCCGAAGATTAAGTTTGTGTGAATGTTGCTCGCAGGAGATGACGGAGAAAACGAGGACGGCGGAGAGATTGGCCGAGTATCATCCTTGGTGGGACAAAGTGATTCTGGTTGGGGCTGTGGGTAATGTCACAGTTTACATTCCAACGAAAAGCATCAGTGGGATTGGAGCTGAAGGTGAGTTCTTTCGTTGAACTGCGGGAGAGAATTTATAGTAATGATGGATTTTTTTTCCTAGGGATTGAACAAGCCAAAGAACAGGCTTTGAAGAACGATGCTGCCTTGCAAATTCTGGTGATACGAACGCCGATTTTTAATGTACATTCCTCGAATATTCAGCCGGACCAGTCGCTCTTTCATTTACACAAACTTCCCGTTGTGATTCCCAAAAAATTCAAAGTTCAACGTGAGTGTGTTAGCTCTTCTACTCGAGTGATTAATGCTACGAATAAATAATGATTTTTTTTACAGAGACGCACAGTTTCCCGTGGACCATTGAGATATCCAACTTTGAGTGTTTTACATTGAAGAGCAATACGCTGAAGAATTTCATAAAGAAAGTTTATTTCAAAGCTACGTTCGACTTGACTGCCAAGAATTCAACGACAGCTACGGCGAAAGAGAAGCTCGCAGCCTTGAGTCTGTGTTTATACATCGATACTTCGCCCATCATCGTTTCTATATCCGAAGAACAAGTAAATATATTTTAGTATTTTTTTAACTAACCGATTTGTAATTAACGCGCGTTTTTTATTTTTCTTAGGTAATGTTTTTATACAATACTTTTACAAAAATCGCAAGTCTGATTCAAACCTCACCAGCACGCAAGATAAGCGAACCAAATAGGTGCTTGAAGGAAGTCAAGGATATATCCTTCACTGCGCCCAGAAGCTCATCTAGTCCCTCGCAGTTACCTTATCCCGAAGATGCTACTTCTACGTCTAGCATTTCTGCTGCTAAAGACAATACAACGCAAGGTAATGAAAAAAAAAATGAATGATTTTCATTCGTGACGTCTAAATTATGAATTTTTATATTAGATGAAGACAACATACAGCTCACAGCCTGCATACAATGGACAATAACGAAAGTAGCGGTGAAATTATACGTTATGGGCGAATGCGATCGCGCCACTTTAAAATTAGTGCTAGAACTCGAGGATATTATCACGTCCGTGGATGTGCAGTCGGTATATTTCAAGCTCAAGCACAAAATTACTACTGGCACAATTTTACATTACAAAAGGTATCGTAATATTTTGAATTATAAAAAGTTCTCGTGACGAATTTTGATTTTTGTAAAACAGGAATCCACAAGCACAAAACTGGGATTTCGGCGATTACGTTGGCCTCATACTCTGCGGCAAAGAGGATAACTTTGAGAAGAGCGAAGATTCGGGCTTCATGAGTCTAACTCTGACGGTTGCCAAATCTGGCAACGTGCATACTCGATGGGGTGCTCGCAAAAATTATAAATCCCAGAAGGTAAGATTGAGTAATCAAATTTGGCGTATGAAAATAATCAAAATCATTTTTTTTTCGACAGAGAGATGCAAGAACCGAGGCATTACAAACAACGAATGCTTTTATAACAGAAGCCATTGTGAGAATCCAAACGATCGATTTGATCCTTCCACCCAACGTTCTTGCCAAATACATGCAGTTCGCAAGACCGTTCTTGGAAAAAAAGCCGCACTTTGATACTTCAACGAGAGCTTCTAGAAACGCTTCGTCACCTTTCGCCAGTATAACTAACTTACGAAACGATTCTCTGCCCCTGATTTACTTTGAATTCAAAGGGATACGAGTGATGCTACCTGTTGCTTCGGAATCCCTCAAAGAGTTTCAGCACGATTTGCTGATGTTACAGGTAAAGTAATTACGATCGTACAAAATTATTTGACAGCTTTGACATGGTAATTATGATTGAAGTTGGATGGCATTCGAATAACTCCGCAAGCCGAAAATCCAATCTGCAGATCGCCCTTGCGACCTGACATTTACCAGTTGGCCGCGCAAGCGAATATTTTGAATGTACCCGGCTCGGCAGTGGAAGATCGTCAGTATCAAATCAATGTTGATGGCATTTGCGCGCACACAACTACTTGGAAGGATTATCAGCAGAGTGTAACTCAGGTATGTATGCATTAATGTCTCTTCTCGTGAGAATGTTATTGATGTTTTTTTTTTGCAGCAAATGTCGCAGTCTTATTTGTACACCATGAACGAGAATCCCGCAGTAGAGTGGAACAAGTTGGGAAACGGTAGTAGCTTAGAACCGCATTTCTCAACTTTGCCTGTGATAACAAGGTACTTCAATGAAAATTTACAATTGAAAATAACACAACTAATCTGATATTTCATTTTTATAGGTTCGATTTTAGTTTTATAATAGCGCCAGTCGTCGTGTTCAAACCCGACACGATGGTGTGCGCCAGCGCAGCCGAGGTAAATTGCTTGACCGATTTGGAGCTCATGGTGAATCTCGATCAGATAAAACTCGTGTCGACTTTGAGCGCTCAATTGAAAAATTTGACGACTTTCGAGGGACACGAGCCAATAGAAATTTTCGAGACACCGAGTTTTACTAGGCGAACTTCCTTGGCTTTAGATTATCGTAGTAACTTTCCAATTAGACAAGCGATTGTCGAGTCCGAGGCTGATTATGCCAAAGATAGTGGGGTTGATTTTGAAATGTCGAGTATTAATTCGGCTAATCTTGTGAGTTTAGCTGTTTTTCGGATTAAATGGATGTTTGATTGAAAGAATTTGCATTAAATTTTTGTTGTTGTGGTGTTGCAGGAGAAACCTTTACAAGAAACATTGGAATTCATGCCATTCGAATTTTTGATGAACTGTGGTAAAATTACAATGATCATTTACGATATTAAAAAGGCGGGTGATTCTCACTGTGATACTGTAAGTCACAACGTAAGACTTTTTTGAAGAGATTTTATAATCAATCATCACCCATTATTTTTCGCAGAGTAAAAGCCAATCGGAAAAAGACGACGTGATAAATCTAAAACAACCACTTCTCTACGCAATGGTAAACCAACCAAACTTCTACTTTTCACAGCAGCATTTCGATAAAAAGATGCAGGTATGTGAATAATACAATAATTTTTTGAAAACCACCGTACCTAAAACTAATAACAACAATACGTTGTAGGCCTCGTGCTTCGACATAGCTCTGCAATTAGGTGACAAATCAGCCGAGAGTTCATCGACGATACCGAACGAGTCGAGTTTCAAAGTTTGCCTCGTCGAGACTAAAAGCGGCGAGGCTCATCCGGACACCGGAATTCCACCGTCGTTCTTGGTAGTCAAGTGCGACATGGTCATCGGTAAAAATCCACAGTTTTACGTTGAAATCGGTCGGCCAACAAAACTGCACGCTTCGCTTTCCAGACTAAACGATCTACTGTACATTAAAGATAAGGTAAGTCATTGTATACACAATAATGTGCAAATAGACGTTAACATTTTGAACTTTACAGGTGTTTGAATACGTCACAAGCGACGCAAGCTCCAAACGCGTCGATCTTCCAGCCTCAGTGCATTCACCGCGACCCCAAGCATCAAAACTAAGCATCCCGGACATCACCATCACCAGCAAACAATTAGTTCTTTCTTTCAAGTCCGAGTCCAACTCCGAATTACTATTCAGTCTCGCTTCTTTGTCCGGCAGTCTTGCTAGTATTCCACGACCGGAACGTATTTTCAGTACGCTCAGTTGGGATTCGTTAGTCATTTCCGCTTTGGTAGACTCGCGACTCGCTGTGTTATTAAACCCATGCAGCTGCAATGCAAGCGTGAACTTCGTCAAAGAATCTTGGTTAACAACTGGCAGTGGTCCGTTGATTCAAGTGCAAGCGGAGAGCGATTGTTTATATTTGGACGTGGGACCGAAACACGTGCTGTCGGTGAAGGATATTTTGAGCGACGCGAGTGAGATTCTTACGAGATTGAAGGCCGAGGATGGGATAATGGAAGTCGACGAGGACGATGCCATTGGAGTTACCACGCACGAGCAGCATTACAAGGATGACTTGAAGTCCGGAGCTTTTCAGTTCGTCGACGGCAACTCCGATGAGCTTCCTTTTCCGTATCAAGTGAGTCTCTGCTTAAAACTTTCATCTTATAAAAAAATTTTTCAACATTCAATTTGTAATTTCAGGTCGTTTTCTCAACGTTTCCGAAGCAAGCAATGGCTTGGCGATACCCTCATCCACGTGCACTCACGAGAATCCACGTCAGTCCAGTTCCCATCGAGGTGAGTCTGTAACTTCAACTTTTTGCACTTCTGTATGCTAACGTCATAACGATTTGCAGAGCCTCGACGACAGCGACGAGTCGGACGAGCGCGTGCCTTGTGCCATTGAATACTGGAGTGACACTCATCAGTCGTATCAGCGTTACGTTGATTTCTACGTCTCGGAAACCGACAGCTATCGTCTGGATTTGCCCGATCGAACACCTCTCCAAGCAGTAGCTTGTACTTGGCGAATAACACTGTTACGATCGAGTCGATTGTCGAGCAAAGCTTTGGTAGCTTGTCTCAGAGTTGACTCGTACTTTAATCCTCGAATCGTCCCGAGAGTTCAAGTCGCGCTCGCTGTCAAAGCTATTCAAGTTTTATTCTACAACCACTTGACGGAAAGTTTCTACGAGAGTCTGCCGGCACCGCTGGACAAATTCAAACTGAACGGAATGATTCCCGAGACTCAATGTTTCGGCTTGCTAGAACACCGGAACGCGCATTTTCATTTCAACGGCTGGCCGGACAATTCTCAATTATTCAACGTCGCTGGCGACGTTAGACTTGACGTGCTGGATTACGGACTGTTAACTCTGCAGGAAGTCCTCGACAACGCGAAAATCAAAGCTCAAGTTTCATTGATCGACGGCAGTGATTTGTCTCTCACATCCGATGCTTTTTCCATCAAACTCAGCCCCTCGACTTTTCACACTCTCGCGCTCTCTGCTCACTTGTGGAATAACATGTTAGGCCAGGACAACTGCAACACACTGGTGCTCACCACGAGATACGTCATCGCCAACGACACGAACATACCGATCAGATTTGGACAAAGCGGCACCGACGATAGCATTCTGTTGGAGAGTCGACAGTGTCACTTCTACTCGTGGCGACACGCCAGCAATCAAGTCCTACGGATATCCGTCGAAGAGAACGGCTGGACATGGAGCAAACCATTTTCCGTCAACGTCGATGGTACTTACGACGCCGATTTTTCGAATTCACCCACCGAACTGGTTATTTCCATCTGCGTCGCGTCGCTCTCGGCATCACAAAAACTGATCACCTTCTCGGGACAATTGACCATCTCGAATCAAATGGCCGATGGTTTCGAGATGCGTCTGGTCAAGTACGACGCGACGACCAAACAACGTCCCGTTGTGTCGAGGGATAGTTATCAGATTCCAGCGAAAAGTCGACCGCCTTCCATTGTACTGAGCGATGGGAATAGTATGGCTATGAGATTGAGATTTTCGGGGATGGCGAATCTTGCTTGGACGGGTGATATACCGCTTGAGCCGAATTCGAGGTGGGGTCAACCGTGGCTTGTAAAAGGTGAGGATTTCTTTAATAATAATTGTTTTTAACGAAATAACATATACGAGATATATTTTGTTCGCAGTGCCTTTGCAAGAGAAGGGACAGTTCATTAGTATTTGGGTACGAGTTATAGTCGAGAAAATCAACGGCACGAGTAAGATTCTCGTGAGTCCGAAAACTAATCTAAACTTTTATGAAAAGTAATTTTGTATTTAAAAAAGGATTTTCATTCAGGCCATAACGAGTCCGCTGTACATGATCCGTTCGTACTTACCAGTCTCGGCAAAAGTTCAAATAGAAACTCCATCCCTGAAGGTATCTATGAACACTGTGATCAACGGTTGCGGCGAGCGACAGCAATTGTACTGTCCAGGAACTTTCGAGCACTTTCATCAACTCACTTTCCAAATAGAGTAAGTACCTCCATCTCCCAATTATCCTTCGTTGGTGGCTAGATATCTCGACAAACAAAAACAAAAACATTTCAGATCAGGGGTATCCGCGTCGAACCCATACGTGCCACTGTCCTACAGCTCGGTCGACCAGCGTAAATTCTTCAAACGTCCGGAGAAGGAGAGCATCCAAACGATCCTGTCGGAACTCGACTTGTTGAAAGACGAGCCAAAGTGGCCATTCCAAAGTGACGAGCTGCGTCCGTGGATACCTGCGGATCAGCCGCAAACTCACGTGCAAGTGAAGTACGTGGATGCAGGTTTGGCGTCGAGTACTTTGCTGTTGGAGTTGCAACCTTGGGCTTTGATGCTCAACTCGCTGGGCACGCAGGTTTCTATTCTGTCGCAGGATATCGAACTTTGCCGCTTGCCGCATTATGGAATTGTTGCGCCACCGAAACTCGAGGTACTTTATATTTTGTAGGAATTTTGTTTTCGTATAATTTGCTGAATAATTTTAATTGTTTTCAGGGAACATTTCATGTCGGTGTAAACATAAGCGATACGTTCTACATTTCGTCTCCGTTGCAACTAGTTAAACCAGATTGGAGTCAAAGCTTTTATATGCCTCGCGTGCAGGGTTTGATTCCGTTGGAAGGCAATGTCAAGTCTTACATTGATTGCTGCTCGAGTGTTAGTACCCTCAACTCTGTACTTTTTTTTTAGAGTTAAGATCTTCATTTATAATTTTATTTCAGATATGCATGTTGAGCATAAATTCAAGTGTGCACAAAGACATGCGCGTCATTCAGATATGCAGCAACTACGCGGTTGGAAATATGACTGATTTTGAGTTGCGTGTAGCGACTTTAGCAGTGCCAGCTTCGCTTACTAATTTGAGTTTGATGGATGATCTTACCTCGCAGAGTATCAGTATTGCACCTTTCACCGATCAAAAGTTAGTTTATATTAATTTTATATTTTGTTAATTTATATAACTTTTTATCTATTTTTTTTTTTGCAGTCATGCAATGCCAGTAGTAGAGTGGAATACTGTGCACGGAAAAAGCGAAGAGCCATTTCTATTGTACATATCACTGCAGATAGAGAACGAGTCGTGGTCGTGCCCAGTTCGCGTGGATCAAAATTTGAGTAGGCGATGTGTTGCTCTTCCGGTATACCTTCATCTCTTTATCATTAATTTAATTGAATCTGTTGCATAAAAATGATCATTTTTTTTTGCAGAATGGACACAGTACCATTCCCCTCGTAATAACAACTCAAGAAGACAAAAATACGGTCTACGTTATGGTCTACGTGGATAAACATCCTCAATTGTACATCGAGAATACGTGTTCATTTAAAATTCTTGTTGGGCAAGCCAGCGAAGAACCAGGTAGAAAAAAAATCGTTAATTTTTGCTAGAAAATTAGTGAATAAAATATTTTATTATTTTATAGTCGATACAGTGCCAGATACGCAACATTTCACGTGGAGGTGTGAAGTTAAAAGTAAACATTCCTGTCACTACTCGATGCCGACATTGGGCAGTAAGATTCCAGATTTACCCAACAATAATGATAAGCCGATGTTGATGTTGATAGCCGCTCTGTCGAATACTGAAGAACAGATTGATAAAGATGATTTAGGTATTTATATTTTTTAATGATTTTTTGTGAACCGATTTTAGAACTGAATTACTGTCTAGGCAAGGATAATGTTAATTGGTCGAGACCGATCGATCTGTCGTCTTTCCCCTCCGAGCAAGTGGTTCGGCTTCAAAATTTCGGTGACGTCAAGATTATCATGCGAACCGTTTGTTACACCACTTTTATACGCATTGCTTCGATGTCTCCTGTAACTATCTACCTTCGATAATCCTGAACGACGATTGACGATAAATTAATTGCTTTTTTCTTGTTCAAACAGACGGAAATAACAGCTCAAGAGATCCGAAACAAGATTGAGAAGAAACAACTGTTGCCAAAGGAAAACGAAACTGTTGCAGAAGATCCTCCAACCACGCAAGAAGAAGAAAGAACACCGACCAACATACAAGTATATTAAATTCTTAGCTCAACAAGAAAATTAAATTTTAAACTCACTTTTATTGAATTTTACAGAGACCAGGCAGTTCAACATCAACGACGACGACATTCTTCTCGGCACAAGACGAAAGCCTCGAGACCGACTTGTCCATCTCTCCGCGTGTAAACGCGTCGTCGAAAATTCATCGACACGTTTTTGCCAGCGACGACGACGACAAAAAGCAAGAATCGCAAAGCGTCTCGGCGAGTATCTACCTGCAAGGCATCTCGATAGTAATCATGAAAGACGTAAACGACAACGCGCAGAGAATCGAAGTTGCAAGTCTGAGCATCACCGATACCATACTCATCGTGGACTCGAAGAGCGGCAGTAGTAATTTGAGCGTTTACGTTGGCGATCTTCAGTTGGACAATCAGATGTTCGAGCACGGTGGATTTGATTTTCCGGTGGTGGTGATCAGTCAGAAACCATTCGTCAAAAAGGACGTATCGATTTATCTGAGCAACAGTTTGAAGAAGAACATCAAGAATATCGTGGAGAATTCTTTGTTGGCTATCGATCTCATTTGGGAGAACAATGGCAGCGTCAAAGGTAAGCATTCATCTTCCACCTGTTCTTTTTTTTTTCAACTCAATTACAACAAAAATTTTCCAGTCTGCAAAGAAATATCGATGAAAGTAGCACCGATAAGCGTCTACATCGAAGGCTCCTTCGTGACCCTCCTCATGGACTACGCAACGTCGATCGTGCCGCCGTGTTTCATCTCCATAACAGCCACGAAAAATCTCATCCAGCTGCAGACTTTCAACGACGTTCGGATTCCCGATCATGTGCTCGTCGACTCGAGAATCATCAGTCATCCGCTTCGTCTGCGTAGCTTTGTCATCGAGCCAATGTCGATTTTACTAAGCGTGCACACTTCGGTGCATCTGTACGTCGCGTTCGATCATTCGCCGCTGTACTTCGAGGCTTTCGATCGGAAGAATTTGATCACCACTCCGTACAGGTTGGGTAATGCATTGGCGATGCATTATCTGTCTGGTGCTATTTTCGGAGTTGGTAAGACAAAAATAAAAAAATTCCAATTCGACGTGATTTTGATTTTCACGAATGTTCGTAGGTTGGGTTGTTGGCTCGTTGGAAATCTTAGGTTCGCCTGGAGGTTTGGCGCAGGCGCTTGGTTCCGGTATCAAGGATTTCGTGTCGATGCCATTCAGAGGACTTCTGCAAGGTCCCTGGGGTTTCATCGTCGGTGTGACTCACGGCTCGGCGAGTCTTGTCAAGCATATCACAGCGGGTTAGTATCCCTCGAATATAACTTCGGTTTAAAGCACACCGCGTTCACGATTTGTTTTTTGTTTTTTTTTTCAAGGTACTGTGAATTCGGTAACGAAGCTTGCATCGAGTGTCGCGCGAAATCTCGACAGATTGACGCTCGACGAGGAGCATCTGCAACGTCAAGAGGAATTTCGACGTACGAGACCTCAAGGTGTCGCGCAAGGATTGTATCAAGGCTTGACTGGTTTGGGCATGAATTTACTTGGTGGGTAGCAGGAAAAAAAGAATAATTTTTCAGTCGCATACGACTTTCTAATACTTTACTTTTTTTTTGTAGCCGCGGTAGCTGGTCTCGCGCATCATCCTCTGCAGCAAGTAATGTCAGGTCAAACGTCAACCAGAGGTTTGGTCACCGGAGTTGGTCTTGGATTAGTCGGAGTCGTTACCAAACCTCTCAGTGGTGCTGCTGAACTAGTCGCTCTTACGGGGCAAGGTTTGCTGCAGGGTACTGGCTGGAATTCTATGCCATTGGTGTGTAATCCAACGTAAATTTTCAATCAATTACTATCGATGCTAAAACGTAAATTTTTCTCTCGTAGCCTCGTCACAGGCCATTAGTGCAATATTCAAACGGCTCCTCGGCCACGTCACTTCGTTACGCTTGGCGATTGATGCCTTTGCTCACGAAGAGTCACGACAGTATCCTTCATGTTGCCAGTGCCGATCATGCACTTTTACAGAGTGGCAACAGAGCGGTTACTTTGGTGTTAACGCGACAGGCATTGTTGGTAGTTAACGTGGCGGAGGACAGCGTGGAAAAAATTTATTCATTGAAAGATTTAGTCGCTGCTGATCATCCGTCCGAGACGACGATGCTGAGATTGTATTGCTCCAGTAGTTCACCTTCGCAAGAGAGGCGTAAGACTGTTACTGTTGAGCATCTTGAAGTTCACGTGAGTGTCTTTATATTGATTGTACTTAAGTTTACTTTTGAAAGAAAGGGGGTAAAAGGAATTGAAAATTTTCGAGATATTCATTTTTTTTTGTAAAAACTTTTATTACTTACGAAACAATATAATCAAAATTTCTTTTTGTTTATTGCATAAAAATGGTAAACAAGTCATGAATTGAATTCTGATAAGACGCACTCGTTGAATACAAAAAAGACGCAAAAGAAAAATTGACGCTTGGTCACACTCAATATAAAAGGATAATAATCATCTCTCTAAAATCATCAATTTCAGATGGATCAAGTGATGCGAGCGCGAGTAGCCGAGTTTCTGCGCACAAGTAGTACCGGAATCGCAAGCGTATCAACCAACAGTGACACTCAATCCGAAATTCTGGATAGCGTGCCAGCAGATCCAGAAAACTGCTTGACTTTCTACATAAGCTCAGATTCACTAGGCTATTTACTGTCGGTGTTCAACGTAGCTAAACGGCAGAATCAAGACCACGGTTTCGCGGTGATCTAATTAACTTGCATCAATTTGTACATTTGAAAATTATTGTAAATAAAGCGAGAGTGACTTTTTCTTAGTTAATCATGCGTGTATAAAAAAGAAGATTAATTTTATTTGTTGAGTGCCGAAATAAATAGTTATGTACACTATGATTTTTTTTAAAATCGACAATTTACTTTAACGTGTATTCTGTCTAGGTCGTAGATTTTTAAAAAATTTTTTTCCACTTTAAAAAACACGATAAAAAAAAATTCGCAATAAATCTATAAATGTTTTCTCCGACTCTATCTCGTGCTTACTTTGCAGGATTTTTCTTAACTATTACGCCGTCTTGCGTTGGCTCGGTCGTGCGGTTTTTCACGATCCATGGATGCTGCAGGATACCATCAAGGCTAAGTCTGCATTCGGGTTTAACAACTAACAACTGAAATTCAGAAATAAACAATTTATTATTGAACAGTCGTTTAATCGTAGAATAGTTTGGAATACAATTTGAAATACCTTAGAAATGAGATTCTTTGCTCCATCACTGACATAATCAGGACATTTGAAGCTAGCTTTCCTAATCCTATTGTAAGTTTCATCGTAAGTTTTAGCCAGAAATGGTGGCTGACCAACGAGGAATTCATAAGTCAAAACTCCAACTTCCCATAAGTCAACTGTATGATCATGAGTTTGACCATTGACCATCTCTGGTGGCAAATAATCCAAAGTTCCACATAAGGTCTCTCTGCGAGATGAGGGAGCATGAACAGACCAGCCAAAATCGGCCATTTTTAATTCACCATTCACTCCTAACAACAAGTTCTCGGGTTTAATGTCTCTGTGAATGACTTTTCTTGTGTGGCAGTATTTCAGAGCATCAGCCAACTGTGAGATGTATGTTGCAGCTCTGGAATTTATGAACAATAATTATTAGAATGTATTTATAGAAGTCAAAAATGCTGTGATACTATTTGTACATTACCTCACTTCATTAAAACGCTTGTGTGGTTGAGTGCTCAGTTCTTTGAACAATTCGCCATTTGGAGCATATTCTAAGATTAAGTATACTCTGGTATCATCATGGAAATAACCATACATTCTTAAAATATTGGGGTGTCTGGAAAGAAAGTCACAATCATTATTTTGTATTTCATTCCTTGACATAAATTCTTAAAACTACCAATTATTATACCTCAGATGAGTTTGTATTTCAATTTCCCTGCGAACCTGATGTTCAATATCTGCCTTGATAATTTGATCCTTGAACAAAACCTTCATTGCCACAATGAACTTTGATCTCTTTTCCCTTGCCAGATAAACATTACCAAACTTTCCTTTTCCTAGTGGTCGACCAATGTCAAAATCTGTTATGGCCCATTGCTTTTTCTTACTTTTACTATCGTCTGAAAGTTTGTCCTTCTTATCACGGTTATCAGACTTTTGACTAGTAACTTCAGCGTTGGGCTTTGAGCTATTGCTTTTTGGTGGAGGCATGAGTTCATGGGACTTCTTGGCATTGCCTGATGGCTCCTCATCTCTGCGACTACTTGACTTCATGCTATGTTCTACTTTATTTACTTGAGGCTTGACTGATTGCTGATGCTCCTTGTGCTCCGTTTTATTTTGGCTTTCCGTCAATGCAGTTGGTTTGAAAACTCTCACTTGACTCTTCATTGTTTGAACATTCTCCTTTCCTTTCATCATTCTGCCGGTATATCAAACACTGAAAAACGTCAACACTATTATTTTAACACACAATTTTTCAATTATTTGTCGTCTCACGTACGAATCATTTGCACACTGACCTCTTTCAGCTTGAACGATATAAAAATGATACAATTTTGGTTATATTCCTAGATGAGACGCTCGAAAGTCAAACACCGTTTGTAGACTAACTACTATACTAATCAAAATATTCAGTACAGTACACTAAGCGATGGAGCTCTTTAAATGCCCTTTGTGATACACGACACGACTCGCTAATTCGGCCTATCGTTGTTCTTTCGAATTTCAAATATTAACGAACATTTCGTTGAAGCCGACCGATTGGTTAGCGTCGGTGACGAGTTTCCAAAGCAGACAACTTTCAGATTAATAACGCGCAATTTTCAAAGTTTTTTCATGTTTATTCAATAATACAACCTACCTTCAACAATTTTCAATCGTCAGTGTCCTCCTTCTTATCGTTAATATGAGCTATAATTAAAAAATGTAAAGAACGATAACAATAAATGCGAAGAAAAAGTGCTGGTGCAGTTTGTGCAGTCGAGCGCATAGGTACTCCGTTGGCTTTGCGATGACGCGCAGTAAATAAAGGAAAACAACATGGCTTTTTGTTTTGGTCCTGAATGTTTTAAATTGTACGGTTTTTTTTATCGGAGAAAGTGAAATTCCACGAATAATAATTTCGTCATTGACTAAAGGACCGCAAAATTACGTTTGGAGTCAGTGTCTAATGGATCATTTCAACACTGAAAATATTTTATATGTTTATGAGGATAACATTGTTTTGCCTTTTGTAAACATTGTATCAAATGGTAATTATCAAAAATTATATTAGTTAAGTAATTGTAGCTTGATATTTAGCAATAACTTTTGTAATACGTGAAAGCGAGTTAATTTAAAGTTTGCGTAGAATAGTATTTTGAGGTTAATATTTATTTTTGTTTCTCATGAATTATTGTAAAAAATATCTGATATATGATTCATTATCCAAAATTTGATTTTCATTAGCATAGCTGTAATTGTATGCTAATGCGATAGTTCAACCAAATCCTTGAATCCATAAGAAAAAAAAAGAGGTAGGGGTCATTTACATAGTAGACTTGATGCTATATATGGTTAGGTTCCACTTTTATTCATCTCGCCCACACTTTTTAATTGGTACTGTTTGACTCAGTCACTTTTTTCTTACCTTTTAATCTATAACTTATTTTGTTTTATTCGTTCATTTATCTTTTACAAGTTTAATTTAAACTTTGCCATACGATAAATATTCACTTAGCTTATCACAGCGTCATCATACACAACACAACACTGTTTTGATTTGCTTGATTTACATTCCATTACTTTTCATTCACTTCACATTTCAATTTTTCATTTCACTAGTCGAACCTAGATCCATCCACCAAGTTCATCAATGCTGCTAAACAGCTGGCTGACAGCGAAATCCAGTTGATACAAACCATTGAAAATTTCAGACATGATGAGCTGAGTAAAGGACTGACAACAGTGTCGAACAAACCAAAAAACATGAGTAGCACAGTGAAAAAGTCACCAAGAATGGCCAATGTAACTTCAAAGTTCTTACACTCTTATAACATACTAATACTTCAAAATAAGCAATACTAATTGTCAACACTTCATCTCTTGATTGCCAACAAATTTTCTGCTTTGTTCCATTTCAGTTTATATCTCATTTGACTTATCATCTTTCTCTTATCTTATCATGCCTGTGATTTATTAATATTTTCTTTTTCTGTTTTCTTCATGCCAGGCCAAGCCTTCAGCAGCAGTAGTGGCTGCAAAAAGAGAAGCTCAACGTAAGAAGTTGTTAGGCAAGAAGACTAGTGCTCCTGTCATTCGTGATATCTACCAAAAAGCTATTGACGCTAAAGACATGACCCGCAAGGATACTGGACTTGTGTTTGACCGTTCTATGGCAGAACATCATTGCATGTGGGATGACAGTTACCCAGAGTGTCCAGAAAGGTTCACAAGAGTTCTAAAAAGATGTGAAGAGTTAGGATTAGTTGAGCGCTGCAAGTTTATCGCACCTAGATATGCTGAATATGGAGAGCTTCTTTTGAAGCACACTCCAGCGCACATAGAGATATTAAAGTCTACAGAAAATAGTTTTGATGTTGAAAAGTTAGAAGAGTTAGCTTCTAAATATGATGCAGTCTATTTTCATCCAGTAAGTTTATCATTATTTGGCTCTCACACTAATTATTGGTCATAATATTCAACATTTTTAATCATGATTACAGAGCACTTATCGCTTATCTCTGCTTGCTACAGGATCAACAATTAATCTTGTGGAAAGCATCTGCAAAGGAAATGTACAAAACGGAATGGCAATAATAAGGTATATAATCAACTAAATAACAGTCATGTTTGGATTGTTTGCATTATATACTAATCAGTTTGTTTTAATTTAGACCACCAGGTCATCATGCAATGAAAGCAGAATACTGTGGCTACTGTTATTTCAATAATGTAGCTATAGCTGCCGAGTTAGCTTTAAAGCATGGTTTAGCTAAGAAAATTCTAATAGTAGATTGGGATGTTCATCATGGGCAAGCTACCCAACAAATGTTCTACAACGATCCTAGGTAAATGACACGATTTTATTAATAAACTCAAACTTTACTATATGCAAATATTCAATGTTTAATGTATTTTTAGAGTGGTTTATTTTTCTATTCACCGTTACGAAAACGGAACTTTTTGGCCGAATATTCGCGAGTCAGACTATCACTTTGTGGGAGATGGTGCTGGTGAAGGGTACAATTTTAATATTCCTCTCAATAAAACTGGCATGACAAATGCTGACTACTTGGCAATATTCCAGCAGGTTTTATTACCGATGGCTTACGAAGTAAGTATGCATAAATTTTAAGTGAAACACTTCAACATTGCGGTTATAAACAAATACGTCAAAATTGTAATTTTTAGTTCCAACCGGATCTCATCATAGTCTCTGCCGGTTATGATGCAGCTCTCGGTTGTCCAGAGGTAATTGCACTTTTTTACTCAACTTTTTGTTTGTTTTTTTTTTCCATAGTTCTATCCTGATCTCATCTTTATATCTGCTGGATATGATGCAGCACTTGGAGATGAAAAGGTTGAACTTGGCTAATTTAATATTTTTCATCGGTATAATAAAATTTTCCTCACTTTAGGGTCAGATGAAAATCACTTCAGCGTGTTATACTCATTTGTTATCCTCGCTTCTTGGTCTTGCATCGGGAAAAGTTGCCGTGGTTCTCGAGGTAAACTTATGTAATAAATGATGTTAGCTTTACATAGTTCCTATAATTATCAATTCAATTTTTATGTATTATAGGGTGGCTATTGTTTGAAATCTTTATCTGAAGGTGCAGCTCTCACTCTCAGAACTCTCTTGGGCGATCCTTGTCCATTTATGCAGCCTTTAGAGCCACCTTGTCAAAGGTATAATGCTATGATTAAACTATAAAGCATTTCAAAACAGCTAAAATCTTGTAACTTTTTTTATAGCATTCAAGAAACAATACTTAATGTGATATATGTGCATAAACCATATTGGAAGTGTTATCAATATCAAGATTCCTACAGTATTAGCGCAAATGTGAGCGACAAGAATCACCAACATATGCCTATTGTCATTTTCGAGTAAGAACTGTAAAGTCAAGATTCCGCGAATCTCGATTGCAATTACCCATTTATACGTATTTTTACAGAGGTCCCGAAGAACTTCCCACAGTTTTTGAAACACGCAACTGTTATCCCGTCCAATGCAAAGCTGAAGTTGAAGAGATTAACAAACAATTGGATATGCTTGTACAAAGTAATCATCTTTCAACTTCATACTAGTACTTGAAATTTATCAAACTTTCTTGTATTAATATAATATTATATTTCAGTTACAAATCTTAACAAGGCTCCGCATCGTGTCAGCATAGTCTACGACGATAGAATGCTGAAGCATTACAATGTGGTAGACGAGTCTCACCCGGAGAAACCAAGTAGAATAACAAGCATTTTCTCCAAGCACAAAGATTATGGTCTCCTTGAACGTTGTCACTTACTCACGGTAAGTCAGTTATCTTAAAAATTTTAACAATAAATGTTAATTAATCATTTTAAACTTTAAAGGGGAGAGTCGCTACCGAAGAAGAAATCCTTCTCGCACACACAAAAGCTCACGTCGACAGTATGCGACAGACGAGCGAAACTAAACTGAAAGATTTAGCGAAGCAAGCTAAAGACATGAATTCCGTGTACCTGCATCCTGAAACATGGCTCAGCGCTACTGTCTCGGCTGGTTCTTTACTCCAAATCGTCGACAGTGTCTTGAACGGAGAGAGTCAAAGTGGAGTTGCGATTGTCAGGCCACCTGGACATCATGCTGAGGAAGATGCTGCCTGTGGCTTTTGTATATTCAACAATGTAGCTATTGCTGCTAAGTATGCTGTTGCTTGTCATGGTTTGAAAAGGTACATTTACTGTTGTTTAAAAATTTTTAATAGAGGATAGGCGTTAACGTTAGATTTGGATTGAAGGGTATTGATTGTTGACTGGGACATTCACCACGGAAATGGTACACAGTCGATCTTGGAAGATGACCCAACGGTTTTGTATATATCGCTGCATCGCTACGACAATGGGAGCTTTTTCCCTCACTCGAAGCAGGCGAATTACACAGTTGTGGGAAGTGGAAAAGGGGAAGGCTTCAACGTGAACATCCCATGGAATAAGGTAAAAATTCATTTTTAAAAGTACGTTAAGCTTTTAACAAATGATGACGAAGCATCTTATTTTTTGTAAAATTACAGAAGGGAATGGGCGACGCAGAATACATAGCAGCTTTTCAGCAGGTAGTCATGCCTATTGCGTATCAATACAATCCGGAGCTGGTTCTAGTCTCAGCGGGTTTTGACGCTTGTATTGCCGATCCTCTTGGAGGTGAGCTTGAACTCAAATTTTTTGTTCTGGTTACACAAGTATATAAGAAAAACAATTTTTGTCATTCGCAGGTTGCAAAGTCAATCCAGAAATGTACGGTCATATGACGCATTGGCTGTCCTCGCTGGCGAACGGCCGTGTGATCTTAACCCTCGAAGGTGGTTACAATGTCAATTCGATATCGCACTCGATGGCAATGTGCACAAAAGCATTGCTCGGCGATCCGCTTCCGCAACTCGAAGCGAATCTTGTCCCGTGTCCGAGTGCCGTGGCGTCGATCATGAACGTACTGCAGACGCACAAACGATATTGGCCCAATCTCGTCTTCCAGAAAGGTCTACCAATTGAGAATGTGCTTCCCAAGGCGAAGGTGCCCAGAGCAAAACCTACCGAGAGATTGAGCAGTAGCAGTTTGTCGATGATGAACGGTAGAGCAACGAAAGAGTTGGAATTGGGATTGGAGAATTTGAAGATTACCCAGGCGGTTAATCCTCACGACAAGGCCGGTGGATCGAGAGATAAGCCTGATGAAGGAGATGCTGCTGGTGGTGGTAGTAGTGGTGGACAACCGGATACTTCGGGTAACACACCGGCAAGGTCTACGCTGATGGATTATTTGCAAGATAATTTGCAGGTGAGTAGTCAAGATGCAGAGCTTTTTTTCTGAATGGAAATTGCCGTAAGAAATATTTTTCACTTGTTGCGGCTTCGTTTTGTTTTGAATCGTTCTTCTTTAGGCCTAATTTACGCATGAAGTTGTCGCTTATCTAATTGTGCAAAATAAATGAATTCCTAACGTTTGAATTACAACCTCTACAAAGACTCAGAAAGATAATTGAACACTAATTATTAAAATAATTTTCTCAAGCAACGCTCCAAAAGTCTAAACCATGGCTGATGTTAAAGTCGCAACTCCCGTACGCTCAGCTCTCAAAATAAAAATTACGAGCTTATCTCATCACCGAAAATTTTTTTTCAGGCTCTCCTCGACCAAGAGATGTTCGCAGTTGTACCTCTAACCGACTGCCCGCACTTGAGTTCCGTCGAAGACGTGCCAGTTTCTGGAATCGACGTCAACGCACCATGTGTTGAATGTCAGAGCACCCAAGAAAATTGGATTTGTCTTCAGTGTTACACCGTCCATTGCGCTCGAACGATCAATCAACATATGCTTGGGCACGAACAAGCGACCAATCATCCGTTAACTCTGAGCTTCAGTGATCTGTCAGTTTGGTGCTATCGGTGCGAGGCTTACATTGATAACCCGGTGAGTTGAACATTTTAGTGTTTTAATTAACGTGATTTGTGAAGCAAAAATGCGATATAACTGAATAATTTTGTGTGTTACAGCGATTGTACGCAGCAAGAAACGCCGTCCACCGCAGCAAATTCAACGAGGATCTCCCGTGGACCTTCACTCGTGAAAGTTGAGCTGAACTTTGGCGATGCAATCATGAAAAAGACTTCAAAAGTCTTTTAAGCGCATAAATTGAAGTATTAACGTACAATAAACAACCACGAGTGGCAATTAATAAGGGCTATTTTTATAAGAGAGAGTTTTAAGAGAAATACTTGTCGCGTTGAGATAATTTCGTATTGCTTTTATTTCGTGTGTGGGTTATTAATAATTATATTCAGAGCAATTAAATTTTCGTATTGTAGTGGAAGCACATTTTTGTATTGTAGTAATTGATCTTTAAAAGAATTAATAATGATACAATAATCAATAATACCGAGCTTCTGAAAACAAAAAAACAGAGAAACATTATGAAAGCACTAAAAAAACTATCGTCAAACTGTTGACTATTACAATGTTTGAAATTTATATTATATAAAAAAAGAATGAAACTATTTATTTAACTATAATAAAGCAAATAAATACTTTATCTAAAAATTGCATATCAACTTGTTTTGTATTTCGTTTGTAAATTTTATTTACACAGTATAAATTAGATAATATTCATTGTAAGTATCACAATCATCTTTTGCTCACTGGCTCGATTCTCAGTAATACTAAAGAAAATTGTCTGAAAAAGCTAATTAGGTTGTCCAACGGATTTTCAATAAATTTCGATGCACACTTTGGTAATTCTATTATACAATTCGCTACAAAATGAAACTGCGGCGGTTTTTCCAACGAGAGATGTGGATAAAATGATTCGACGAACTTCGTATTGAAAAATCGAGTTTCATTGTTCAACGTGTAATCTAAAAATTCGTTGTATAAACTATAAGGTAATGCGTAGTACAGTCTGTAGGGAATCTTTTTAATTTTCCAATCCCTCTCGCGATCGTAAATATCTAGTGCAAGTTTATTATGTACAAACTCAACACTTTCAGACCCAAATTCATTCACATAAAAGTCTTTGACTAGTTTATACTTGTGACCAGAATCACTGATGTACGTTTTCTTTGTATTTCTAAGATGAAGCAGACCAGTGGGCAATGGATAAGTATGCGAAATGTACAAATGGATGTATGTAAGGTCAGGCTTTGACTTTAATTCTTTGGATAAATGAGATGACAATGGTAGAACACCTCCTTGATGGACAAACCCGTAGAATATTGCTAATATAATATTGCTGGTGTACCAGATTTTCTGGTAAATAATGGATTCCTTCTTTTGAGGGGTAACAGGTGCTGATTTCTTTTTATCAGGAATGTTAATCACATCCACATTTGGACTCTTGATCCAATGAGCAAATAAGAAAACCAGTGGTAAAAATACAGGGATTATAAATCTTGGTTCCTGATGTGGGAAAATTGATAGTAGCGCGATTGGGGCAACAAAGGATGCTATCATCAAGCTATCAATACTTTGAATCCTAGGCAATTCTAACCATTTGCCTTTCATTCCACTGAAAATAGAAAAAAAAAACAAATGAGATCTCATGCAGTATTGAAACTATGAATATTTTTAATAGATTGTTACCTGTTGACCATTTTTACAAATTCGCAAATTCCAAATATGCCTAAAATGTTAAACAATAGAGGCACATTCACAAGAAAATGCAAAAAACGAGGATGAAGACCATGTTGTTTGAGATTGTCTGTAAGTGTGTTGTATTTCAAAAAATTGAATGGCGTGACGATAAAATTGTTGATAGTAATTTCCAACTTTCCAACTTCTTCACTAGTCATATATCCAAAGTAGAAGCTATCATAGATGGTAAGAAACAAAATTACTGGTATAGCACACAAAACCAACATAAATATTCTAATGTGAAAGTCCAAGAATCCAACACTTCTTGATCCAAGGCCCCTTTGCAACCAGAAAAATATTGGTGGAAAGGCAAATGCTACAAAAGTAGGCCTGTTAAAAATGCCAACAATTGCAAGAGCTGCCAGTCGGAGGCAATCATTCAATGAATGACTAGGCAATAATCTTCTAAGTCTAAAGATTTTAGTGCGTTCCACTCCATTTTTGGCTTTGCAATATTTTTCTGCTAAGTAGTCACTTTTCAAAACTACCTGTAAGTATTTTTAATTTAGTATTTAAATTAATACTTTATCTTTGTACTATTGACTTTCTTTCAATGCTTACTTTATTAGAAAATTCAATACACCTTGAAACATAATAAAGTAACACAGAACTCAATATCATTTCAATAGAATTGGAAAATGTCCTTGTGCAGTATATTAGCATAACATAGGAACTTGCAAAAATATTCATCCTATCTACATAAGGCTCACGGAATGTTGTGCAAATCTTGAACAAACAATAATCTGATACAAAAGAGAGAAGAGTCATCACAATTCGTGGAAGGAGCATCATAAAGTAAGGAGTCTTTAATGAAATTCCAAAGTTACGTTCAACCCTTGGATCTAACCCTTCAAGAAGTAAATAGGGAAGTCTGACACACAACTGAGGAAAGATTGAACTTCTTATTGGAAAGGATATATTGTACTCCCATGGTTTATAGACATCAATATCAAAAGAGTCGCCTAGAAACACAAATATTTGAAATTCAAACAACTCTTAAGTTCATTAAACATTCAATGAAAATCTCATGCTTACCTGCAGCTACTTCTATGTATTGAAAGAATTCGTCAGGATGAATATAACCAGTTTGAGGAATAAAATTGAGTAACAGTCTTAAAAGAGCAAAAAACCAGTACAAACTTCTCCTCGAGCAGAAATGCAAAAATTTGTTATTGCCTTTTTTATGGCAACAATATATAGCGCCTCCTTGCATGTTTTAAGTATATGACAGACTTTAGCTTTTATCATACACAAGACATCTGACTATCTGTCTAACAATAAATATGAGCCTTCCTATCAGCACACAATTAAATAGGATTACATGCAAGATAAGAAATCTATATGTATTGAAAAATGAATTCATAGAACTTACGAAATTTAGCCTCACTTCTGTCATCTTTTGAACTTTTCATCGTTTTCAACAATGAGATTATCGTCCTCCATGTCAAAACAAATGCAGGTTGATTTATAGATCTAACTTCATCACGAATATTAACTTGTAATTGCTGCAATCTTTTATTTTTCTCATTATTATAATAACAAACGTAGCATTGCGGCAGTAAACTCGTCCCCACTCTTTCGCGTCGTCGCCCTCGCACACACATAACATACACACTCGTACGTGGCTTCTGCTAGTTTGATAACACAACACAACGCCGCCGCGCGCGGAAAAACGTCAGTGTCACCGCAGCAGCAGCTGACGCGCAAGAAAAAGAGAGAGAGAGAAAAACACAACGACACGGTAAATAAATAAGGTCTTTATACACCTCTTTTCTGGAGATAATATTTTTCGAAGGGCCTAATAAGTCACCGTCGTTCTTCGGAGCAACTTCATGAGAATTAATCGGCCTCGACGACGTTGGCTTTGCGTCGCTTAATCTGACACCCGATACACCAGCTATTGAATATGGAAACCGCAAAAAGTCTCGAGCAGTGCGACGAATGGAAGAAACGAGTGAGTCAACTTAGAGTCCGTGTTTTTTTTTACTCCTAAGTATATAACCTTCATTAACAAAGGTGTTGCGTCAACTTTTGTAATAATTTGTTAGGTTATGCGATTGTAAACTAAAGCTTTTACGCGAAAGCTTTCGCATATAGGCATGGGTGAATCTGTAATTCAAAAATTGTTGGTTTGTTTTGCGAAACGTCGATCTTACGTTTATAACGTGAATGACTTTGCAGGCTTTCCTTGGCCCTCTGCCAAACAATTTCCTCAGGATAGAGGAGCCATCCTCTGGCAGCCAACAGGAGGAAGCTGATCGACAGGCTGCTTTTGCCCTGCAACAAATGCAAAATCAGACTATGTCTGTAATGGGTAGACTCACGATCACTGTTGTACAGGTAGGTTTTGTCATTACATATGAATTAATGGCAAGAATGTTTTTGATTTTAGAATGATTTGTTATTTTTGCATTTCAGGCCAAACTTGTCAAAAACTATGGTTTTACAGGTATGGATCCATATGTCAGGTTGAGAGTGGGCCACACAATTTATGAAACTCACACAGACAGGAAAGGTGGCAAAAATCCACATTGGAACAAAGTTATTCAAGTGTAAGTAGAATTTTGATCAAAACACTGGTGTGATAGTCTTTGATTCATGTTTTGAATTTTGGTGCAGCTTCCTACCACCTGGGGTAAATAAAATATATGTAGAGGTATATGATGAATGTTCTTTCACAATGGATGAGTTGATTGCATGGGGCCACATAGACATTCCACCTCAAGTTATTGAGAAAGGAACAACTTATGAAGACTGGTACTTACTTAGTGGGAAGCAAGGAGACAATCAAGAGGGTTCTATTAATTTAGTATTGAGTTATACAGTGAGTAAATTTAGAATTGCAATTCTATGTGGTTAGATATCAGGGACTCATTTTACCTGTTTATTTTTTTTTTATAGACAAGAATTCCAAGAGCATACATGGAAATGCCTCCACCTGTAATGATGGTACCATCAACAAATATGGCAGGCAGTTTAGCACCTTTTGCACCTGTCAATGTATACACAGCACCTCCAGTGGCCAATCCAGCTCCTCCTGCTGTACCTGCAAGCTCTCTACCAAACGCAGAAGAAGAATTGAAACAGGTACATTTTTTATCTTCCTTCTAAAAGTGAGATTAGACTTACGTGATAAAACTTATCATGTTAGAATAACTCTTGCTTATTGCAGATTTCTGAAATGTTTCCAAATATTGATAAGGAAGTGATCAAGTCAGTGTATGATGCGAACAGCGGCAAAAAAGATACAACTATCAATTCGCTTCTTCAAATGGTCGAATAAGCATCTTTTGCTACTCTATATAAATATTACCAATTCTCGCGCTTAGCTTAAACCCCATTGCCATATTTGTAATTTTTCGCTCTAAAAAGTATTATTTGCAAAAAACGAGATGTAATATATTTACATATTATGATATAGCTGATTGTTTATTTTACCTCTTGGTGGTACATGTAAAAATAAGGTGTAAGGAGAAAGTTTTTATAAAACAATTTATTCAAAAGCCAAAAATGTACATTAAACTATAAAAATTTAAGTAGATAAGGAAATAATTTTTCACAATCACCTTCAGGGAATGTCTAAAATTCATCAAAAAGCTTTACATTCATTAACCATCCACCAACTACCATATCATATCGCACAATATATCTAAAAATATGTCAACCATTATGAACAAGTTTTTAGGAAACTTGGCTCCTTAAAGTCTTTATAAAGCATTATGAAAAAGCTTTGGTAATTGAATTTATGAGTTGCGTTTCGAATACAATGTCATGGAGTAAAATTATACAGTAATATATTTAACTGTAAAAGTTTAAGAAATTCTGCAATTTTAACACAGTTCAAACGTACAATTCGTATTTCAAAAATTGGCTTTAAAAGAAAATATCGATTCTTCAAAAGTACATTAATAAATCTTGAAATCCAATCACCAAAGTTTTTCCATCAAATAAATAATTCCTCTTTGACGCGTTTTCAACTCGACCACATGTAGAAATATGTGTTCTGCCAGTGAGGTAAATATCTGGCAACAGGTTCAGCAATTAATCTTGCAAGAGGAATGGTTTTGGAAATAGTATCAAGTAAGGAATAGATTCTCATGCGACTGCAGTTATCATAGAAGGGTGATCTAAGAATATATAACAGCAGTCCTATCCTTCTTCTACACAACTCTTCTTTCTCTTCTCTGGTCAAGTCAGTTTCTTTACTGAAGATTTTTAAACTGAAAAATATGCATTTCCATTGGTATTGGTGTTTGAATAGAGTAATTTATTATTATCTAAATGGCTTACCTTGCCAAGTCAATAATGAAAGATAAGAGCCAAGGATTCCAGTTCTTTGGCCCACTTATGGACAAGCATCCAAGATGCAATATTGGCTTTATAATATACATAGTCTAAAAGAAAAAATTCATTTTTACTATAATATATCACTCACTAAATCTCCCATTAAATTTACATTTCCATACATACCTCTGCTATTAGCAAAGACTTTTTCAAAGTTTCAATGGTATTCTGGTTACCAATTTCTTCCGACTCCATGGAAGAAGACGAAGCAGGTGGTGTCCATGTTCTTGTTTGTGAAGCACTACTCCTCACAGTCCTCACAACCTTGCCAGAACGTTTCAGTGAAAATGCCTCCTGTGGTCTCTGCAAATCATCCCCATTGTTTGTCTCTTTCTCAAGAAGTTTTTCTCTGTTGAGAGGTGGAATAGCTGGTGTCTGTGTGATGCGTTCTTTGTATCGGTACACAAGGAACAATCGCATTGCAACCCTATCACACAGGGATAATTTAGCCAAACTTGCTTCCAATACATATATTATAGTACTTACTTGAGCAATTGAATCAAAGAGATAATGAACCATCGACCAGCCTCTCCCCAAACTTTCTTAGCAGAAACTTCAAACAGAGCCTCAGTGTAATCGATCACTGTCAACCAAATCTTAATCTTGGACTGTAACGATGGTAAATTAGGCTCGGTATTCCTACTACTCTTGATTATTTGGTCGTTAAACAACACCATAAGATTTGGCAGCGAGTAAACAAACTCGGATGCCAAGGTTGAACTGTTCAATCTCCCTGTACACAGAAACAAAACACGTTATCAAACAATGGAACACCAGTCGGTCCACTCGTACTCAGGCACACGCGACTTACCTGCACTGAAAAACGACACATATTTGATAGCACTCTCGATATCGGTGACGAGATTTGGATTTTTGGCAATCCATTGCTTGTATCTGTCCAGTAATTGCAAAACTGCTAGCTTCATGTTCGCCGGACTGGCCATGGCTCCGTGTTTCCTTTATTTTCTTGTTTTCCGGGATAATTTATCGCCGGCCTGTAGATACCGACATGGCTCGGAATTGCAAACTCACTGTCGCGCTGATATTTTTTTTATGCTCGGACACGTTAAATAATTGCACTTATTATGAGTTGAGCGGAACGTATGTAAATAACAGGCGTCAAGCGGTCAAGTCGTCAAGTGTCGCTAATTGGATTGGGTTAACTTCCGATGTTGGCTACAGTGAGTTTTCATGAGCTGCAGTTGGTAGTGATGACTATTTGAAATTTGTTGTTTATCGCGACATGCGTTTTTCCTTATTTTTTTCGTACTTTTAGTAGTGGTAAACGATGTTACTCGCATGTACTCCACAGCACAAAATAAAAAAAACTTGGAGTATAAATATAAAAAAAAATGATCGAAAATTAAAGTAAGTAGATGCTTGAATTGTCGTACAAATAAATACTTTTAACTAACGTGAATTTACTAAAATATGATAAGTCTCACAAGCTGCGCAAGCAAATGGCGCTAGGTCAACGTAGTCATGTTAATCAAAGCATCGTAAGTGTCTAGCACTCGACTCGGCAGACCCTCACGTCGGCATCGTCAAGTTGGCCTATGCCCATTCTCACACTCTAGTACACTTTGCATCTGTTCCATCCGTTGGGGTTTCTTCATCATTCGCAGAATATCAAATAAACGCGTTTAAGAGACTTTCATTAACGATTTTTTGCAATATTTCGTTCTAAGCGTTGACGATGACTTGCTTATGAAGTCTTTGATAAACATCGATCAAAACTTCTTGTCAGCTAAGAGCATCAAAGTTTGAATGTACTAAAATTTTATATTTTAGAAAAACAAGACTCTACTTGTGTATGTGTACATTCAGATAAGGTAAATAAATTAACGTTTGGAACAAGGGGAATTGACTACAATATTAAAACCCTCCGATCCGTAAAGTCTATTGTTTCTTTGGTCTCTAAAAATGTTTTGTTTCATATTAAGACCTCAATTTTATTCATAAAATTTTTTAATGTTAAATCATGAAATACTTAAGTGTACGTATATTATTTTGATAGAATGTTCTTACTTTCCTTATGTTGAATATAAAAAATAATAATTAAACACGACTTTCTTTTTGAAATAGCGGTAGATGATAAAACCCACATCTATTTTATTGACGCATAATGCACATGTTGATTGTCATTTTACAAAATCTAATCTTTCATTGTCGCTCTATCAATATCCTGTGTAAGAGTAGGATTGGCAAGTTGGGAATCCTCGTGGTTTTGGCGGGAAATCTTGGTGCTCGCCGACTTTGAAAATCAACGCCATTCCCATGTTACTGTGTGGATCGAAATGACAGTGGAACAACCAATATCCTAAAATTAATGAAAAAAACAAATAGTTAATTCAATTCTCATTACAAATATCAACTGAATAAAAATTTATTTACCTGGATTATTAGCAAAGAACCTCACGATAGAATAACCACTGCTGGGTGCTTTCATGGTATCTTTAATCGGCGCATGACGAAGATTTCTGCTAATTCTTCCTGCTCTATCAAGAGCTTTGACTTGCTCAACGGTGATATTGCCATTAATTTTCTGCTCGGCCATCACTCGAATGAAGTGGCCGTGAAGATGGAAAGGATGATTAACAGCGGTGTAGGTACCTTCGTCAACGAGAACAATTTCAACAACGGAATCCAATGCCACGTTGATGACGTGTGGACAGGCGCATTGTTCCACTCGACAATCGACGTTCATCGGAATGTAAGACGAATTGCAAAGTGTATTCGGATCGATCTCATTGTACTGCGAGAGCAACGGTACCGGAGGGTTTTTCAAGGTGATGCGATTGAACTGCAGAGTGTTGATTTGCTGATTCTCGTCGGTGACTGCAAACGTAACATTGAATTTTCATTACACATGGATTGCTTACATTATGGTGGTTCGATCATCGACTCACAATTGTAATAGCCGTAGAGATTTTTGCGATGAAAATCGTAATTGTCAATTGGATAAGCGTCAAAGGCAAGATAAACCTGCTGATCTGGTATCACTTTGGAGCACAAATCGTCAAAGTCCATAGCCGTCAGATTAGCGATACTTATGTTCACTTTCTGCGAGGCGTCGACTATCGCGTCGTAAGGGTTCAGTATCTAGAGACGGTAAAACAAAACAAAATGTAACCGGATGTTCTTTCCAACAAAATTTGACATATATGGCATTTGGATTACTCGAGTTCGGCTTGTGACGCCCGGATACTGATAACCAACTGGTTGTGCAGGATCTTGCGCATTGGCGTTGGAGTACCTGAGTATCGCGACACCGTGAGCTCCCTCGGTCGTGCTGTTCTGACATCGAACCAATCCTTTCGTCCTGATCCAGTAGTTGCTCGAGGGTTGGGTCGCGTTCAGGATGAAATCGTATCGCTCGCCCGACCACGTCGTTATCATGTCGACTGTGAAGTTTCAACGAACGTTTGCATCTAATTTTGTTCAAGATATTGGATTCCGGTATTAGTACCTGTTACCGGCGCTATGTACTTGCTGTCCAGAGCGATAACTTGGAGTTCATGATTGTCGATGGACAAGACTAATGGACAATTCGCCGCGCCTGCATTTATCGCTCTTATCCTGTATTTTTTACCCTGTGAATGACAAGTAAATTATGTTTTTAAATAGTCAATTTTTCCATTTGTACGATGAAAATTACCGGTTCAACTTCGAATACGGATGGAGGGGTTCGAGCCGTAACTCCGTTCCTCGTAAAAGTTTCGAAACGACCTTGTCCATTGATCAGAATGGTTTCTGGGACTGCATCGAAGTACACGTGGTTATCGTGTATCTCATCGGCTTCGTTGGTATTGTGGCTCCACTCGTTAATGACAATGCGGTGGATATCGTGATCGTAGTCGCTCGAGTAAATATTTTCACTCTCCACGTCGTTGACGATCATCGGACCGAACAAACCATCGCCACGCTGCGAACCTGTAGAAAGTGAAATGGATTTCAGAAAATAACGTTAATTTTTCTATTTTTAAATTTACACTTTATTTACCAATGTGCGAATGATAGAAAAACGTTCCCATGGTTGTTGCCCTGAAGATGTATTCGAAAGATTGACCGGGTGATATCGGACACTGAGTAACATATGGCACACCATCCATATATGGAGTGTAAAACTGCTTGAATCCGTGCCAATGTAAGGTTAAACTTTCCGATAGCATGCGGTTTCTCAAGTCGATGACCACCCAGTCGTTTTTACAAACCTTCAATGAATCATCGTCAATGTCTGCAAAATCTGCATCGTCAAAAGATGATTAAGAGATGATTACCTCGACGAGTGGTCCAGGCAATTGCCGATTGACGGTGTAAATCGGCTTCTCAACTCCATCAGCTGGTATACAATGTGGCCGTTTGCAATCGGTGATGTTGAAAGGGCAGTTGTAACACGCCTTGCTCATGGTAGTGTACTTTTCGACGACGAAAACGTACCTGCAGGTACGCGGTCTCTCACCGTCGAAGCATTTACGCCGACATGGGTGCTTCGACCAATCGAATCTGTCAGCTTCGCGACCCCAAAAATCTTCGTCCTCGAATGTTAACACCGCCGATGCGACTTTTACGGTGCGATTAGTTATCATTAGTTTCAACGGATTTATCTTTCAATTATTCGAGCTACATTTTTTATACACTTACTTGGTAGGTAAATCGAGATTGTCGTGAAAATTAGAAAATTGGAAACTTTCGAATTCATCGTCGACTGAAATTTAGTGGAAAAAGCTTTTTTTTTTCCAAAAGTGCAAGCAAAAAAAATTTTTTTACGGCTTTTTATCGCAGAGCGTGAGCTAAATGCGCATTCACTTGAGCTCTTGTCGAATGCTCACCGACTTATTATTCTTTTGAATATTATCTGAAGAGCATTGTTATTAAAAAATGTTTCACCTGCGTATTTGCCTTTTGTATTTTCTCAAAGACATGTGCCAAAAATAATGTGGTTGAACTTTTTTTCCGGGAGTGACATATTCGATATATCAGGCAATGATCTCGCGATGCGAAAGCACACTTGCGTGAAATTCAATTCGCAAAGTTAATTTTATGTATCGTTAGCTGGATTATTTTAGTTTTCGTTTCACGTTTTTGTTGTTGTTATCTTTTGTGTAATTCGCGAAATACACTTTCGCATCGATTTGTGTGTTTAAGTGTTATCTCATTTATTTTCACATTTTACAGTGCACCATATTATTACCAATAAATTGTATCTTCTGCATATAATCCTACAATGTGTCACTTATTCATCACTGATGCTCAGCAAGATTAATAAACTGTTTTCCGATTTCAAATTTTTAGAGAAATCCTTTCATACCAAAGTAGGTGGACAAGGAAAATGTTCGTATACACCTACCTTGAAGACTAAATTCATTATTGAGTTATCAACGGGCTCGAAATGCAATACGGGGATTCTAGTATCCTAAATTAAAATTCTGATCTATATTTCGTAACATTTGTTTGTCAAATATATCATGATAAATGATTTCGCATGACTGTGACGTCGATAAATAATTATCAATTTAGTACTAATTGCAATTCCAGTCACGCTTAACAACGTGTTTTATCATCGTGAACTAATTTTTATACTTGCGAATGAGGATGCAGTACAAGAAACTGTTACTTTCATTATTAAAAATATAAAAACTGAATTGATAGAAATTTATTTTAAGCAGAAGTATTTTAATTAACACAATGGAATCGTTTTTATAACAACATATAAATTTTAAAGTAAAGCAGTCGATCGTAATTAATATTTTTCTACAACGTAAATTCTAGTAAAAATTAGGAGAATTGATGAAAAAAAGAATGTCATCCATTCATGGTATAATTATGATTTTCGGTGATTGGTGACCGGGAGATTTTTTTAAATTACTTCACAAAGCATTTATTTCAAGATGAAAAAATGATAGAATATATTGTCAAAAAAAAAAAAAACGTTCAATCTTACAATTGAAAATAGAATTACCATTGAATCTCGATATATGTAAAAATAATATCATTTACGAATAGATAGAATAGCTTACACTTTCTAAAGAAAATTATTTATTTAGAACTGCAAGATACTGTTAGTGAAGTGTGAATGAGATCGTTGCTGAACTACGTCATTTTATGAATGAAATCGCTGATCAATATTCACTGTAAGAGTAGACTTGCATGTTGGAAATCCTCGCGGTTTGAGGAGAAAATCTTCGTGTTCGCCGACCTTGAAAACCAATGCCATCGCCACATTGCTGTGCGGTTCAAAGTGTCAATGGAATAGTCAGTATCCTAAATTAAAAAATGAACAATGCTTTAATAAATTTTTCATCTTAAAATTCATCTTAAAGTAAAATTTTTTCACCTGGATTGTTCGCCAAGAATCTGACGATAGTATATCTACTACTGGGTGTCTTCATGGTATCTTTGATCGGCAGTTTATAAAAGTTCCTCCTAATTTTACCAGCTTTGTCAAGAACCTTATTTTGCTCAACAGTCACATTACCTTTTAGATTCTCTTCGGCCATCACGCGAGTGAAGTTCCCGGACATTTCGATAGGACATAACGAAGGAAATTTCGTTAACATTACATTTACGTCGATGATTCGACCATTCAAAAGTGTCCGCTTCAAGATCCCAAAAGTATTCGTCCTCGAATTTTAATACTGCCGATATGACTTTTATCGAATAATTATTAGTTTTGAGATGTTCGTTTAATTAGTTGAGCTATATTTTTTCTTACTTAGTATGTAAAATGATATCGCAATGAAAATTAGAAAAATTTTCCAATTATGCAGCTTAGACTATAGTATTAGCGAACGAAAATACGAAAGTGCAAATGAAAAGACTTTTCTTACGTTTTTAACAAAGAGTTTGAAGTATTGCAAAAATTATATGAGCTTTTGTCGAATACTCACAGGCTTATCATTCTTTTGTGTTATCTCATAGAACATTGTTATTGAAAAAGCTCATGTTGTATGTGCTTTTCGTATGATAGGTATATAAAAAAAATTTCTTACAATATTCATTCAATTCATCCGCGTACTATTGTAAACATGGGTGTTAGATATTTTGTGGTAGATTTGTGATTAATGAAATTTTTAAACTTATAATGTTGCATTTTGAAGAATGCTTTATTCGAACGTATTATAACAATGCCAAATGTGAAATCCCTTCCACGGTAAACTTTAAATTTCAATTTCTAATGACATTGTAAAATTGTTTCCAACCGTATTAATTATAATTGGCATCAGTATTGTATTTGCGTGAATACTTTATCGATTTAAAATTTTCCGGAGCAAATGGACCACACTTGGGAAAATTCTCCGGCACCGGTGGAATATCTTTGTGTTCGCCAATCTTGAAGACTAAACTCATCCCCATGTTAATGTGCGGCTCAATGTGACAATGGAAAAACCAGTATCCTAAAGAAAAATTGCGCTCAATTATTCAACATACCGTGAGACAATTCTTGATGTAAAAAAATTTTAAAATTCAAACCTGGATTATTCGCCAAAAATCTTACTATGGAGTAACCACCAACGGGAGTCTTCATAGTATCTTTGATGGGAGCTTGGCGAAGCTTTCTCACGATTTTACCCTCTTTGTCCATCTGCTTGAATCGAGCTAGCGTCAGGTTACCTTCCACATTTTCCGAGGCCACTACTCGGAAGAAGTGACCGTGCAAATGTAACGGATGGTTTATTGTTTTTGGTGAAAGGCCTATACAGACAAACAATTTGGTTATTTTTATATTCTTCTCTTAATTTTATTTAATACTATATTCATGACATCAGCTCCTTTTACTAATCCCCCCCTTAAAACATAGAAAAGAAACTTTATCAGAGCACGTAAAACTTTTTCTATGTTGATTTTCAGGAGTGACGTGTTTGAATATTTTACCATACCTTCATTAATAAATATTAACTCAACAACGTCGTTGAGCTTGACATTAATGACATGAGTGCAGGAGCACTGTTTAGCCGTGCAATTTGTATTCTCAGGAATATGCGTTGAATTACATAATGTATCCGGTTCGATCAATTCCCACTGAGAATTCATGGCGAATTGCGGTAGTTTCATGGATATGTGGTTGAACTGTAAGGTACTTGTTTGATGATCTTGCGATACTGTGTAAAAGAGAAAATAATATCGTTAAATCGATGAATCACGAATTTTCGAGTGCGTTTACCTTGGTTGAAGCCGTAAAGTCCTTTGCGATGAAAATCATAATTGTTAAGGCCGTAGGCGTCGAAAACTATGTAGACCTGCTGATCAACTTCTGCTTTTGAACACAAGTCGTCCGTGTCCATAGCAGTCATGTTGGGAATGGTGATATTGAACTTAGGGTTTGATTCGGTTCCCGCGTCATATGGATTAAGGACCTGTATACATATATAGTATTCGTCAATTGTCGAATATCATCATGTTATATAAAAATTATTCCGCATGATGTGACGCTAGCTATTAGTACTTGTGATTCCAGTCACGCTCACAACAACGTGTTTTATCATCGTCGAGTAGTTCCATTGTCTTTTGCGTGTGAGCATGCAATAAGTTTTTTCTAAACGTGCCGATGATTATTTTATTTTATGATTCATTTACTCACGCGTGTTTTGTTGTTACGAATTGGATATTGATATCCAACAGGGGCCTCGGGATTATTCAAATCCACGTCCGTGTAATGAATAATCGCCTCCTGATGACCTCTTGAAGTTCCACATCTACCTAATCCTCGCCATCTGAACCAGTAGTTACCTGATGTTTGGTTAGCGTTCAGAATGAAGTCAACTCGTTCGCCAGCCCACATTGTTATGATGTCGACTGAAATTAATGTTTATTCATTTTTCTTCTTTATTGACTTTTTTTTATAATTACGTGTGCAATTATGTACCTTCGGTCGGCTTTACGTATTTGCTGTCCAATGCGATGACATTCATGGGATGGCCATCGATTGAACCTTCCATCGGACAATTTTCTGAGCCAGCGTTAATCACTCTGAATCGATATTTTTTCCCCTGGATACAATGAATGATTATCAATTTAGTCACATCCAGAGCAATTGAATTCCTTAAAAATCAACTCACCAGCGTCACGTTGAAAACTGTTAAGGGAGTTTGTATGATTTGGCCATTACTGTCGGTGAAATTAACGTAACGTCCACGACCGTTAATTAAAATTGTCTCAGTGACTGCATTGAAAGATGCGTAATTGTCGTGAGTCTCATCGACATCGCCATCTCGGTGTTTCCATTCGTTGATGACCACGCGATGAATATCATAGTCGTATTTGTCGACGAACATGTCTTGACTGTGCACGTCGTTGATGACCATAGGACCGAAAAAGCCATCGGCTCGTTGAGCAGCTAATTTTCGACATGATTAATGTAATATAGATAGAAAATCGAACATCAATTTACCGATATGCGAATGCCAGAAGAACGTTCCGGTGGTTGTGGCGTTGAAGTAGTACTGGAAAGTGTTGCCTGGTAAAACTGGACACTGGCTGACGAAGGGTACCCCGTCGAAAAATGGCGTTCCAAATTGTTTGAATCCGTGCCAGTGAATTGTAAAACTATCGGACAGCATTTGGTTTCTGGTCTCCACTACGATGTAGTCATTTTGACATGCCTAATTCGTTAACCAAAGTTTTTCAATAATGTACATTTTATTTTTGGGAACGAGACTTCATATTGAAGTGAAAAATTATTATTTTACTTTGTAATGTTTAATTCAATTCAAACGATATAATGAAATTACGAAAATATCTGGATTTCAAAGTCACCTCAATAAGAAGTCCAGGCAGCTGACGATTGAC
The DNA here is from genome assembly GCA_035047105.1 of Galeopsomyia nigrocyanea. Taxonomy (NCBI): domain Eukaryota; kingdom Metazoa; phylum Arthropoda; class Insecta; order Hymenoptera; family Eulophidae; genus Galeopsomyia; species Galeopsomyia nigrocyanea. The sequence continues at coordinate 11,449,363 of JAWWMK010000032.1, read as the reverse complement.
AACGTATACTGGTTTTTCGATCCCATCAGTGGGGATACAATGAGGTCTGAAGCAATCGGTCATGTTGTAGGGGCAGTTGTAACATGCCTTACTCATCGAGCTGAATTTCTCGACGACGAAAACGTATTTGCAGACTTTCGGAGGCTCGCCGTCCATGCACTTGCGTCGACATGGATGCTGAGACCAGTCTATTCGATCTGCTTCTCTGCCGAAAAAGTTCTGATCGTGGGGATCCATAACAGCGGCAGCATCTTATTTGACAATATTAGTTTTTTTTTAATTTACAGTACATACAGTACACACAAATGTATTTGGTTCACTTACTCTGCTCGATAATCGAGGCTATTAGAAAAAATAAAATTGATGTTTTCACCCGCATTGCGGTGTGTATGACCATAACTGCTAGAAGTTACTTGATCAAGTGAATATTTTTTTGTTGGTTTATAGTTATTTCTTATCGTTAATGTTTCCATGTATTCTTAATACGCTTTTGAATTTTATGTGTTCTATCGCTTTTCAATTGTATTTGTTCCAGCATTTCTTCAGTGTAGGAAATAAAAAGTCTCCCTGTCAAATTAGTATTCGAAAACACGATCTCTCATGCACTAACCTGAATAATAATTATGAAACAGTTAATGAAATTGAAGTTTTCTTAAGAACGTTTTAAGTAATAGTTTATTGTTTTAAAAAATTGAACACTAAATTAGTGGAAAATGGTACAATACCTATACTTTCAGGTCAAACAAGCGCACCAATTGAAAAAATAAAGTTTAAATTCAACTTCTAAAAATGTATTCTAAAGGTTCAATGTCGCCGTGAGATGAATACTCTTGCTTTTAATTTATAAAAGAAATATATATTTGTTAATGAAAGAAGTTACTTTTCCCCCTTCCTCCCTTATACATTTCAAGAAATGTAAACTGGTAAGCGACTAGGTAGAAAATCGTCGCCAGTCTAAACTTGCATTAGTGAATTTCGTGAAATCAATCGTTAATATGTTAGAATACATGGATGAACTAAAGTTTATTTGATTCTAATAATATTTACTGTATCTGCTAGGCCATAAAGAAACTACATGCACCTACTCGACGGGCCTGACGTTCGGAAAAATAATACGGGAATATATTATACATAAAAACAATTCACGCAGTTACAATTATAATTTTTCAAACCCATTTTTGAATCGACGGGCCCGTCAAGTAGGTGCATGTATAGTTTCTTTGAGGTCTAGCAGATACAGTAAATATTATTAGAATCAAACAAACTTCGATTCATCCATGTACTAGCATATTAACGATTGATTCTTACATACAATGTTATGCTCAATGCGTAATATCATGCGAATAAAGTGTCTTTTTTTAACATTTAAAGTGCTATCTGTAAATAATCATTAATTGAAAAATATGCGGAAAAATGAAATTTTCTTCCACCGAACAAAGGCAAAAAACAGCACCATTTTTATGTTTCTTGGTAACTATACAATGTAATAAATCTTGATAATATTAAAGCAGTCTTGTAAAATAATCATAAGAAATTTTCCTTAATTACACGTACGTGAAAAGGCACATATAGTTTACTTAACACTTAAAACTTAAACAAATGTTTCGTTTGTTTCGTCAGAGATGATACACATACTTGGTGTCATAAAATTTCAATGCTATATATAAAGCTAGCTATTCAGCTATAGCTATTTCAGTGCTATATTTGATCTCCATCGAGTATAGCAATTGAGATTTGTTACTTGTTTACAATAGACATCACAATTGCAAAAATGAAGTTCCTCATTTTCTTTCTGTTCGTCATTGCAGTCGCTACTGTTG
>JAWWMK010000032.1:11428395-11447443 GCA_035047105.1 Galeopsomyia nigrocyanea | reverse complement strand
ATTTAGTCGACAGGGCCTTATTGTTGTCAGAAGATAATTTTCATAAATGTAATCTAAAGACGGTCGAAAAATTGCTTTTGGAAAATGATTATCCGTTGCCTTTTATTAAAAAATGCATGTAAATTAAAATTAACAAATTTCAAACCCCCAATAATAGGCAAAGGGACTTACCGCGTGTTTCTTTTACATTAACACTCCCATATGAACCAAAATTTTATAGCAAATGCTCACAAATGTTGAGAAAATATTATATACGTACTGTACCTGCTATAAATCATGGACTTAGGTCGATTATAAAATTAGGAAAAGATAAGAGTATTATTGGCGATACTCCCGATGTAGTTTATCAATTTGAAAAATATATATTGGTCAAACAAAGAGACCTTTACATGATGGAATAAATGAACATAAGAACAAAAACCGAAATTTTGTAGTTTCTCTACACAAAAATAATTTGAATTGCGATTTCAATTGGCCGCAAGTTAAAATTTTAGACAGAAAATAATACAATTAAGCGTAGAATTTCAGCCGACGATCAAATCAAATTCTCAACCAACAAAAAGACACTAAAGATTCAAGTCGAATATACAAGTGCCTCAAGAAAAACATTCGTTAGCGACTTATATACGCGCCCAATAGTGTAGACCAATAGTATACCGCCTAGACACTTTCTAATAGTTGATCGTTAAATGCACTTGACACCCACCGACGCACGACCCTCGCACATGATTTTTACGAGCTTCAGTCGAATTTCTTACTTTGTAAGAGGAGGCTGTCACTCTTAAAATTTTTGTTCCAACCGTTCATTTGTAACCGTTTTTTTTTTCCTTTTCCTTTTCCCAACGTTATTTGGCAAGTCATTTTATAACAAGATTAAAAATTATTTTTCAAAATTTGTTAAGCATGCACATTGTAATTGATTTTTCGTATCGTATTTTTGTTTCAAATAAATAGCCTGACGAGGTCAGATAAACTACTGACGAAACGTCGCAACAATAAACATCTGTATTTTCAATTTTGAAGATGCATCTATCAAACATCTGTGTCATTTAAAATTTTGAAAACACGTCCCAGCCCTCAGCGGATTGCTTAGGTGTTACTCAACATCTAATCCAACAACATTTAAAATTGGAGGGTGCTTCTAGCTACTTAGCTAGTTAATTCAACTTTATAGATAGTGTTCTCCTCTGCGCGCGTACGCGCGCTTTTCAAGTGCTAGTTGTTTAAACAAAAGCTCTTTTCGAACCGAAAAAATTTTTTTTATAAAATATAGCCTATTTTGAGACGAAAATATGTCTTGTCATTTTAATGCATAAATTTTCAGATTCAATGACAAATTTGACCTTTGACAATTTATAACTTTTGAAAAATGCATTTTACGACAAAATGACAAGATACCTTTTGGTCTTGAAATAAACTATATTTTCTAGAAAAAAAAATTTTCGCTAGGAAAGAAACATTTTCTGATTGTTTGTTTAAACAATTGCGATTTTAACAATGTTACCCCAATTTTATGACAAAACAAATTCATATTCGTATTCAACACCCTCGAAAACATAAAGATAAACTAAAATTGGCGACTAGAAAGAATTTGGTCACTACCATGTCATTTTTGGGGTGGTTGCAGCTCGCCTTTACCTGGACTTATGTAAATATACTGGAACTAATTGCCTACATAAAAAAAATTTGATGAAAAAATGAATTTGAAAAATTCAATGCTACAGAGTACAGACTCGCGTATTCTCCGTTAATATTGCAAACAGTTGCGCCAAAAATAAACAGAACAACGTGTGATTTAGCAAGCGAGAAAGTCATCTTGTGTTATACGCAGTAGCCACCGTAAAAATATTTACACAAGTGCTGCATTATGTTACACTAGATCGAAAAGTGCGTAAAACTTAATTTAAGTAGAATTAAAATAAAATTGCACATCAGCATTATCATCATTATCATCATCATCAGCAGCAGCAGCAGTAGCAGCAGCAGTAGCAGTAGTAGCAGCAGCAGCAGCAACGTAATGAATGACAAGTGAATAAAAACAAAAACTATGTACAAACATCCCACAGAAGCTTTCTGCGCATGCTACATCAAAACATAGGTGCTTATTACTCTGAATCAAAGTGTGAAATAAAAGTGCTCAAAACACATGTCTAAAGGATAAATTGAAAGCCCAAGCAAATGTCATAGCTGCGTAAGACGAAATCGTCCAGGATATATTAAAGCATTCGAAATGAAATGGCTGCAGGACGAGTTCGTCTCGAGAATGTGGAGGAAATTCGAAGGAAATAGTGAACTCACCGGAACTATACTGCGTGTACTGTTGATATTGCGGATGGAAATTATGGATGGCATCAGTCATGATATCCTTGGGATTCATGGTTTCCTGAAAAATGCATATATATATATATATGTGTGTGTGTGTGTGTGTGTGTGTGTGTGTGTGTGTGTGTGTGTGTGTGTGTGTGTGTACGTGTTTGTGTGTGTGTGTACAAGTGGAGTTGCGGCTATATGAACCTTGAGACTGCTGCTGATACTCTGCATGGTAACGCTACGGCCTCTGGAGTCGGTGGTGCAGCCAGCCGCGTAGACCTGGTAGGGGAACGCGTAGCGAAGGGCTATCGCGGCGAAGAGCATCTCGATGCAGATGAGGAAGTTTTGGTAGCCGGCCGAGACGGTGCCCGCGCTGGTCGACTGGCCCAGACTGTCGATCACCGGAGAGATGACGTTGGCCTTCTCCAGCACGGCCAGCAGCACGCCTGAGAAGACAGAGCAGTAATGAAAGTGGGGGAGGGGGGCGTTGTCGAGTAACGAGCGTAGCGCACCTTGCCAGAAGGACAGGAAGATGACGCTCTTGACGGTGCAGAACTTGAGCACGGGGTCGAAGGGCGTGAGCAGGTCCTTGGTGGCGAAGTAGAAGAGAAAGAGGCCGTAGAGAGCGAGGGTGACGCTGATGTTGTAGACGCAGGTGATGTAGAGGTAGCCGCCGTCGGGCGACCAGTCGCCGTCGCGGTAGTGGCCGAAGGCCTGCAGGAATATTATGACGAAGGCCATGAGCGGCTTGACCAGGCAGAACTGCAGGGTGGCCTGCTTGCAGAAGCGCAGGAAGCCGATGGTGTAGGTCTTGCCGGCGAGGCAGTAGGTGCCGTAGAGGCAGCTCGACCTTATGGGCTTGCCCCGGATCTCGGACATGATGTTGCCCTCGCCGCCCAGGTACTCGTAGCACAGCGACAGGAAGTTGTAGATGACGAAAGCCTCGTAGCAGTCGCGCACCGTGAAGAAGTACACGTAGTAGCTCTCGTTGTTGAAGAACAGCAGCGATATCCAGCTGTAGGTCGCGTAGATAGGCACGATGAACAGTATCCTCACGATCCAGCGCTGCTCGGCCGTGTTTGTGTACCACCTCAGGTGCTGGTAGATCTGTTGACAGCTGATGAACAGCGCCGCGCACACGAACGCCCCCGCGATCCCTGCAATGCCCAGCACGTTAACACTTGCGCTGCTTCTCCACCGCTCGACTCACCTTTCGCCGCTTGAGTCTGCAGGAATATCGGAGTTCCTCGGGGCTCTTCCTCCATCCCGTTGGCTACGTTGGACGCGTTCGCCGCCGCCGCGAAAGGAGAGGCCAACAGGTCCGCCGCCGCCGCCAACGACGACGACTCGCTACTCATCTTACCTGCAAACCGTCAATTAAAACAAGAACAATCGGCTCAACGAGTGATTCACAAACGTGTGCTGCGGCGGCAAACAGCTGTCACTCGCTATCGGCTACTCGCCGCGCGGCGATTGTTGACGCGAACGGTTACTTATAGAGCCGCCGCCGCCGCCGCGATATCAATCAATATCACAATATTTAACATGTGAATCTTGCATCGTTCATATCCCGTAGCAGTTCTGCTAGGCAAAGGGCGCGCGCGCGCGCGCCTACGCGATGTGCTCGCCAAAAGTCTTCCCATAGTCATCTGTACATATATACGGACATATCGCCGAACGTCATATAAAGTCTTATAGCTCTCTCCTCGCTACTCTCCGCACTCTCCATCATATTCTCCGTTATACCAGATTATCAATTGCTCCTCAGAGCTCAACAGCGCCGCGTTCGCGATCTCGACTCTCGAGCGCGCGCACTCACAAATACACACACAGACACACACACACACACACACACACACACACGCGCAGGCACGCACACAGCAAGAGACATATACGCGGATTAAATGAAGGAAGGCCTTGTGCATAATGGTGAAAGAGAAAGAATTCGGCGAAAAAAACCACTCACCTGACTATCAACTTTCGAAATGAACAAATCAAGGTCGCGCGCCGTGGCTACGACCTTTTTTCTTTCCTAAGAAGACGATGTCTAGGCTTGCTCGTTGTCGTCATCCTCCTCAATCGACATTTCGCGTCGACGGCAGCATTGCACGCAGACCAACGAACACGACCTGCTCTCTTTCTCTTTCTCTCACGGCCTTTCGTCTCCTCTTCCCCTTACACTCTTGCTTTGCTTGCCTTTGGCAGCAGTTAGCCCCGTAGCCAGCCTCAGTTAGCCTGCGAGCACTACACTTACGCGCGGACGGCCGCGAGCTAATTAGCACTGCTTACAGGTGTATGTTATACGTTTAGGTATCATACGCACAAGCGGGCACAAGGCACAAGCACAACCGTCTGCTACATCTGCTTCCAGTATATGTACTACGTACCACACCACACTTGCCACTTGCCTTGCCAGAGATAGTGTCTACCGTACCTACTCCCCGTCCTTATTGTGCTCGCCTACAAGTCGCGTTGGTCGCGTTTGATCAACTGCTTTAGGTACTCTTTGCTAGCTGAGCTAGCTCCTTCTCTCTCGCACGCAAGTGAAACTTGAGTACTCGCGACTCACTTCGCTCTGAACAATTTGCAGCCAATGTCGGACTGTTGTCAGTGATGACTGACAATGACTGATGACTGGCTGCGTCCACACCATGGCTGCCGTGGGGCTGCCCGTTCGACTCGATCTTCGCTGTGTGTTTACATTATACGATCGCTTTGAGGTTATATTATCAAGTTTTGCAGTTTTTTTTTTCTTTTGACGACTCGCTGATTGCATATGTGTACGGATAAATATATTTGAACTGCACGTCGCCGACAACATTTGAAAATGGGTCGACGGTCAATCAACACCACTAAAAGTGGGAAATATATGAATCCCACTGATCAAGCAAGTAAGTCAACTTTGGCAATGCAGCTTTTGAAAAGATTCTTAATGATTAATTGTTTGGCCGTCAGGAAAGGAAGCTCGGAAGAAAGAGTTGAAGAAAAACAAGAAGCAGAGACAATTGGTGAGAGCTGCCGTATTGAAAGGGAAGGATCCTAGTCAAATTATCGAGGAAATGGAAAAGATAGATCAAATGGGTATATGTCTTGTTTGTCACAGTATCCAGCTTATATTTATTGCATCTTCATATTTTGCACAAATTGTTTTAGAATACAATGTCATGCAACCTCCACCACTGAATGAGAAAGTTTTGAAGGACAAAAGGAAAAAATTGAAAGAAACATTGGATAGGGTGTTGAAGATGTATGTAAGTACCTGCCAACTTTCCTAATCGTTCCAGTAGTGGCACTAGAATGAAGAATTTGATACTTGTGGTTTTGCAGGCCAAAGATGACCAAGAGAAATGGACAGAGTTGAAGGATCAAATGATTCAATACGAAAGACGCAGATTGGAGCTTGTTTCTTATTTCGAAGCAGTTAGACACGCCCAGCAGGTACAGGTAGACGAAATTCCTTTACCAGCCACAGGCAGCGACATAGGCCGAGCTTATCCAGGTATGGATGAGACAAAAAACACAAGCATCAAAATTGTATGCCCCAAATGGATTTATTGTAAAATTAATACATTGCTTGCAGGCTCCCTGACTTCTCAGATTCCATTACCCGACATGCCCCAGCCTCCAATGCACTCTTTCTCATCGCACCCACATTACATGGCGCAGCACCATCCTCTCGTTAATGTACCAGTACCTCCGAGCATCCTAAAAAAGACAAGCATATATTCGTCGGTTGCTGCTTCCGACGGAGCGCCCATTGACAGGGATCCCCCAGGAGTTCCACCTTTCCCTCCTCCAGATCTAACCGTGAGCGACGACGAAGACGATGACCGGGTACGTTGTGCACTTATCGTCGTCGAGACACGTCGTCTGTTTTGATTTTGTTCTTTTTTTCAATGGCATTGTAATTGCAATGACAAATGGTGTTTCGTAGGCCAAACCAAGTCACAAGTCGAGAACCATCAGATTTGCAGACGACGAACGAGCAGAGAAGGATGGACGAGACGGCGACGACGAGAAGGACGCTGAAAAAGAAAAGGAGAGCCATGTGGCAAAGCCGACGAGCTTGCAGCAGAAAATGCTGGCGATGGCCGGACAGGACATCGACCTCTTCATGAAAGAAATGGAAGTGGTTCATAAAAAGAGGGAGACGGAGCGAGCGAACGATTTGAGTACGCGACTGTCGCTGCTGGAAAGCTGCGAATCGGCGAGCGGCGCTGAACACCAGCAAGAGAGCCAATCCGATAAATCAAAGTCGGACCAAATGACTGGCGGTGTATTGGCGTCCAGCAACCCAGGCTCACAAGCGCCAATGCCCCTGATGGGACTGCCACCTCCGCCGCAGCTCATGTATCGACCACCGCCCCCTCCTCTGCATCTGAGGATCCCTCCGCCGCCGCCGCCCAGAATAGGAATAAGACTTCCACCAGGTACGTTGATCGCGCAGAGAGACGAGTCTGTACAAGGTCAATTGTCAATACCGGGTAATTTTGTTGCAGGACCGCCACCGGGCATGCCAAGGATGCTGCGACCGGGCGGGCCGATGTCCATGCCCCGGGTTTTGGGTCCGCAGATGCCTATGCCGGGCATGCCGCCGCCGCCACCGCCAGTGGGCGCGGGCATGCCCAATATGCTGAACGCCCAGAAAACTCCGAACGTGCTGTCGGCTGCGCCGCAGCTCATCGGTGCTAGGAAAGACAAGGAGAGCGGCGGCGGCGGCGGCGGTGGCAAAAGCAGTTCGACTACCATCGAGGCCAAGCCGCAAATCAGGAATTTGGCTGCCGACGTTACGAGGTTCTTGCCGACGTCGCTGCGCGTCAAGAGGCCAGAAGACTGCAAAAAGAAGGCCGCTTCCACGCTGCCAGTGCGGCTACCGGAGAGACTGCCGGTCGAGCCTCCGAATTTCGCCAAGCCGCCACAGCCGAAAACTAAGGACGACGCTTACTTGCAGTTCATGCAAGAGATGCAGGGGTTGCTGTGAGCTGCGCGCGAATACGCTTATACCCACTCTCGACCTTTGACTATGCGTTAATTTTGTAATTATCAAGCTACCTCTTGGAATGTAATATAATTTAGTTACTTAATCTAGCGTTACGTGTCTATTTTTGCGCCGGAGCTCCTTCGCAATGCGGCAATAGCTATGGTAATAGTAATAATAATAATAATAATAATAATAATAGTAATAATGGTATTGGGGTAGGAAAGGTAAGATCGAGATGGGGAGCAAAAATAGAATGTCGTTTACTGTGTTGATTCACTTGCTGACAGCCAGTCCAATGGCATACATATCAGTGACGTCAAGGAGAACTTGGCTCGTGGCAACGCGGTTGCGCTTTCTCGAGGGATTGGCCTTCTTATCCTTGGCTCGCGATTTAGTCGACAATTTGTGCTTGCTCGAGGTCGCCGCGATCGAGCTGGCAATCGGAGGCACGAACTTGGAGCCGATCAGTCGGTTGCAGGCTTTCTCCGGAGGCTTGTCCTTGTTGGCGGTGGCGCCTCTCTCGAGTTTGAGTAGCTGACCGTGACCGCTGGCGGCCTGCAGCGGCGACGAGAGTTAATGAGCTATAGTTGTCGACAGCAATCTCCGGTTATAGTACTGACCGCGGAGTGGCGAGCGGGGTTGGGCGGTTTGTTGGGGGGAGCTAGCACCGCCGATTGCGAGTTGTCGGCGGTGGAGTGCTTCTGCAGGTCGATGATTTTGGAGATGAGGTTGTCCCGGTGCAAGTTGGCGTGTTGGCGCTGCTGGCTGGGAGAGTTCGAGAAGTTGGCCCTGGGGCTGCGTCTCGGGTCGGCGGGGGTGGCGGCCGCGGACTGCGCGTGATCGGCGGCCGAGTCCAGGTTAGCGTGCCGCGGCCCCGGTCCCGAGCAGAGCGACTGCACGATGCCCAGGTCTGGGCTCTTCGAGGTGGTGTTGGTCTGGGCGTCGAGCAGCTGGAGCTTGCAGCTGGGAGAGGCAGCGGGCGGCAAGCCCTGCCGGGCGAGTGCGCCGCCGCCGCCGCCGCTCTGCCGGAGCTTCACGTACTCGTGGAACTCGTGGTCGAGCTGCAGCTCGAGCTCCTCGATGAGGTCGACGAGGGCCGGGCCGGCGGCGGCGCTCGGTGATGGCTTGCTGCCTGCGCCAGGGACGGGGCCAAGCGAGGGCTTGCGCCGCAGGGAGTTGGCGGCGAGGAGGGCGCTACTCGGCGAGCGCTTGTCCCTGTCGTGGCCCGCAGCAGTAGCAGCAGCAGTGGTGGGGGCGGGCTGGATGCGCGTGCCGTGGAGCGAGAGCCCGGTGCCCAGGTAGGCCTGGCAGCAGGACAGCTTCTGCTTGTAGACGAGCTCGAAGTCGCCGGTGTCGGCGCTGCCGGGGCTCTCGCGGTGGTCGACCACCACTGCGAAGCAGCGTTCGGTAAGTCGTCGGCTGGGGAATGGCCGCAAGGAAGGAGCGAAAGGGGGCCGCGTAGACGCATCACGCACCCTTGATGATGTCCTCCATGGCCTTGCGGCAGAGCCGGCTGGTGACGCTGGTCGAGCTGCTCATGTCCGGGTGGCTGTTGATCTCGATCAGCCAGACCGAGTAGTCGTCCATGAGCATGAAGTCGGCGCCGTAGAGCTCGAAGCTGTTGCGCCGGCGGTCCATGGCCTCCTGGCTGGCGAGCAGCGAGCCGACGAGGCCCTGCTTGATGCCCGGATAGATGAGCCGCTCCCAGGCGTCGGGCTGGCCGCGCTGGGCGAGGAACTGCTTGAAGCTCGCCACGTCCCACATGTTGTCGGCGGGCAGGGCCGGCTCGCGCTCCGGGCTGTTCTTGTACTTGCACTGCACGGCGTTGTTCGACAGGTGGATCGACTCGTGAAAGTCGCGCAGGCTGAACTTCTGCGAGCAGAAGCGCAGGTAGCTCTCCCTTGGCGACGGCGTCGGCGGCGGCGTCGAAGAATCGAAGCAAGTGCAGCCGGGTAAGAGGCGCGATCGATAGCTCGCTGCAATGGCTGATGTATATTATAGGCTTACCTGTACATCCAGACGGTCAGCGGCTGGGCGCTAGTCACCAAGAACCACTGGCGAATGTCGAACTTGGTCTCGTGGATGAGCAGCGGTCGCTCTGCGCGGCGCAGGCGGAGGCAGAGGCAGAGGCAGAGGCAGAGAGGCGATCAGAGCAGACTGCTGCGGCACTTGTCGCGGCTAGGCGACCAATTACACTTACCGATGTACTTTTGCACGACGAAGCGCGTGTCGGTGGGCTTGCTGCCGCCGGGGCCGCCGACCTTGGCCAGGATCTCGTCGAGGCGGCTCATGAGCACGATGCCGCGGCCGCGGCTCTTGTTGCCGGGCTTGAGGATCCAGATGTCGAGGCAGCCGTCCATGTCGAGCTGCGGCCAGAAGGGCCGGGCCTTGCGCAGCAGGTGGCGCGCCGCCAGCAGGTACTTGTGCAGGCAGTGCGCGCCGCCGCCGCTGCCGCCGGCGGCCAGCAGCGTGGCCTGCTGGTGCACGAGCTTGTAGTACCAGCCGAGGAACTGCTCCCACTGGTGCGACCAGACCTTCTCCGGCTCGCGGTCCAGGTCCTGGTGGCAGCGGCTGGCCACGAGCTCGCCCACGCGGCCCAGCGCGAAGTCGAGCGCGCGCAGAGGCACCAGGCCCGAGCTCGAGGCCAGACGCTCGGCCGCCGCCTCGAGCCCTTCGCCGCCGCCGCCCGCGCGCTCCAGCAGCCACTTGAGCAGCGACAGGCAGGCCGTCATGCGGAAGTCCTCGACGAAGGCCGCCAGCTGGTCGCCCGCCTGGCTGATGTTGTAGCAGCGCGGGAACAGGGTGTTGGCGATGCCCGCCTCGTAGTGCCAGTGCATCTGGCGCACGTTCGAGCAGAGCCCGATCTTCGAGGTGAAGCTCGCCCGGCTGAAGCGGTTGAAGATGGTGCTCTTGTTGTCCTGCGCCGGCCAGCCGCTCCAGTCCGAGCCGGCGTTCCAGAGCAGGTCCGGCGTGTGGCTGCTCAGCATCCGCGAGACCAGCAGCCGCTCGTTCTGCGGCTCGGCCAGGTCGCCCGCCACGCCGGCCAGCAGCGCCGAGGCGCTCGAGTCGACGCCGAGCTGCTGCTGCTGCGGCTGCTGCAGCGGCTGCTGCTGCTGCTGCTGCTCGACCCCCGCTGCTGCGGCAGTGTACGATTGCACGTTCACAACGATTGCGATAAAAACGCGCGGCGATTGGGAGCTCACAGGGGCTAGCCTTGCGGGGCAGCTTCTCGCACCAGTGGCGCGCGAGCAGGGCCTCGCGCACCACCCGCGATCGGCCGTGGATCATGAAGATGTGCTTGGCCGCGATGGCCTTCTTCACGCTCTCGCGGATCCGGTTCAAGTGCTCCATTTGCCTGCTGCGCTGCGGCCCGGCGCTGAGTTGCTTGCCCGGCGTCGTCGTCGCCGTGCTCGTAGTCGCCGGCTGCTGCTGCTGCTGCTGCTGCTCGTGGCCCTCGTCCTCGTGCGCATCGCAGGGCGCCTGCACTCGAGTTCTGCCCGCATCCTCCTCCATGCGTGCGACACGGCTGCAGCGCGAGCCGCGTACTGACTGACGATCGAGATTCTCAATGAGCGCGGGGACCAAGCTACGCCAGCTTATCAGCGCAAGGGGGTCGTACCAGCCGCCTTGCCACCGCCGCTGCCCTACTTTCCCTCGAATTCCAGTGGCCCTCGTACTCACCTGTCGCTCTTTCCGACTCGTGCGCCAGCTCCTTCCGGCCACCCGCCCACCCACGTTTTTTCCCTATTTTATTCGCTTTTTCGATTTTTCGCTTTTTCGCTTTTCCGCCTTTTTTCCAAAAGCCCTCTTACTTGTTAATTTCGTTGCGTTTCAGGTTACACTAACTTTGATCGCTCATTTCCTGCACTATTCGCGCCAACTTCACGCAAGCTCGTTGCACTTAAATATCGGTCGCGTCGCGGGTCGCCGGCGTCGCCGCGGCCCGCGACCCGCGAGTCACCACACCAGCAATGCCGCGCAGCTACGATTCTGCAATTATTTATGTCTATATTAACAGCTTTCGTCATTACCGTGTTATTCATTGGGGAATTAGGGATGCATGTGCAATATACAATACGTAATGTGTGCTCTACATAGGCTGCGCGCGCTCACGCACACAAACCTAATAGGTACTCAACAATTTCGCATATAATTGCATATTTTTGGCTGACGTGATACTAATTAACTTGTCAACATAGGGTCTATCGGAGCAAATTGGACAGGCAGTCAATAGGATCTTATTTCACCGTGTTTATTAAATTATTATTCTTTTATAGTTTTCGGAGCATATAGTTTTATGGAATACACTCGCCAAAGATTGAGTCTGTCCACTTTTTGAATTTTTCCCTATGCCAGCCAATTTTAAAATTCAAATGGGTGGTCAGAATCAATCTTCGCATACGGCGCTCATATATGACGTGCACTGTACATATATATATATACATATAATACCTATGTATGTACATACCTACGTGGCTTTTTTTCTTTTTAAACGCTGCGGCTGCGGCGCGACACTCGCGTAGTCGCGTGGCGGCGGCGGCAGCGGCGCCGGCGCACAGTTTCAAGTGGTTTCAACAGTTTGGCTCAGCACTCAGCAGTGAGCAGAGCAGAGACAAGTAGGGCTCAGTTTCTCACATCGTGCCAGCCTGTCAAGAAGTGAAGAAGTGTCAACGCTCAACGCGGGCAGCTCATCTCCAGGTGTTGTCAGCCCATCACAGTGTTTGTCTTAACCATGGCCAAACTCGTACAGGATTTGCCTCGGCTATTTTTTAGCGAACAATGCCTCAAAGAATACCTGCAGGATTTTAACTTTTTACACGGTGAGTGCAGGCGCGCCTCATCAACCACTTCCCGTTGAATCGCTCTTGAGGTCCTTCGCCCCCCCCGAGTATTTGCCTCTTCTTATCAGCAGTTTATTTATAATTGCCATGCAATTCATTGCCACGTAAACGTATTCTCATTTCAGTGGAATGCTTCAAAGCAACCCTCAGCAAGTGCCTGGGTCTGGGAATTATTGCTGGCTCTCTAATGGGTAACTCTGATATTTCCTCAATAATCACTAGATCGTTAATTATTTATTCCTATTTGTTAAGTCAAAGTGCCGCAGATTGTCAAAATTCTACAGAACAAAAGTGCTCAAGGAATCAATGTAGCCAGTGTTTTATTAGACTTGTTTGCAATAACTGCCATGGGATCTTACAGTTTTGTTAGTCAATTTCCATTTAGGTAAGCTTACTGAAGATGGTATATGGCTGCTGCCAGTATACATTGTAAGCAGACTTATTGCATAAAATTTTGTTTCTTATCTAGCTCATGGGGTGACGCTGTATTTTTAGGCCTGCAAACAGTCACAATCGCTAGTTTAGTCATGTATTATGCCAGTGGCCTCACCCAAGCAACAACTTTTCTCGCTGCATATTTGGCTGTAATAGCAGCAGTTATTGCAGGTCTTGCACCAGCCAATATTCTATGGTTTGGCCAAGCTGTCAACATTCCAGTCGTTCTTACTAGCAAGGTTATTCTTCTTCTTTTGCAATCAATTTCACACCTTCTTCCACTTATACATAATCACGTACATTGTTATTTTAGTTGATGCAAGCCCACACAAACTATTCAAACAGTAGTACCGGTCAACTATCAGCCGTTACTGGTTTCATGCTCTTCTTTGGCTCGCTAGCAAGAATTTTCACGTCCATTCAAGAAACTGGAGACAAAACCATGATTATTATGTACATTTGTGCAACTGTAGCTAATGCCATTCTAGTCTTCCAATTTCTATATTATTGGAACGTGCCGTCGCAAAAGAAGAAAACAAAGTCAAAGAAAAAAGAATAATAAGACTATTTTTGTCACTATAGACTAAACTGTTATTGACTTGGAACACAGTGTGCACATCTTGTGCAATTAAATTTTACATGGATATGTCGATAACGTGCGTGCCGTGACGACGAAGACATTTTTTTTTGCTCAAACAATTTTGTTTTGATTTTATTTCCTCATGATTTTTACCTTTCTCAGTCCAACAATTACAGTTTATGTGTCATTATCATTATTCATGTATAAAGTTATTACTTTTTTTTAGTTAACAAATTGTTGTATCAATTAACGAAATTCAAATTTTGAATGAGGTCGATTCGATGCAACCAAAAATGCTGGTGATTTGTAAAAAATAAAGATTTTGGATTAATTGATAATAATTATAAAACTTGAATTATCCTAGTCATTTGTTTATCCAATTGAGTGTTTTTCGAAAAAATATTTATTCAAATTGTTATCCAATAGACGTTCTAAAAATTATATAGATATTAATAATATAAAAAATGTTAATTATTCACAAATTTTTTATTTTTCAAATTATTTTTGGAATGAGTTTGACTAGGGTAGTCCGCATTGGTGTCAAGTCAACGCAGGGCTCCGACAGAGGACGCTTGATACTTCCGATAATGAGCAAATGGTGGCATCGGTCTGCGCCCTGCTGCGAGCGATTTCTCATTTCAGCCATTTTCGCTTGAAAGAGTCTTGTCAAGAGTGGTCAAGAGTTTCATTCAGTTTCATTTGAAATGCTCCTCTTTTATTCGTTTGACGTGGGTTATTAGAAGATATTTGTTTTAATTTGTCCATTTTCAAAGCTATAGTAAAGATTTAAACGATATAAATGTGAGGTTTCACCATCGCTACGTTCAAAAGGGTGAGTGCCGTCACCGAAAGAAGGCCATTATGAACATGATTATTTTGTTTGACCTCGGCTTCCATATACGCAACTCATTTGATTGGCATTCAATTACTAGACGTTCATTTTATGTGCTTTTTTAGTATTTTTTATTTTGAAGATACGAACGCTCACAAAACAGTCGATCAAAGAGTAGCCGTACTTTATAATAAAATGGACAAAAATTTTGCATGTGATTCGGCAAGAAACAATGAAAAATAGTCTTTTACGTACCCATACGAAAGTTAAAAGCGTTTATGCGAGTACCTGATTGTAGCTCTTACGTAATGTAAATATTAACAAAAATTGCATCAGAAATATTAGCTGTCAGTTCTGTAGCTTCATATTGTTTTTCTTTTCTTTCGCTACATTTTCGTTATTTATTCCAGAATTACAAACAAAAAAGGTTCATTTAGAGCATCTCAAAATGGATACTATGGATCCTCGTTTGATTGCTCAAGCTCTCAACTACCATGGACAACAATTACAAAAGATTTGGGAAAGCGAACGCAATGAATCAGAATTGGCAGTACTTAATTTGAAGGAGCCAAATTTTGAAATTTATCAGCAGCGTCAGAAAACATTGAGGTAACATTGCGTAAATTTTCTGAACTGCCTTGCAGCAAATAATTGAATTTATCATTAGTTTTAGCGACAGAGGAAAGAGATTGAAGTTGCAGCAGTTTTTGGCTAAGAAAGCAGATACACTATACGATAAGTCGAATCTTCTCAAAACTGCAGATGCTATCAAACAAGAGCTTGGTGATGAAGGTGAGATTAATGATTTCTGTAATCTCAATGATATACTATAGCAAATTGATCAACATCTGCAAAATGTTTCAGAATTTTATGCCACAATGCCTGGTTTGGATTCATTTGTAGCAATGGAGAAATCACAGCGTATAAGAAATTTTTTAGAGGTACTACTCTAAACAATACCAATTCTTGCTATTTGAATGACATTAATGACAGAAATTTTCATTTCAGAGTCTGATAGTAGGCGATGTTATTTTTGCTCAAGTTATGGGAAAAAGTGCTGCTGGCCTTTTACTTAAGGTTCTTTGTAATTGTAGTGATTTCCCACGAGTAGTTTCCGATCTAGGTGTAAAGGTATCAAATTGCTCTTCTCCTTGACAAAGTGACCAATAACCCCAATTGCTACTTAAACTAAACATTTTCTGAACTTGATGCAGGCTCTGATTCTGAATACTGCCACAGTACCAGCAGTGGATAAAAAGGGTGTTACCCGAGGCTATATGGCCAATGATCTAGTCTGTGTTGTTGTTGGGGAAGTTAATGTTGAGGCTGAACGAGTGGTAGCAGTTATGAATGTGCCTGCTCGTGAAGGTCAAGCTCCACACCCACCTATGGGACTTGTGCATCCAGAAGATTTGCCCGATGCTTACAAGTAAGAACCTTTTTTATTGAGCATCTTTAGCAATGCGTGTTTGCATTAGAATCTCTGTGAGAGGAATGCCCTAGGAAAGATCTTTGAAATATGATCATTAAACGGAGCAGACGGTTTTGAGGTACATAACGACTCGGGAACTGACAGTTGATATCACTCACGAGATCGATGTGAGGGTCGATGTAGTAACTTGATGAGTTTTCACGACGAGCGGGATTTAATTGTTGTTAAAAACTGTAAATCAAATTTAGCTCTTTTCTGACCAGATTTTATGAATTCAGGTACCAACCAGTCTGTAATGTAAGTGTCAGTAGTTGATATGGCAATGAGTTATTTGTGCAATAAGAAAGATTTGAACTTCAACCAGTTGTTGACACAAGCTGTTGTTGTTTTCACATTCTCAATCAACATTTGTGATACATGTATATTACATTTCAAGCACCCATCAATGTATCACTTAACACCATGATCTCAATATATTTCGAGATTATTTCCAGTGCAAAAACGCAGTTTTGGGCATGATCTGGTTTGACAGTGAAATCAGGATGGTAGGTATCAAGCAAATGTAAAGTTGTTTGGTCTTTCCAAGTAATTGCCTACCAATGAGGTGGCACATCTCCACTCACTCGAACTTGCTGCTCATAATTGTCTGCACATTGTTTTTGTGTTGATGTTTGCAGTGTATGAGCATTCGATCATTTGAACGCTCGAATTTTCTCGATATTTTCAATGAAAAAGACCAAGCAACTCCATGGTGTATATCAGTGATTCTAACCAAATCATTGAGAATGATTCGCGTACTGTTACGATGATTAATACCATCATTTGAACTTACAGCTTTGTTAGACAAATATAAAAAGATGTCATTTGATAGCAAAATGTGCTACGTCTAAAAACGTTTTTTTGCTCTACTTATGGACGAAAAAATACACAAACATAAATAATAATCTATATGTACCTATACATACAGACGTGGCTCTTCTAGGTTTATGCAAATTATTTTATCGCACAAAAATGAAAATTAACAAAAGTCTTGTATAAATGCGAGAAAATAATACGTAGAGCAGTCTATAGAGTGCATCTTAGGGTAGCAAAGGTGAGACTTGTACTTTCATAACTTTCAGGTGCTGTACAGATGTGAAAACGCTAAAGCCAAGCATTGAATTTTATTTATTTACAAAGAATATATACACACGTATATATGCATATATACATATACTTTTGTTGTTTGGCTGCTGGTTAACAAATTTTAAAAGAATGAACATTGTCAAGATCTGTGTGGCTTCAAAATCTCTCCTTCAAATCGTTTCTACAACATGTAACTATGCATGCTAACTAGAATTCACAAGGAAGAGAGGATTTTTGTGGACTATATCGTAAATTCAGAAATGCATGAGGTAGATGAAATTGCATAAAAGTTAAAAATCATGTATCAGAAAGAGCGGCAAGCTGCAGCATATATGTGTTATAAAAGCAAGAACATAGATGCAAAGATATAAAAACGGATGATGAACGAGCGACTTATTGTTTAAGCTAAATAAAATCGTTAACCAAGCAGCCACCTCACTAAAGCTAAAAAAAATGAAAAACCAAGTCTGATCAGCTAGTAATGTTATGTTTTTACTGTCTATCTAGAAAAGCAATGGACAACAAAGGACAAAGCTATGAAAAAATCATGGAAAAAAGTACTGGCTTCAACAATCCCAACAACATTAAGTATCTGTTAGATTTGACGGGCTTGGGTCAGCTGAACTACTCGAACATGGTGGGCTTGAGGTAAGTAGAGCAACTTTGACGAAGCAAGACGTTGTAATGTGGCTGTAATGAAAAGTTGTGTTTTTGCGCAGGGAGCGATTTCCGCAGAACGAATACGCCAGCGAGTTGAGGCAAGCGCAAGCCAGTAAGTGGGCGTTCCGGAGCGTCGCCGAAGGTATCGACCACTTCAAAGCCGGCCGTCATTCCGAGGCATTCCAGTGCTTGAATAAAGCGCTCACAGTCGACCCCAGAAATGTCGAGGGACTTGTCGCCCGTGGCGCCCTGTACGTGCACGACTTGAACTTGAAATATTGAAAATTTATCGATTGACCTCAACCGATAGACCGACGACGACGACGACGACGACGACGATCAATTAATCGTTACGTACGCGCGCTTTACAGGTACGCAAATAGCGGCAGTTTCAAGAAGGCCATCGACGATTTCGAGACAGCTCTCAAGCTGAATCCCAATCACGCGAACGCGCGCAAGTACATGGCGGAAACGCTGGTTGCCCTGGGACGAAGCTACGAGGACGAGAAGAAATACGAGGAGGCCTTGAAGGCTTACGAGAATTGCCTGAACATAGCGCCGTACCACGAGGAGGCCAAAAATTCCATAGAGTACATCAAGAGCAAGACCAACTTGACCTCGAGTCTGCCGGCGGCGGTGCTCGAGCCTGCCTTCAAGGCCTTCGAGAGCGAGGCGGTGGCGGCGGCGGCGTCCGTCGACCCCGAGTCGAGCAAGAAGGAGAAGAAGAAGCGCAAAAAGGAGAGAAAATCGCGCTCGAAGAAGCGCCAACGATGGAGCTCGAGCTCCAGCTCCGGCTCGGACGACGGCTCCTCGAGCAGCAGCAGCAGCGGCTCGGACTCGTCGGCAAGCTCGAGCTCCTCGGGCGGCAGCTCGCGCTCCAATTCGCGCTCGCCCGGCGGCGGCAGCGGCGGCGGCGGTGGTGGCGCCGGCAGAACCGGCAAGAAGAAGCACAAGAAGGACCATCACGGTTCCTCCCTATCGCCGCTGTCCAAGCGCATGGCTCAGTACAACAATCCACCGTCGGCCGCCGGCGCGCTCGCTCAAGCTCAGCTCAACACCCACGACATTCTGGCTCCCCAGCTCTACACCAGCGGCGCCCGCGAAAAGGAAGACTACGAAGCCAAAGTTCGCAAATTCTTAGAACAAACCAAGGACGACTCAGATTACGAGGAGAAAGTAATGGACATTTGCAATTTCGTCTTTCAATTAACACTTTCAATAACTTGCAGTTGCTCCCTCGACTCGCTGCTGATCATTGTCGCAGGCCCACGACAATGGTTATTCCTCGTTTCAGGACATCCTCACTCATTCGTTCGCTTTGTCTTGCAGGTAAGAAAGTTCTTGGAGGAAACGGCTCGCTGGAAGCGAGACAAAGAGAAAGAGAAGAAGCATCAGGTCGAAGAGAAAAAGATGAAGAAAAAGAAGAAGGACAAGAAAGTGAAGGATAAGGAAAAAGAGGAGAAGAAACTCCGTAAGAAAAAGAAGAAGGAGGAGCGCAAAAAGCGCAAGAACAAGGACAAGCTAGAGCGAGACTTGCAAACGTCTCTGCCGGACCTCGAGCAGCTCGAGTCTAAGCTCAAATCGTACTATGCTAAAGTCGAAAAAGAGACAGCAGTCAGCAAAAGGTAAGCTCCAGCACGCCCGTATGTATGGTTTTGTCGCCTGTAACTTCACTCGGCGAATCCACCCCCACCCACCCCACCCCTTCCCCCTGGCAAGCACAACGGCTTTTTCATTGAGACATATACTAATATCAATCAGTTTGAGAGTTGTGCAGATCCAAAAAGTTAACGGGCGCTCAAAAAAAAAATTACTTATGATACGTCAAAATGTTCGTCTCAAAATGCACCCT